>JAFIRS010000333.1:0-600000 GCA_018342105.1 Gonioctena quinquepunctata
TTTTTCTCTTCTTAACTGTCTTTTTTTTCTTCGCAACACTCTTTGAAGGTTTTCTTATTTACTTTTTTTCTTGGCCACACACGATACAGGAACATTTTGGGAAGGGACTGTATTCTTCTTCAAGATCCCAAGAGCTTGTCGTCTATGGACTCATTCAATCCTAGATTAGTCTACACCAGTACCTTACATTCATTTTCTCACGGAAAATGATAAAAACTTATTTTAGTATAACGGGATCATTTTGCCTAAGAGGTACATAACACAGAATATTCACCAGGTAAACCAGAATTTCATTGAATATCAACAATCACAAGAGATTCGACAAGTTTTAAGTATACAATGGCTAAAATCATATAAAACTTAATAAAAGAGATTACTCACGTATCAGATGGCGCCAATTTCGTTTCAGTTTTAATTCAGTAAACTCAGGCTTATTATATATATATATATATATATATATATATATATATATATATATATATATATATATATATATATATATATATATATATATATATATATATATATATATATATATATATATATATATAAATATATATATAATAACTCTGAGTAAACTGTAACAACAGACCACACAGGGTATATTCCTGTATATTTAAAAATTATACCAAAATTTAGGTCTTATGAAATTCTGGAACTTTTGTGAGAAACATTTTTATCAGTATCCTTCAGGAAACCAAATATTGCTTGTCACATTGAATTTGGGACCCCCGGTATTGAAATTTATTCAGTCGAGATACTTGCAATCTGTAGATGTATGGAATCTACCTAAACATTAGTTTGAGTGATCTTGACTGAAACCACCATTATGTATAGAGTAAAGTTTATTTCCATCAATTTACATGAGAACATGACTGGTCAAAGCACAAAACATAAAATAATTGAGGATCACCACATGATACAATCAATCATCAAAATATACTTTTTTTTATTGGTGCCCCTTTTTACCCATTTAAAGCACGCCTCAGCGTGTTTAAATCGAACTTTAAAAAACGCGCGTTTTTTAAAGGTAACCATGACAACATCAACAAATCGAGAAACGAGAAGTCTAAATGACAAATTTTTGATTATTGATCTGACAGGAGTACCTTGTAACGTCAAAATATTACTCACAATTCGTTCATTTATATGTGCTCCTCCATCCATTTGATGAACTTTTCATATTCTTTTTTATATATATCACTGGATTTTCGCGGTATTAACCGCGATTCTGCCTCACTATTCAAAAAATCGATATTAGAATAATTCATTTTTGAGCTCTGGTGACAACAAATATTGATCTTTGGTAACAAATTGCAAATGAATGTTTTTCTCATTTCCATGACAACGAAAGGTATACTGATGTCACATCACGAATTCAACCTTCTTGCATTATTAGTTCTTATTTCTATTTTTTGTAGTAATTAATACCAGTATATATGATTTCAAAGTGCACCAATAAAAAAAATAACGTAAAGTATTCGTGGATAACTGGTCTTAAAAACACTTGCTCTATTTCGAGCACTCCGGCTGCGCCGTCGTGCTCGAAAAATCGCGCGTGTTTTAAAGCCCTTTTTATCCACTTATACTTTAATATACTATTTTCTAATTTTGACATTTTAAGTGACACTTTTCAAAACTCGTTGACGTTATCAAATGTTTTACTTTTCATCACTAGTTACGAAAAGTAAAAATTTTCGCAACTGGTGATGAAATAGTATATTACATTACTAGTGCGGAAAGTGACATTTTTCACACGAGTGGGAAATATTGTGGTACGAGGCGTAAGCCGAGTGCGGCACACAACTTGCTCCCATGTTACCTCGATGAATTTTGTATATATAAACATCAAGTTCATAATTATCCAACAAGAGCAAGTACTTCCCAACAATTTCACCTGGACTCATCTCTCCAATACGATGAACTCTTTATTCTATAAGGGATTGAATGAATACAATAAACTGCCTAAAGACTTGAGAGAGTCTACAAATATTTCTACATTTAAAAAGAAACTAATAGAGCATATAAAGTATCGTGGGTAAAGTACTGTGTGTGCATTTTTTTTAATGTATTTTTATGTATTTTTTCTTTTTTCGTTAAATTCTTTGATGAAGCACTTATCATTATTTATATTCAGATAATTAACACTAATGTTAACCAAATTAGTTAAAAAAAAATGTATGTATATTAGGATGTCCTATTTGAAACAAATAAAGATTATTATTATAATCACACGAGTGTGAAAAATCACTTTTGCACGATTAATGTACGTTATTTTTCCTACGACCACCTATTTTATTAAACAATATGTAAATATTAGATCGTGTATATTGAGTTGCCTGACCAATCTTACGTTTTATATGTGAGTCTATGTTTGAATATTGTTTCTATAAAAAGTGCACATGAATTTAGAATTACTTTTATAGTGAAATAAAGAAATAACTATAATTAACGTTTATTTGAAAAAATTACAATAAGTAAGTACTTATTAGATACAACTGGGGAACAAATTAAATTATTTGGAACCATAAAAATTAAAAGTAAATCAGTTATTGTTACAATTTGTAAATTGTAACGGTGTTTGCAAAAGATTCGTTTCAATATTTTTGTTTCAATATTTTTGTTTTAATAAAATGAAAATACAAGAAATGTCATAATTCTATGAATGTAAATCGACTTACGAGATATACATATCTCTGATAACGATAATTCAAATCTGAATTAGCTCAGATGGAAGAGTATAGGTAGATGACCGCAAGGTTGTGGGTTCAATTCTCGGCGTCAACATTTTTTTTTCTTCTTTTCTTTATTTTAAATAATTAGTTTTTAGTCCAGTTTTTATGTAAATAATATTAATAAGGAAGAGCAATTAATAATTACATCTGTAAATCTTACAGGATTCACGGGTACTTTCCGTGCGGAAAGTACTTTATGCACGCGTGAGAATAAAGGTCACTTTCCATGGGAGTAGAGAGTGCAATATGTGTTACTTTCCTATGTGGTCGTAGGAAAAGTAAATTTCACCAACAGTTGCGAAAAATACAGGAATCA
Source organism: Gonioctena quinquepunctata (assembly GCA_018342105.1). Taxonomy (NCBI): domain Eukaryota; kingdom Metazoa; phylum Arthropoda; class Insecta; order Coleoptera; family Chrysomelidae; genus Gonioctena; species Gonioctena quinquepunctata. The sequence continues at coordinate 3,052 of JAFIRS010000333.1, forward strand.
AATTTGTTATAATTTTAAGGCTAAACTACTTGAATAACTTCTTCACTGCACTAAAAAGTGAAAAATAATTTTAGTATTCAACGACTATGCCAAAAAGCGTGGGGTGCTTTGTCGAAATCAATTAAAATAGTTCAAGATACCAGAGCCGGCAAACCTATGTAATTTGAGCAAAACTGAAATTTTGACTATGAGTGTAGTTGAGAAGGTATGCGTACTTGTTAGCTTGAAAGCGAGGCCCTTTTACAGGTAACAGGTACAAAAATACATAAAAAACTTTCTTATTAACGTAAAAGTATGGTAATACATTTGACAATTAACGTCGTCCGATGGCCGAGCGGTCTTTTTTTTATTTTAATATTCATCGTCGTTGAATACTAAAATAATGTTTAGTGCTTTAAAAGCGTGTTCTTCAGTTTCTTTAAATATATATTTTTTATATTTTGAACTTGAAAAAGGATCACATTATATCAAAATTGGAAAAAATATTGTGTGAAACACGTTGGGAAATACTATTTTTCGTGACTCGCTTTCTTTTGCGGAACTCGCTCGCTCGTTCCGCAGAAATTCTCTCATTACGAAAAATAGTGCTTTTCCCAACTGGTTGCACAAATAACTATTATTGTCAAAATATGAATATCTCGTGGACAAAGCAATGCAAAAAGAAGTATAGAAACAAACACAGAAAAGTCAGGTGAATCAACATAGGTGCAACCACACATTATAAAATTTGCCTGAGATAAGAGTCGAGGTAAATTATCTGTCATTAATTTTTTTCATTCAGGAATATAAAAAAATAATTATGTGTAAAAAAAAAGATAAAAATACAAATAAATATATACACACAAACATATCCTAGGTGAATGAATAGTCATATGTTAACAGAACATTAAAGGAGTAAATAAATAAAATATATAAATAAATGAAATAATTTGAACCCGTAGTCGTTACACTGTTTTGTAATTCGTAGTGACTATTATCAGTGGACATATACAATGGTTATAGTAAGAAATGAATTCATAACAGTATGCCCTCCATATCTTTATCAAAGTAGGGGAGAGGGCCCAACACTGAGACAAGTACAATATATCCCGAAAAATGAGAGGTGATAATATTGTATTCGAAACAGATAATCTACTCGCTACTGCAACCCTAGTCAGTATCATCCTAACGTTTAACGTATGTAACAATTGTTTAGTGGATCAAGTCTCCTGCAGTCAAAAATAGTGAGTATTTTTTCATAATTTCCCGTTTCTCTAGACAGTACAGTTGTAACTTCAATTACTTCATTATTGTTATGTTAGTTGAAAGACTTTTTATGGACCATATTCTACAAAAACCTATGGCATAATGTTCGGGGTTATGGAAAAACAGTTTCCATTTATAATGCACAGTTTCCAACAATGAGACAAACATCCGCGTCCTACAGTGAGACATGTCTCATTGTAGGGCACATTAAAGAATCCCATGAAGCAAGAATTAATATGTGATTTTTGATCCCAATGTTTGATTCTAGGTTGAAAAAATTAGTAAAATCGAAAGCAGGAAGCTGAAAAAACATTAACCCCATATAATGAGAGAAGGTTGTATGGTTCTCTCTGGACACCCACTAAGAGATGTAGGTAACATGAAGGGTATTCCTTATCAAACATTACACAGATATCTTCCAAATCGAAAACTTTCTCAAGTATAGTTTTCCCAATATCAATTGCAGAAGCATAAAAAAGTCTTGCGGCGAAATCCTGTGAGCAGCAGTGGCGGAGATAACTAATTTTATTTAGATATTTTAAGATTTTAAAAATACTTCATAAATAATGAAAAATGAAAAAAAATTAAAGACAAGCTTTTATTTATACAAATACATTAAGAAAGAAAAATAATTTCTTTAATTGTTTGATGTAGGTTATTATTGTATCCTAAAACGTATTTCGATCGACACACACCAAGACCATAGACGCTACTGGTTTTTAATCTTTCAGAGCTATTAAAACACAAATATAACGCGTGATTCATGACCTCCCATCGTATAGACACACCTGCCAGCATTGATGTCCGACTTGATTGGCCCAGACGAATCGGTTGTAGAACAGACAGCCGTCACTCAAGTCCACGTTGACTATCGCCTCTTTTGATCTACCGTTTGCCGACGGAGAATGTTTACGAGTAGTACAGATTATTTTTCGTTCCGTTTCTTCGCATGTACGCTCGTGTTAGAGAAGTGAGTTTTCATTTGCTCCCTATAGAAACAGCTTCTGCAATTGATATTGGATGGACTATACCGATTATCATAGAAATCGGTAAGGAAGCAAGAAGATATATTAACAAATTATATAATTGTTTTTGGCAAAATGTTCCATGGATTGCCTCTAATTGAATGCAGACAGTTGGCCTATGAAATGGCAAAATCAAATAATACTGAGATGCCTGAAAGTTGGAAAACTGGCAGGAAATAATGGATGAGAGGATTCAGAAAGCGAAATCACCGCTTGTCGTTGAGAACGCCTGAGGGATGTAGCTTAGCTCGCGCTACAACTTTCAATGTTAAGACATTTTTCGATGAACTGCATGATTGCTTCTAAAGAGATGAACGCTTTTCTGATGGTACCAGAGTTCTCAATCTTGATGAAACTGCCACTATCACACAACAAAAACACTATATTAAAATTCTGACAGAAAGAGGTTTGAAGCAAGTGAACAAAATAACTTCTGCGGAAAAGGGCCTACTGATTACTTGTATGATAGTCAGTGCTGCCGGAAATTGGCTACCTCCAGCAATGGTTCACTTCCATAATAGGATGATAAATGGTACACCACGGGAAACTTTGGGATTAGCTCCTAAAACAGGCTGGATGAAATACAATATTTAATGTAATGGGTGATTTACATTATTTAATGAGAATTACATTATTTTCAAAATACTTTTGTTAGTTCATCCTGAATAAAAGTACCTAATATTTGTTTTAATTTTGTTCATTTTGCCTTTTGTCTGACTCAAACGACCATTGTCTCACTCTTGGACTCGTCATCTCACTCTTGGGCAAGGGTTCCCAACAGTGAGACTTTTTTGTTTTTTTTTTCAAACTACTTTTTGGTTATTCAGAAATAATATCAATGATTAATTGTTTGAACCAATGATAGTCTTGACAGCGAATTACATTTTCACATTATTTTTCTTTCATTTAACTCAAAATGTATGTTACAAAGGATTGAAAAAAAGTGTCCCATTGTACCCTATTCTTGAACACTATAAAATACCTGATCAATGAGAACTTGCTTTACAGACTTCCTGAACTGATCAATTGATTGGATATCTTTAAAATTAGTCAGAAGATGATTATATATTTCAGCTGCATTATAGATCAGCAATATTTTAATCAAATTTGATGATAGAATGGGCAGTTTTAACTTGTAATTTTGGCGGGTGGATTCAACAACATCGTAAGTTGATTTGTTCTTATGTGCCAGGCACACAGTTTCTAGTATGTACAAAGAGGATAGTGTTGCCCAACTTTGCACATATATCTAATGGCGCGCTTTTGAAGAATGAGTACTGAATTGAAGTGCTGTTGGTTGCAAAGTCTTACATAAAAATAAATCAATTGGTCATTTTTAGACTCTCCTCTCTTCAAAAGTTATCCACAGCCATAATACATATAAAGTGGAAATTTCAATATATAATTAACGTGTTCTTGAGTTTTTCAACTTCTGGAAAGTAATATAAATAGCTCCTTTTTGGGAGGACCTTCTATCTGGGTCCCGGACCTGAGAATTTTTTGCGACTGCTCTGTAGACGATTTGGTGTGAGTTTTTTCATGCCTTTTCAAACTATTTTTATATTTAAAACATTTTGAACAAATTTCACAACAGAATGGTTGTCCTACTTTATACTTTTTCATATGTTCAATCCAACTATCTTTTGTTTTAAAACATTCTGAACAATGTATGCAATGATATAGTTTCTCTCGTGTATGCGTTTTCTCATGGATTTTTCTCAAATCTTTACGAGCAAATGATTTTGAACAGAATCTGCAATGAAATGGTTTTTCCCCTGTATGAACTCGCTCATGACGAACTAAATATTTCTTGTATGTGAAAGATTGTGTACATGATGTACATTTGAATGGTTTTTCTCCGGCATGATTATTCTGATGCTGAATTAAATGCTTTGTTTGAATATATTTTGAACAAATTTTGCAATAAAATAGTCTTCCTTCTGTATGTCTTTTCTCGTGATGAACTAATGTCTCATTTCGAGCAAACGATCTTGAACAAAATCTGCAACAAAATGGTTTTTCCCCTGAGTGGACTCTGGCATGTCGAATCAAACCTTTCTTTTGAGTAAAAGATTTCCAACATAATTTACATTGAAATGGTTTTTTGCCTGCATGAATCCTCTGATGTAGTATCAAGTGACTACCTTGGGAAAATGATTTCGAACAGATATCACACTGATATGGTTTTTTTCCTGTGTGAATTCTCTCGTGCTCTTTCCAAGTGCATCTTAGAGTAAACGTTTTTGAACAGAATTCACACTGATACGGTCTTTTCCCTAAATGAGTATTCTCGTGTAACAAGACGTAAGATTTTGAAATAAAATACTTTGGACAGGATCTACAGTGATATACTTTTTGCCATGTACGACTCCTCCCTGTCAGCTTCATACTACTTTTTATCTCAGTCTCCGCTTCAACGTTATGTGGTAGCAGTGTTCCATGATCTGTAGAAAAAGATTTTGAGAAACATTAATTTGATATCCATATAGTCGTTTGAATAAAATAATACAGAAACAACATATGACATCATTACGAGCCTAAATAAAAAACTTCAAGTTGCTTTGCAATAAAAATTGTATCAAAGGAACTTAATTCAGCCTCAGCTAGGAATTAATCTCATTTGATAGCATTGAATTTTGGGGTTCATGCTGTAATCAGTTCTAATGGCTGCGATCAACCCAGTTATTTTAACGTAAAATAATGTAATGCCCTTGACTGAAGCAACGCACTGAAAAGTGAACGACTGTTTTATTTCGTCCGCTATTAAATTAGAAGGCAGGAATGCGGGGTGAGTTCCGACAAAGATTGTAAAATCTCGTAAATTATTTGATATGATAACAAACCATCAAAATGTCTCATGAATATGTTACATTGACAGCGACGACCTAACAGTTAAAATAGACCGAACATAATTACGACAGGACATTTATTTTTATTACCATTGAGCTCCACGCCGCGCTAGATAATTAACGATTCTCCGACCGCCGGGATGAAACATTAGCTCGTAAAGAATACGATTAAACTATACCGCAGTGGAAATTAATGTCCGAAATTATACCGAGAAGGGGTCATAGTGGGGAGATTCTATATAAGACCGAAGTCAAAAGCAAACAGGGTTCAGTTCAATCAGAAAGAGATATATCAGAGTATGAAGCGCATGAGAGTAGAATCAAATTTTATCTAGTGAAGATGCATACCCATCTTCCGATACGAAACAAGTGTAGACTTCGTAAATTATTCATAAAGTAGCCAATTTATCAAAAGTATGCAGAAAATAGTGGAAGTGTTAACAACAGAAATTGTCTTAGTAATAACTCAACGAATAGAATTCGAATTTTCCAAAGAAGCTAAATAATCATATTACGAACCAGTGCACGCGTAAAAATCGGTAATTCAAAATAAAATTCAAGTAACATTAAAACGTGGTGTGTTCTCCAGTCGAGGGTAAGAAACCAAATCTGTTTATTTGGCAAGGTATATACAGGGTGAATAAGTGCGACAAACTCCAGGGGGTGATTCTGCATGAAAAAATAATGACAGTTTGCTATATAATTTTTGTCTGCAAATGCTTCTTTTTCCGAGATACGGGGTGTTGAAGTTTTTCTTAAAAACTGACTATTTATTTATTGCTCTGAAACCGGTCGAGATATGCAAATGAAATTTGGTAAGTTTCAAGAGGTAGTTACTGCGCATTTTTTTATATGCAATTAAGAATTTCATGTTCATTATTGGCGCGCATAAGGGTAATGATCTCAATTTTTTAAAAGAAAAAAATGGTACGCCACTGAGATATTCCAAATAAAAAATCATTATTGAATTTCTCGTTTAATTTGTGACAAAAAATCTGTCCTGGCTTTTTTTTTTGTATGGAGCGCGTTCTTATGGAAAAAAATGAAACATCTTAACGCGTATTTTTCATTTATTAATTCATTATCAAGAACTATCTAATACAATATCGTTAAACCAGAACAATAACAGAAAATAACACTAATAAATGAATAGGCGCAAAGCTACAGCAAATGTTCAAAATGACCTCCCTCAGACGTGATACAAGATTCAACTCTTCGCCTCATTGATTGTCGTATTCGCGCAAATATTCCTGGTGTATTTCTTATTGTTTCACAGCCGGCTATAATTCGATTTCTCAGGTTTTCAACATTTTCGATGGGAGTGGAATAAACTAATGACTTAAGAAAACCCCAAATGCAAAAATCTAGAGGATTTAAATCCGGAGATCGAGCAGGCCAATGTTCCGTACCTCCCCTACCTATCCAACGATTTGGATATACTGTATCTAAGTGTTTACTTACAATAATGCTTAAATGGACTGGTGCACCATCATGCATGAACCAGAAGTGTTGTCTCAGCTGTAGAGGAATTTCTTCAAGAAGAACAGGCAACTCTTCCTGTAGGAAATTAAAGTAAGAGTCGCCTGTTAGTCGTTGTGGGAGGAAATATGGACCGATTATATGATCATCAAATACCCCAAGCCAAACAGAGGTGATTGTTATGGAAATTTCGTATACACTGTCGTCCAAAATCAGCCTCGTCAGCAAACAAAACGCCATTTAAAAAATTAGGAATTTGACCGATTTGATGAAGAATCCAATGGCAAAATACTAGGCGCGGAAAAAAGTCTCTAGGTAGTAGAGCTTGCACACGTTGAAAATGAAACGGATACAATTGCTGTTCTTTGAGAATTTCACATTCAGTATGTTGGCAATTTTTCGAGTACTTGTTTCAGGTGACACCGCAGTTAACTCGAGAACTACTTCTTCTAATTGCACAGTTCGTACTTCTCGAGGGCGCCCGCCCTCAGCCGATTGTTTCTTAAATGTACCATTTTCGCGCAAACGTTGGTGAAGACGAGCAAATATTGTGTGATGGGGTACCATACGTCTTGGATACAACTCAGCATACAATCGTTGAGCTTGCCGACTATTTCCATTACTTCGACCATAGACAAAATGCATGTCTGACAATTCCGCATTTGTATAATTTTCCATTCTTTTCGATAAAAGAAAAATTAATTACTTATTATCATTAATGTTATACCAAACTAAAAGCTCAAAAATTAAGAAACGTAATTTTTTTTAAATTAACAGAATGTTGACAGTAGCCTACTGTCATTATTTTTTCATGCAGAATCACCCCCTGAAGTTTGTCGCACTTATTCACTAAAACCCTGTATGTATATGGTAATAAGGAACCATTCAATTATTTAATTTCATAGTAGAGTCAACTATTGATTCGACAAAAGTAGTAATATTAGCAATCGCCAAAGTAACTGAATAACAGTTAGTTTACTAGGCATACTGTTTCACACTCAAGTATATCTTATATATTAAATTCATTCTGACGTTCTATACATTTTCTCCGTAAATTATACCATGGGTATAAGTTATTATTCTTTAGAAAATACATATATATATATATATATATATATATATATATATATATATATATATTATTTAAAGTCCTAAGTGTATTATTGTTTCTGAACTATCTGAGATTGGTAACTGTACTGTCAAATTAAGTCCCACGCTTCATTATATACTGAGTGTGATAGCTTCTCAAGCCGCTATGGGAGGTTGTCCAGTTATTGGTCGATAGAGACTAATAACGCCCAGTATAGTTGAGGCTTAGCTTTAACAAATAACGAGCAGTCATAACACAGTTGTTCGACTCAGTATTTATACTACAAAAAAAAAGCAATTAGATACCTCTGCAAAGCTCAATATCGAGATCACTGCAAAAACTATTCATTGAACAACAAATATTAACGCTCCCCTGTTTATTCATCCAGGAATCTGTATCTCTCTTTCACAAGAAATATAATCCAACATTAGAAAAAACAAGAACATATGAGACAAGGAATGAAGCTTGCATTCCCTTAGCTATTCTAGCCTAACCAGAAGCTCTGTCATGTATGAAAGTAAAAAAATGTATAATCATCTGCCACAAATCTATAAAAACATACCTTCCTTAAAGAGCTTCAGAAAAACGGCAAAAAAGTCACTATTACAACCTGCAGGAGTGTGACAATGACATACTGTAGTTATTTCAACACGGTTTGACAAGTGATATTCAATGAATATTTTAAACTCATATTTATATTTATTTTTAAATTAAATATTTTTATCTTTTAACCTTTGCTATATATTTGTGGTTTTATTCAATTGTTATAATTATTTTATTAGGGATGTTATTGTTTTGTTTGTTCTACTTATTTATTAAATGCTTGTATGAATTGTGACAATACTTGAAGTGTGATGCCTATTTTTATTACTTAAATTGTATATTTTAAATAGCTGTCATTGGTATTCCGACACACCTTTTTATAATGTATCTATTTTTATTATTTTGTTTTAGTGTCTGCTTTGTCAATAAGACTTTCATCTTCTTTCATATTTTTGATTGATTGATTATATATCATTTTTATATTTCTTGGTATATGTAGACAAGACAGATGTAGTTCATCCATATTGTTGGACGATTTGTCAAAGGAAATCTTCTGGCATATGAGATGCTGCAGCACTATCCATGAATTCGAAGCGTATCTACAAGTTAAATGTTTTCGTGAACGTGTGCTGTTGTATTTAAACACCCTATATATATTTTTTAATATTTTTGAAATATATGCAACAAAGTAAGCTGCATAACTTTTGTTTGGAGCATTTGTTATCTTCCTTATGATTTGGGTGCCATGATCGGTGAGTATATACCAGGTGTCCCAAATTCAATGCGACAGTTATATGGTTTTTGGGAAGATGTTTTGCACAAAATTTTCAGGAGTTAATGAGAGCTACAGTTTGAAATTTTCAAATATACAGGATGTTTCGTGAAGGTGCTAAAGACCAAAATTTTTTTTTTTCAATGAAACGCCCTTTATATCAGTACATATCCAGATTCTACGTTGAATTCTGATATCATTTCATATATAGTTGCACTTTTCCTCAAAATGTAAGGTTTTAAGAAAACATTTTTTGATAACTCATACATGAATCCTGTCAGTAACTTTTATAAAATTGAAGAAAAAATGCAACTGACAGAAAACCACTTTTTCTCACCTCTACGATATTGGGCGATTTCTCAATCGATATCAGTTGAATGTGATATTGATGTTGGTCTTTAAGAATGTGTGCGTGAATTGCATTGCATTGCACATTTTCATCAAGTAGCTTCTGCTTGATATGCAACAATGTAAGCTGCCATGGTAACAAATGTTTTTCGATTGTACTGTCAACTTATATGGAGTTCCATTCAGTGATTCTTTGCAAAGAGTTATATCTTCGTTCTTTGTGCCAACACTCCAGCATGCATTTTGTGGTTTCTCCAAGTGATTGCGTCGAAATGTTATTGATCTTTAGCAATTGTCGAAAAATGTATTTATATATATATATATATATATATATATATAAAACTCTTTATTAGCACACAATTTGCTCTTTGCAGGAATAGAAATAAAATACAATAAAATAAAACGGAAAATAAAAATAATATACAATACGCCATCAATAAAAGGAACAGAGAAAAAAAAATACACATTAAAATTAAAATACTATTTAGTTATTAGTAATGTACTTGTGAACCTCTGGACTATTTCAAGAATTGTTACAACAAGAAAAGATATGAGTGGACTGTATGAATTAGCGAGAGAGCTTCATATCACTACCTTTTCAGTTGGTCTACAGGGGTAGCGTTGATCCAGTGGTACTCCCAGAGGCGATCACTTCTTCACACTTATATAATATTCTTCATACTTAAAAACGGCAGTAGACAACGAACAATGGTTTCTAACCCAAGGTTGGGTCACTCGCGAACGACACGAACTGGTTGATTACGAGTGGATAAATTGGAGTGATTTTTGAGAAAGCGTTAACGATGTGTTTTTGGCAGAGTTCTAAATTATTCTGCCTTTTCTTGGGCGGTAGCACCTTTGTCCTTGAAGTCGGTCAGGCGCAGTATTGGTATATATCATGAAATCTCTCGGGTTCGCGAAATATACCAGGGTGGTAGAAAGGTAGTAAATACTAAATAATTCAAATGAATCAATAAACTAATTAAATATAAAAAAATCAAATGATAAAGGATGAGAATGGACGGAACAAATTATAACAGTTCTTACAAGCCAGTAGGTTGAAATTTCTACAGCAAGTTAAAACTACTACAATAAAATACAGTCTGAATGAAAATATCGAATATCAAAATTGGTTAAATACATGGTCTCTGCATTTTGCTTTGAATAGGCTCAACGACATACAAAATTGCCAAGAGGCACAATGTCTATACCAAGAACATTTTCCAGGCAAGCCCATTCAGTCACAAATGGCTTTTTCAAGAGTTGAGGAAACATTGCGAACTGGGTCATTTCCTTCTAAATAAAGCATCGTCATCATATGAGAACTGTTGAAGATTTAGATATCAGTGTGTTGGCTTATATCAGTATCCATCCACATGTTTCTATCCGTACTCTTGCAGAAGAAGTCGGCGTGTGTAAAGAACCCCGCACGAAAACATATGGGAAATTGGCGAAATTTTATTATGTTATAGTAGGATGGGTCATTAGAAAAAAGTGTGAGTTCAAATGATTTTGTATGTTTAGTTTCTGATATAAGCGGCCAAAATTCGTTAAAAAACGTCGTATTGGGGTAGGATTGACAAAGAAAAAAACTGTTTTTTTAGTCGAAATAGCACAAAGAAAATGTATTGATCGGAACTCATAAACATGTTCAATTATAATCTTATTGATGATAGTACATTAGGGTGTATACGGGGCATAGTAAAAAAAATCGTTTTTCCGGTTTTTTTTCCCGGCACTATTTCAAAACCAACAAGTTATATTTTGTTGAGATATCATAGTTTCAGTCTATCGTAGGCGAAAAAACGTGTTTTGTTTCTTGATGACTCTCTCTGTTTGAAATATATATTTTTTTAGATTTTCAAACTATACTATACTAAAAACAATTGACAAATCGTTTTTGATTACAACAAAAGGAATTAATTGCTACTGCCCATTGAATACAATATAGGGTAACATTCTGATAAACTCAATTGTTTAATATTACCTTTCATTTAGATAAAGGGTGCGTTACATTTTTTTTAGGTCATTTACAATGTTTTTATTGAATATCTAGAAAACTGTTCCGTTAATTTTGACCATATTTTACTCACAATATTTTGAAAATGTTGACTATTATATACGATATTTTTATCAACTTTGTATGTTGCGTTTCTATGATATGCATTTTTGAAGTTTACGGTATTACGATATATGGGGTAACCTATCGATTTAACAAAATTTTATGGAACCTTTCGACACATTCAATTCTAGTATAAAACTTTTCAAAATCAATTATTTGATACTATAAACAACACAAACCACACTCAACAACAATTTGGAACTCAACAGTATAGACTAAAAAAAAAACTAATTATAAATAACGACTTCTAACAAAAAAGTCAATGAATATTATGAAAATTACAATATCTACAGTTTTAAAAAAATCAAATTAATGATTTCATTGAAGATTTGCCACTGGCTAACCAAGTTGACATCTATTTTCAACAAGATGGAGCACCACCTTAGAATTCTCAAGCCGTAAGAGAACATCTGAATGACACCTTCCCAGAAAAGTGGATTGGCACTTATGGACCTATTCAGTGGCCTGTGAGGACATTCTTAACTTGTCATATTTTTTCATAATGTATTATTTCTTTTTCATATTTTAAATCACCAGATCTTACTTACTCCGCTAGATTTTTTTCTCTGGGGAACAATTAAAAATCAGGTGTATAACACAGGATCAGCTACTCGTGAAGAACTGGAGTATAAAGTAAGGGTGGCATTCCAGAACATCACTGCGGAACAGCTAATCAATGTGGTGCGCGCAACAATTGAAAAAATTGAATTTTGCCGTGATTAAGAAGGTCATTTTGACAATTTAGAACCTTAATGGACTAAATTTAGTAGTATTTTTCCCATGTTATTTGATCAAGAATGAAGCGATTTACATGATCCATGGCGATTTACATGATCCATTCAGTTCAGGTAGATGCCTCGCAGTAGATAGTCGATAGTTATTTGCTCCTGCCTTAAAACGAGATAATAACTAAAGGAAAAACCTTAAAAGTGAACAAATCCGAGTGCATCCGTATAGTAAAGTGTCTTCTGTAGTTACAAAATCACAAAGAAAATGACAAACACAAGGAATAAAATGGAATTACAAAATCTGATTAAGGAAACAATCAGTGAATTATTCGCAAGTGAGGAATTTATAAATAAAATTACAAAAACCTTCACTGATAAAATAGATAAGAAATTCCAGAAACTTGAAGACACAGTAAAAAGTATGAACGTGACCATAAATAGTTTGGAACAAAAAATGTGAATTTCGAGCAGCTCGAAAAAATCAACAATATTTGTATATACGGGGTACCCGAACAACCAGATGAAGATTTGAAGGAACAGTTAAGGCAGATTTTGAATCAGAATGACGAAACACCTCTTAAGATACAAAACATACGAACAGCTTTCAGAGTAGGAAAACAAGCGCAGCAAAATAAAACCAGGCCAGTTATTCTCAAATTCTACCAATATGAACATAAAGTGCAGGTTATGAAAAATCTTGGAAAACTAAAAGGTAAAAAAATTTTTGTCGCTGAGGACCTTACTAAAATACGGAAAGCTCTTCTATTGGAAGCCAAAGCAGCTTTTGGAGAGAGAGCGGTATGGACCTTCAAAGGGCAAGTTTATACAAAAATAAATGGAATTAAGGTCAATATCAATAACAACTCTGATATCACAAAATACATACAAAATGTTCAATAACATGTTTATTCACTTCGCTCATACTATTCAACTAAACCAATGGTTAGGAGCAAAACTACTTGGATACTACCTACACTAGATATATTACTTTTATTGCTACTAAATAAATTTAAATTTAATTTGAATTTTTAATAATAATAATTTAATTCCCTCTTATTCATTTAGAAACCCCCTTTATATTTTTCGCTTTTCTTGCTCTGTATATATTTTTTTATATTTTTCCCATTGTGTATTATTTTGTCTGTATTGATTTATATGATAAACTACTTGGATGAGCTTAATAACTATGAGGAGAGAGAGACTCTGGTGTTTACAAACATTGAAGATAACTTACAAAATTTTTGTGGAAATGAATATCTTAATATAGTTCACTTCAACATAAGAAGTCTAGGTAAAAACTTTGATGAGTTCTTGTTGTATATTGAGAGATTTAACACTAACAATCTGGATATCATTATTCTATCCGAAACATGGTCACTTAAGAATGTAGATGATTTCAAGATCCCAGAATTTGAAATACTATATAACGATTCTAATTTCAACCAAAATGATGGGGTTATCGTATATGTCAAAAGTTCCATCGATTATATTACCACTATAAAACATCTTACCGAAATCAAGCTCTTAGAAATAGAATATACGTGGAATAACATATCTTTTATCATCACACCTTGTTACCGTCCCCCTTCTACTAACCTAAGTCTATATCTGGAAGACATGGAGCGTTTTTTGTCTGCTCAGAAAAGTGCTGATGTGAACATTTTCATGGGTGATATCAATATAAATATATTGAATAGTTCGGAGACGAACACCACAAACTATGTATGCCTGATGGCGCAACAAGGATATTTTTCTTACATCAATAAGCCGACCCGTGTAACAAAAGACAGCTCTACCTTAATAGACCATATCTACATAAAACTATCTGGCAAATACATATTGGAAAAACTGTTATTGAAAACATATATTTACACTACCAATTTAACCGATCATTACACAATTATGCTTTCCATAAAAATACAGTCAATCTCACTGAATCCATGCACAATTAACACCGAAACATGTATTATTTTTATAAATCAAAATAAAGTAAAAAAATTTCTTGAAAAAGAGGAATGGACTGATATCTTGACATCAAATGACCCAGAAGATGCTTACAACCTATTTATTGACAAAATTAAAACATATAATCTTTTATCCACTCAAACTAAATCCATAAAACTTTCCAAAAAAAAACTGAAACCTTGGATGACTACAGGTCTTTTAACATCAATCAGATTCAGAGACAACCTGAAGAAAACATTAAATAGACAGTATACCGAAGAACTGAATAAAGAATACAAAAGTACAGAAACTATCTTAATAATCTAATTAAAACTAATAAGAATAATCACTTGAAACAAAAAGATAAATATAATATTACAAATGAAAGTGGACAAATAATTATTAATGATAAGGAAAAATCAGATTACTTTAATAATTTCTTTGCAAATATAGGACAACAGATGGCAAGGAAAATTGATAAACATGACACTATCCCGGAAATTGAATGTAATATTGCAAATTCTTTTTTTCTAAGCCCAGTATCAAGAAATGAAATTATCAAAATAATATCTACTTTGAAAAACAATAGCTCTCCAGGTCCTGACAGTATAACGGCGCAATTTATAAAAAAACACAATTTACTTCTATGGAGTCCTCTTTGTCATATTATTAATTTATGCTTCGTAAGGGGTAATATACCAGCTGCTTTCAAAGAGTCTATAACCACCCCAGTTTTCAAAACTGGTGACAGAAAACTTACAACAAATTACAGACCAATAACTATTATTAATAATTTTGCTAAGGTTTTCGAAAAGTGTTTGAAAAATAGACTGATTGATTTTTTGGAGAGAAATAATATCTTATTTGAAGGCCAATTTGGTTTCAGAGAACACATGTCAACAGAAAATGCAATATTCCAACTGATCAACAATGTATGGAAAAACTTTAATGACAAAAAAAGGGCTTGACGGTTTTCTTAGATTTGGCTAAAGCCTTTGATACTGTCAATCATCAAATTCTCCTGAAACGTCTAGAAACTATAGGAGTTAGAGGAATCACACTAGATCTATTCAAAAACTATATATCTGACAGACATCAAAAGGTTAAAATAAACAGTCTTCACAGCGATCCACTACCTATCACCATGGGCGTCCCACAGGGTACAGTATTGGGTCCAATCTTATTTTTGATTTATATCAACAGTCTTTATAAACTTTTGAACATCAATTGCAGGATAATATCTTACGCGGACGATACTGCTCTTTTGTTTGAAGGAAACTCCTGGGACGAAGTCTATAAGAAAGCTGAAACAGGGCTCAAATATGTTATCTCTTGGTTGAATATGAGCCTTCTGAGTCTGAATCTAGAAAAAACGAAATTTATTGCATTTACCACAACAAAAAAAGATCAGCCCTTGAACAACATACTCACTATTCATAAACATCTCTGCCGATTGCCAACGCAGTGTACATGTCCAAAAATTAAAAAAGTTGACAAAATAAAGTATTTGGGAATTTATGTGGACCAACACCTGCGATGGGAAGAACACGCAGATAATACAGTTAAAAGACTTAATAAGTTAGTCTATAAATTCTATCAACTTAGAAATCTTAATAATAAAAAACTCCTACTTATGATTTACAACTCACTTGCTGAATCCATATTGAGATATTGCATCATTATATGGGGTGGTCTTAGTAAAACATTATTACACGTTCTCGAAGTTATGCAAAATACTATATTAAAAATAATTTTTAAGAAAAATAGAAGATACTCAACTGAAGACCTTTACAAAGAATCTGGCTTATTTGAAGTAAGAAAACTATATACCTACCACTGCCTAATATGGATGCAAAACAATCCCATCTCTCATATAAGCCATATATACAACACACGTGCTAAATCTGAACAGAAAGCAAATGCTCCTCTCTGTAGACTAACCCACACGCAGAGATTCATATCATACTTTGGGCCAAAACTGTTAAACCTAGTCCCTATAGATATCAGAATCATCCCTAATAAATTCAAAATGAAATCTAAACTCAAAGAATTTGTAAACATGAATTATAACAAACTAAAAACCGTGTATGAACTTGACTAAAAAGAAAAAAAAACACCCTACTCTCTCTCCCTCATCACAACAAATTTGATCTTCACATTGTATATAACTCTTTTTTCTTCTCAAATTTTCATTCATTCAAAATATATGTATAAACTTCACAACTTCAGGCTGATGACTACAACACAAGCTTTGCTTAGGTAGATCAGCCTGGAACATAATCTGTAATTCATAATTTTTCTTTTCTAGTTTTAGTTATGAATTGATATTGTAGATGAAACTCATACTTACCTGAATAAATTTACTTACTTACTAAAAAAAAAAAAAAAAAAAAAAAAAAAAAATTCTAGATCTAAAAAATAAAATTGTCTTTATTTGTCAAATATTGACAAGTGAGGTGATTTTGGATTTAGAATGCCATTCTCGATCGAAATAAGTAAAAATATATAGGATGTCCCATTTAAAAATCGAAAGTTGGGGTCATTTCCAGTCAAACCGGAAGTACGGCAAAGCGAGCAAATATGTCAAAAAATGTAAATTGAACTATAATACACAACCCCCAAATTTCCTTTCTCTATATTCAATAATAAAAAAGCTATAGGGGTGAGCCACCTTGGTGAATCACCCGGTATATATATTTCGGCTATCTCAGAAACAGCTCTAATGATTTCGATGAAATTTTGTATTTAGATAGGGTTTTGCTTTTTAAGTTTATTTATATAGGTGTTGTTGCGGCCAGTATTTCAATATGCAATACAGTCCACTGATTTAAAAATGTTCGCAAGTTCATGTGTCCTTGCGATCCAGCTAGTTGCTTGAGATGGTCACGGTCCGACTTCGAACAGTGAGGGGTTCGTGTCATCCGGCTGTAGACTACGACGTTTTGTTTTGGTTTCCCCGTAAAAAGGGACTTGTCAGGACGCTGTCAGATCTGACAACTAAAAACCATTTTCATTTTTTGAATTGCTTCTAGTTATTGCAATATAGAAGTTTCTCCATTTCTCAGTATTATTAAAGAACACCGGAAATAGAATCCAGTTGAACACTCAACATAAAATTGGTCTCTTCGATCTGGATTGTGCAAAATTTTGTTCTCTTCGACCTGGATTGTGAATGCAATGCAATTGACTGGAAGCTGAGAATTCGACGGAAACGACGGGACGGTGCATAGAGTTTGGAACTGGTGGGAGTATTGCAGAGCGCAGCGTATTCACGGTGGAAGAGGAAAGCGGCATCAAGGAGTTCCACGTGGGGAACGTCGCAGGTGGACAAATAAGGGCAAATATTCATTGGCAAGTCGCATTCAATATTCAAAACAGAGGCAGGTTGTGAGTACATCTTCCTACCTTTCCTCATATCATTGTCACGGTCTATTGGTGCGGTGACTGGGTGGAATTAAATCGATTTGGGTTATCATTACACAAAAAATTCCAAAAAAAACTTGAGAGGTGTCAAGGGACACCCGGATGGAAGGAAGTTCCTTTCGATTAATTAGTGAAGGAATTGTAATACATTTTTTTTTAAGTTATAATAATATTTTTTTTATTATTAACAAATATAATGTAATATAAACTTAATCAGTAGGCTCAATTTTAGTACATACGCATTGATATTGTAATATTAAGATATAATTTGCTTTTAAATTTATTAAAGTTATGACGCGTACACTTGCTAAACACACAATAATGGAGAGATTATAACGCGTATGACTTGGTTAGCACAATAGTAAAGAGAGGTTATAATGCGTACTTGCTAAAAATACATAAGCATTTATTATTGTCTGTATAAAATCTCTACTTACCTAACTCCATCAGCAATATCCGGAACTTGTGCAGAAACACTGTCAGGATTCATTATTGTTATTATTTTTTATTATTTATTATGTACAAAAAACCTGATACACTCAACAAAAATAATCGTCGCGACACCACACTGTTCAATGCGAAATAGAAAGACGAAACGAAAATAACTGGCTTGCTTTCTATGAGAGAGAGAGAAACAGACAGAGAAACACGCGCACGCCTTACAACTACAGCAAAAAGTGTCGTTACAACTTTTGGTCTTAATTTATTCCGTCTAGCCTCCTTTCGCAACGCGCGATAAGTAACTTCGTTCCAACATGACGGACTTAAACGATCTTGTAAGGAAAAGGGGTACAATCAAAGGGCAATTAACGCGGTTTGAAACCTTTTTGATGGTAATCACTCCCGAAAAAGTAGGACAATTACCGGCACGTATTGAAAGGTGTAAAGAGTGGTGAAATGAATTTGACATTTTACAGGTACAAATAGAGGAATTGTATAAAGATCACCCTGACTTACAAGAGCAGGAAAGAAACTGTTTTCAGGATACATATTTTGAATCAATAGCTCTCGCGGAAAATATATTATCAGAGTCTTTACGCATAAAAGGTTCGGTTAGCTCTGGTGAAATGGTCGTAGCGGAAATAAATGTGAAATTAACAAACTATGCAGATTCCAACTTTTCAAGGGTCATACATTCAGAAATTCTATTACTTAAGAAATGCGGTGAAGGGTGAGGCAGCGGAGGTTATTCGTTCGTTAGAGGTTTCAGCGGATAATTACAAGGAGGCATGGTCATTGCTAAAGGTCAGATTCGAAAACAAAAAAATTATTGTTCTGAGTTACATAGAATCGTTGTACAATTTCACTCCAATTATAAAGGAATCATTCATTCTAATTAGAAACTTTTTGGATGAGATCAGGAAAGACTTGAGGGCTTTAAAGTCGTTAGGGCAGCCGGTAGATTCTTGGGATACATTACTAATTTTCATTCCAGAAACAAAACTAGACCCGGCAACAAGAAGGGAATGGCAGAAAACAGGAAAGATGAACACATTTGCAACTATGAAAGAATTTTTACAATTTTTGGAGGAAAGGTCCGTACTGCTTGAAACCATAGATTCGAATAGGACAGGTGCAAAATTTGATAAACCAAGGTCTGATAAGCCATCAAAGGCATTCATGACCTCCATTAAAACATGCACGATTTGTAAAGAAAGTCATCCACTCTTTAGTTGCAAAAAATTCTTGAGCCTATCAATCAATGGAAGGAGGGATGAGGTCAAACGGTCAAATTCGTGCTGGAATTGTCTCAGACAGGGACACAGAGTTCAAGATTGTACAATAAGGGGTTGCAAATTTTGCGGGAAAAAACATAACTCATTATTGCATGCAATTAATCAGGTTCAGTCAACACAGGGAAATAATCCACAGGAAAACGGGAATATCTCGGTACAAGAAACTTCAGAAGCAAACATACAGGGTGTTTCGCAAAGCTATCCATGCATTGCAGATGGACAGTCATCCGTGCAGGGTAACAATAACATAATCAATCGGGATGATTCAAAGGCTACTAGGGAAAGTTCAACGCATAATTATGTTTCGAGGCAAAAAACAGATATTTTATTGTCAACGGCAATAGTTTATATCGCGGATTGTAGGGGGGATCTGCATCGGTGCAGGATGCTCTTGGATTCAGGAAGTCAATCGAATTTCATAACTAAGGAGTTCATTGAAAAGCTGCAACTCTCACTCATTAGCGTTAATATACCCGTCATTGGTATCGGAAACGCACTTTCTAACATAAAATATTCGGCAAACATGGTAGTTCATTCAAAATTCAAGGATTTCAAATTCCATTCGACATTTCTTGTAATAAATACCCTCTCAGATAGTGTCCCAATAACAAGTTATTTGGACATTCCCGAAAATATCAACTTGGCGGATGAGAGTTTTGCTGTACCGGATAAAATCGACGGCATTCTAGGTGTGTCCATTTTTTGGCATTTGATCTGTGCAGGTCAAATTAAATTAGGAAAGGGAAAGCCAACATTGCAAAAGACAAGGCTAGGGTGGATTATCGCAGGGGCAATAAATGAACGGGAAGGGGCTGCAAGGGGAAGAAAAACGGTTTGCAATTTTGCAGCAAATGCTTCATTGGAAGAGCAGATTCAACAGTTTTGGGACTTAGAGGAATACAGTCATACAAAAAAGTTTTCTAGGGAAGAAGCTCAATGTGAACAAATTTTCAGGGAAACTTCAAAAAGAAATCATGAGGGAAGGTTTGTGGTTGACCTTCCACTCAGGTCAAATTTTGGGGAACTGGGTGAATCTTTCAAAATGGCTCATAGGAGGTTAAAGCATACAGAACGTGATCTAGAAAAAACTCCAAACATAAAAAACAATATCATCAATTTATGCGAGAATATATTGACATGGGGCATATGTCTGAAATCAAGGAGATGGGGTTGGAAGGTACTGAAAGGAATATTTATTATTTACCACATCACGGGGTGTACAAACAGGACTCTCTCACTACAAAATGCAGGGTGGTTTTTGACGCATCTGCGGCAACAAGCACAGGGGTTTCCTTGAACAACATACTCATGGTTGGGCCACAATTGCAGGATACACTCTTCAGCATTTCTTTAAGATTCCGTAAGCACAATGTTGTTATCACTGCTGACGTGGAGAAGATGTTTCAGCAGAGGAGGAGCATCGAGACCTGCAGCGAATTCTATGGCGTTTTTCTGAAGAACAATCAGTCGGGGTTTACAGGCTCAACACGGTTAGTTATGGGACAGGTCCTGCAAGTTATCTTGCTGTTAGGTGTTTGCAGCAGTTGGGTTATGATTGTAAGGAGCAATTTCCAGAGGCCAGTCGAGTAATATTGAGAGATTTTTATATGGATGACTTATTGTCAGGGTCAGCATCGGTAGAGGAGGCAAGAGTGCTCAAAAAACAGGTCAGTCAGGTTTTGGAGGCGGCTGGTTTCAGGCTTAGAAAGTGGACATCAAACATAAGGGAAGTTTTTTCTGATGAGGAGGAAAATAGCAGGGAAATCGATCACTACTTTTTGGAGGGCCATTCAGCAAAGGTACTGGGTTTGTTATGGAATGCGGAAAAGGATATTTTGCAGTATAAAATCATGTGGGACAAAAATCAATCTAGGGTCATAAAAAGGACAATTTTATCAGTTATCCCTCAGATTTTCGATCCATTAGGTCTTGTCGGTCCTGTTATAGTCATTGCAAAAATTATTATTCAACAGCTTTGGAAGAGTAAGGTGGGTTGGGATGAATCACTTCCTCTAGATCTTGGGTTCGTTTCAATGATGGAATTACTGAGTTGTCTAAAATAAGGATAGGCAGGCAGGTCATTTGTAGGAATCCTAAAGATATACAGCTACACAGCTTCTCGGATGCTTCAATGGCTGCCTATGGCGCTGCAGTAAACATTCGGTCTACAGATGCAGAGGGTACCCATCATGCTCATCTGTTATGCGGAAAATCAAGGGTAGCACCTTTGAAGGTCGTTTCACTTCCAAGGTTGGAACTTTGTGCTGCTCTTTTATCAGCTAGGCTAGTTAGGGAGGTTCAAAACTCTGTAGACATACATTTTAGCAAGGTTCAGTTCTGGTCGGATTCTGAAATAACATTATCATGGATTAAGGGGGAATCCAGTCGATGGAAGACGTTCGTGGCAAATCGAACTTCAGAAATTCAAGACATCACAGGAACTGAGCAATGGTCCAATGTAATCTCAGAAGATAATCCCGCTGATATCATTTCAAGGGGAATAGAGCCAAGAGAGTTGGCATCGTTGGCACTATGGTGGCACGGTCCAAACTGGTTGAGTTCAGACGAACAGCTTTGGCCAAGGATGGAAGGATCAAGCTGTGGTGAGGTTCCAGAGCGAAGGGATGTAACTCATACATTTTTTGTCGAAATTTCTTTGGACATATTTGACAGGTTTTCAAGTTATCCTAAATTACAGCGGGTCTGGGCTTATTGTTTGCGCTTCATAAAAAATTGTAGAGCAAACGCTGCTAGGTTGAAGGGATCTTTGTCATTGGAGGAAATAGGAAATGCTACAAATTGCTTAATAAAATTGTCACAACAGCAAACCTTCAAGGTAGAGATTGAAGTTTTGAAAAAGGGGCGAGCTCTAAACAAATCAAGTAGACTCATTTCGCTAAGTCCTTTCCTAGATGAAAATGGAATAATGCGGGTTGGGGGGCGGTTAAAACTTGCAGATATTCAGTATGATCAAAAACATCCAATAATTCTGCCAGTAAAACATAATTTAACGGACCTTATTATCCGTTACGAACACATAAAGCATATTCACTTAGGAGCACAAGCACTTCTTTCTATCATAAGATTAAAATATTGGGTATTGTCAGGGCGTGGAACAGCCAGGAAAAGTCTACATAAATGCATCACTTGTTTTCGCGCGAAACCGAAAAGCATCCAATACATCATGGGCGATCTTCCAGAGGTTAGGGTAACTCCTAGTCGTCCATTCCTCAATTGTGGGGTAGACTATGCGGGTCCTTTCGAAATTAGGGTTCATAAACTCAAGGGGCAAAGATACGTGAAGGCATACCTGTGCTTATTCGTCTGTTTTTCCACAAAGGCTGTTCACCTAGATTCACCTATGGATTTGAGCACAGAATCATTTATGAACTGTTTTAGAAGGTTTATGGCAAGGAGAGGCTTGATTCAGAATATGTATTCTGACAATGGGACAAATTTTGTTGGGGGAAATGGGGAGCTCCAAGGACTCTATAATTTTCTAAGGCAGGAGAAAACTCAGAGCAAGTTTTCTGAATATTTTTCTCAAAATATGATAAAATGGCACTTTATTCTACCACGGGCACCCAACTTTGGCGGGCTTTGGGAAGCGGCCGTCAAATCTGCTAATTACCACATAAAAAGGGTTCTGGGTAACGAGAGGCTAACTTATGATGGGTTCCACACAGTCATTGTACAGGTAGAGGCGTGTCTGAATTCCCGACCTTTAACCCCCCTTTCCGACGATCCCATGGACCTAGATGTACTCACACCAGGGCACTTTCTCATCGGATCACCTCTGCTATCAGCTCCTCAGGAGGATTTACGATACAAAAACTCAAATCAAATCAAGAAATATTATCATCTGATGCAAATTGTTCAGCATTTCTGGGCCAGGTGGTCCAAGGACTACTTGTCGTCTCTCCAAGGACTACTTGTCGTCTCTCCAAGGACGAACGAAGTGGCAATCAAACTCAGGAAATTCGAATATACACCTAGGAAGTATGGTGGTGGTGAAAGAAGACAACTCACCTCCTCAAAAATGGTGCTTAGCCAGAGTCACAGAACTTCACCCCGGTGAAGACAATATAGTGCGGGTAGTGACAGTCCGAACAGTAAAGGGCTTTTTTAAACGACCTGTATCTAGTTTGTGTTCTACCAATTGACTATAACTGACATTTTCTTTTTTTTGTGAGAACAGTATATTTGAAGGCTATTGGAAACTGGAGCTTCCAAGGGGGGCGGCATGTTATTTCAATATGCAATACAGTCCACTGATTTAAAAATGTTCGCAAGTTCATGTGTCCTTGGGATCCAGCTAGTTGCTTGAGATGGTCATCGGTCCGACTTTGAACAGTGAGGGGTTCGTGTCATCCGGCTGTAGACTACGACGTTTTGTTTTGGTTTCCCCGTAAAAAGGGACTTGTCAGGACGCTGTCAGATCTGATAACTAAAAACCATTTTCATTTTTTGAATTGCTTGTAGTTATTGCAATATAGAAGTTTCTCCATTTCTCAGTATTATTAAAGAACAACGGAAATAGAATCCAGTTGAACACTCAACAGGTGTCTTTCCAGAAAAACCGCTATTTTACACAAAAAAAATATTTATTACGAATAGATATCTATCTCGTAAATTTTTGAAGTACTTGCATTATTGCACTGGTACCTCTAAACTTTGCGAGATGGCGCTATATGACGTCCAAATTCATGGTTTATGTTTTTCTTTGGTTAGTCCGAGAAACTCATACGGTTTATTTAAAATGTGTATTTGTAGACAACCTGTGCACTAGGTGAGATTGCAATGCAATTGTATGTGATAAGTATGTGATTCGTACCTCCGAAAAAATACGATTTTACAGAAAAAACCACCGAGCCAAGCGGGGTCGCCCAGGTACTTACATTGTTATCAATGATTTGTTCCTGAGTATACCTCTTTCAATTTCGCAATTGAAGACATGAGTGGATGAAGGTGTTTGTTACAATAGTTAAAAATAAAGAATAAAGACCCACTGACCGATTTTCACGCACAACTTTGTGATATATTCAATACTGCATTCCCCTTGATCAAATCAAAAACTAAAGTCAGAAAGCAGTGGATAACAAAGGGTATAAGAGTTTCATGTAAAAACTTGCGTTCCCTTCATTATATAAGGAAATATTCGCTTGAAAATGAATCCTTTATGTTGTACTTTAATAATTATAGGAAAATTTATAGAAATGTTATAAAAGCAGCTAAACAGCTATATTTTGGAAAAAGAATATGTAAGTCCAACAATATGTCAAAAGAAAGTTGGGCAATTATTAATGATCTTAGAGGGAAAAATAGTAAGCCACCCCTAAATACCATTCTAGCGGCTGATGAAATCAATAATTATTACTGCACTATTGCCGATACTCTATCTAGGGATATTAAAACACAAGAAGATCCAGTCACCTATTTAAAGGATATATCTGTGAAAGACTCCTTTTTTCTATCACCCACTAGCCCAGAAGAATTGAAAGAAATGTTAAAAGATATAAAAAATAGACATACTTCTGGTTGGGATGAGATCTCCGCTAATGTTCTAACCCACCTTCCACATAATGCTATGTCTGCCTTAGCCGAGGCAATTAATATATCATTTTTGAATGGAACATTCCCAAAATGTCTCAAGATAGCGGTAATAAATCCTTTGCTCAAAGGAGGAGACTGTGATATAATTTCTAATCTAAGGCCTATTTCACTATTGCCAACTTTGGCCAAATTAATTGAAAAATTAGTTAAAAAAAGGATGTATTCATTTCTGCTCTATCATAATTTGTTAAGCTCTCACCAATTTGGCTTTCAAACAGCGAAGAGCACAAATGATGCCATGTTTGCCTTACTAGAGAATATATATCTCAAAATCAACGAAGGTGATTCAGTTGCAACAATCTTTTGCGACCTTACAAAAGCTTTTGACTGTGTTGATCATAAGATACTTCTTCAAAAATTAGAAATTTATGGTTTCAGAGATATAACATTAAGATGGTTTCAATCATACTTAACAGAACGCAAACAAATGGTCTCGCTCAACGGAGAAAGTTCAAAATCTCAACTGGTGAGTTGTGGGGTACCACAAGGATCAGTGCTTGGCCCCCTTTTGTTCTTGGTGTACATCAATGATCTGGCAAGCATCAATATCAGGGGTAAATTCACTATGTTCGCAGATGATACTACAATATATTGGCATGGCAACAACAGTGATGAACTGAATAAACACATAGCTACAGACATATCTCTGGTGAAAAACTGGTGTGATTCCAATAAATTATCATTCAATGTCTCAAAAACATGCATTGTAACCTTCAGATGCGCTCTGAATGACATAATCTTAGGGAACTCGAGAATAAGTACCAAACCATCAGCCAAGTTTTTGGGACTCCATGTGGATAACAGTCTGTCTTTCAATACTCATATCAGTACTTTATGCAAAAAATTGTCATCAGGTTGCTTTGCAGTAAGGATCATATCATCAGAATTAAATACATCTGCAGCGAGAGCAACATATTTTGCTCTGATTGACTCACTGTTGAGATATGGAATTTGTTTTGGGGGAATAGCTCTCAATTTCTATTGAACTCGGTGTTCGTTTTACAAAAGAGGGCTGTGCGATACCTTTGTAAAGCGAAACCCAGAGATTCATGCCAACCCTTGTTTATTACTCAAAAAATATTAACATTGACATGTATCTTTATTCTGGAAAGTGTATGTTTAATCCACAAAAAATTTTACAATAATATCCAATCTCTGTCAACTT
This sequence comes from Gonioctena quinquepunctata, assembly GCA_018342105.1. NCBI lineage: Eukaryota > Metazoa > Arthropoda > Insecta > Coleoptera > Chrysomelidae > Gonioctena > Gonioctena quinquepunctata. The sequence continues at coordinate 29,134 of JAFIRS010000333.1, forward strand.
ACAAGACGAGGAGTGATAACTTTACAGTATCCCTACCAATTCCCAGAAGCTCCTTGGTTAAGGGGTCAATAATTTATAATGCAAAAAAAATGTTTAACCACCTGCCTTCACATATTCGTTCTTTGGTGGCACATAATAGATTCAGGATGGCTGTCAAGGAGCTACTGCTAGATAGAGCATATTATAATTTGAAAGAATTTTATGACAATGTATTTTAAGTATTTGATTTCGAATTGTAATTTTAATTTAGCTTTAAATATGTGTCTGTTTATATACAACTGTACCTGTTATATACAAAAATTTTTTAGTATGCGTTTAGGACTATTCATTGATTCCTGGCGTTATTGTGACTTTTCACATATATGTATGTACATGTATGTATATATGTATGTATGTGTATATACAGTGCTAGTCAAAAGTCCCCTCCCCCCCTCGTATCTTTTGAACGGGTATACTTATAATAATGAAATTTGGAGGGTGGAAATAAACGGATGTAGGCTTCTCAACTGGTCATAACAGGTGACGCAATAGTCATAAATGACGTCACAAGGCCACTGTGACCAACAATTTTAAATGGGACCCTATGGCAAGTGACAGCTCGTTTGAAAGGTATTGAAAATACCTATTCAGTCATACCAATTTTGTTTGGGTTTCGGCTGATTTTGATTGATAAATTGAAGAAATACGAAAATTATAGTTTCGCATTTAATTAATAAAGATTTAAGAACCAGTTCTTATAATAAGTGTTCAAAATGTGCTCCATCTACTTCCTGGCAGTAATGCATCCTATTGCTAAACTCTTGTCGTACTTCGTCCCAGTGTGTCAGCGGATATTGCCCTACATTCTTCAACAATTCGTTGTTTCAGAATGGCAATACTGTCAGGTGCTGTAGCGTAAACCTTAGATTTCAAGTACCCCCATAGAAAAAAATCTAATGGTGTAAGGTCCGGTGACCGAGCTGGCCATTCGATCGAACCTCGTCGTCCAATCCATCTACCACGATATTCTTCATCTAGGTAACGTCTTACTGCACCGTAATAGTGTGCAGGAGCACCATCTTGTTGAAACGTTATTTCCAAGTTGTCGAATTCATCTGGATTATCTTCTAGAATTTCAAGAATTAACGACTCAATATCATTTTGTAACATCTCAGATACAATTCACGGTTAAGTTAGCATCGAGAAAAGAGGCCCAACTATGTGGTTTCCCAAAATATCTGCCCAAACATTTACTTTTCTGGAAATTGAGTATGTTTTTCACGAAAGATGTGAGGATTTGTGTCACTCCAATACCTCACATTTTGAGTGTTAACATTTCCATTGAGAAAGAAAGTACTTTCGTCACTAAAACAAATTTGTCTGTATGTACCCTGGTTGTTGGTTAATTTTATTGGACATAGTTTCACAGAATTCTAGTCTTGGTCGGGTCATCATCTGAAAGTTGGTGCACCATTTTAATTTGTATGGATGAAATTTGTTTTAGCCAACACCCTATGTACTGTCCTTTGACTGACTTCACAGATAGACGCAACTTGGGCTGTGGAAGAAGTAGGGTTTACTACCATTTCTCCAATTATGTAAATTTTTTTGTCATCACTAATTGTTGGTCGACCAGATCGTTTGGCATCTTAGAACACTACCTGATGCTTCAAACTTCCGAAGAAGCTCCCTCAAATAAACCCTCGATATAGGGCGATTAGGTACCTCTCATTAAACAGTCGTTCCGCTGCATGGAAATTGTTTCTACATTCACCAATTATTAAGATAGCTGCTACTTTGTCGACTACAGTGATGTACCATTTTGCCTATGTAAACACTTAAACGTCTCGTTAAACAATAGCTTAGGTAAATTTTCAAGGTATAAACACTTTTGACAAGTAGAGAATTCAAAACGTCAACCTTTTGACAATTAACCAGAGGCGTACTTTAAAATCTTTATTAATTAAATGCGAAACTATAATTTTCGTATTTCTTCAATTTATCAATCAAAATCAGCCGAAACCCAAACAAAATTGGTATGACTGAATAGGTATTGTCAATACCTTTCAAACGAGCTGTCACTTGCCATAGGGTCCCATTTAAAATTATTGGTCACAGTGGCCTTGTGACGTCATTTATGACTATTGCGTCACCTGTTATGACCAGTTGAGAAGCCTACATCCGTTTATTTCCACCCTCCAAATTTCATTATTATAAGTATACCCGTTCAAAAGATACGAGGGGGGGAGGGGACTTTTGACTAGCACTGTATGTGTGTTTATATTTATACACTTTGTACTCTTTTTGTATTTTAAATGTTTGTACTCTTTTATATTTTAAATGCTTATAACTATTTTATAATTACCTTCTAGCTTTGTCAATGAGAATTTAATTCTTTCGATATTAAAGCATATTTGATTTGATTTGTTTTTTTACATAAATGAAAGTTTTCTCATATGTATCCATCTTTCACATTAATGAATCATTAGTGAGTGAAATTATATGATCTTTGATAACCACTTGGACACACCGATGTTCAGCTAGTCCTGAAGGAAAAAAAATTACATAAAAAAAACTTTGACCTAATTTTACTCATAACACCTTCATCCACTGACGTCTTCAATTGTTTCATATCCAAAATGAATTTTCAGTGACTAAATTCCATTAAAAAAACTCAAAACTGCAACCTTTATTTTGAACACCCAGTATATTTTGACTGATTTACATGTGATCTAATGTATTTCTGAGGATTTATCCTATAATTTCATTAAGATACAGAGAGGATTAGTGTATAAGGTATCTTCAAATATGGTCTTTCTCAAAACCTTACATTTCAAGGAAAAGTGCAATAACTCAACAAGGCCGTAAACGACTTTCAAAAACTATACATGAAATAATATCAGAACTCAACGTAGAATCTGAATATCACCAATGAATCTGAAGAACACCAACTCCTACCTTCTTTCCCTTGGTTCCCACAATGTTCTCTGAACATTACAGGATATCCCTTTTCGTGGGAACCAGAACATAAAAAAATAAAAAAAATGTGATGATTTATAGAGTCTGTAGCACCTACATCAAACACCCTGTATATTTCAAATTATACTAAAATCCTGGAACTTCTGTGGAAAACATTTTCAGGAAGCCAGATATTGCCTGTCTCATTGAATTTGGGACACTGGACACATTTGTAATATGTAGATGTATCGAATTTACCTAAACATTAGTTTAAGAATCTTGACTGAAAACCACTATTATGTATAGAGAAAAGTTTATTTCCATCAATTTACATGAGAACATGACTGGTCAAAGCACAACACATAAGACAATAACATAAAATAATTTAAGATAATCAAATGTACATACAAATAAATCAATCAAACGCTCCACTCTTCAAAAGTTATCATATACAGAGGAAATTCCAATACATAATTTTTAACGTGTTCTTGAGCTTTTCAACTTCTGGAAAGTAATATAAATAGCTCCTTTTTGGGAGGACCTTCTATCTGGGCCCCGGACCTGAGGATTTTTTGCGACTGCTCTGTAGACGATTTGGTATGGGTTTTTTCATGCCTTTTCAAACTATTTTTATATTTAAAACATTTTGAACAAATTTCACAACAGAATGGTTGTCCTACTTTATACTTTTTCATATGTTCAATCCAACTATCTTTTGTTTTAAAACATTCTGAACAATGTATGCAATGATATAGTTTCTCTCGTGTATGCGTTTTCTCATGGATTTTTCTCAAATCTTTACGAGCAAATGATTTTGAACAGAATCCGCAATGGAATGGTTTTTCCCCTGTATGAACTCGCTCATGGCGAATAAAATATTTCTTGTATGTGAAGATTGTGTACATGATGTACATTTGAATGGTTTTTCCCCGGCATGATTATTCTGATGCTGAATTAAATGCTTTGTTTGGAAATATTTCGAACAAATTTTGCAATAAAATAATCTCCCTTCTGTATGTCTTTTTTGGTGACGAATCAAAGTGTCATTTCGAGCAAACGATAATGAACAAATTTGGCAATGAAACTGTTTTTCTCCTGAATGAACGTTGGCATGACGAATCGAAGCTTCTTTCTGAGTAAAAGACTTCAAACATATTTTACATTGAAATAGTTTTTCGCCCGCATGAATTCTCTGATGTAGCATCAAATTACTACTTTGAGAAAATGATTTTGAACAGGTATCACACTGATATGGTTTTTCCCCTGTATGAATTCTTTCGTGCTCTTTTAAAGTACTTCTTAAAGTAAAAGTTTTTGGACAGAATTCACACTGGAATGGTTTTTTTCCTGTATGAGTATTCTCGTGTAACAACACATAATCTTTTCGAGTGAAATACTTTGGACAGGATCTGCAGTAATATACTTTTTTCCGCGTAGGAATTTTCCCAATAAGTTTCACACTTCTTTTTATCTCAGTGTCCTCTTCAACATTATGTGGTAGCAGTGTTCCATAATCTGTAGAAAAATATTTTGAAAATAATTAATGTCGTTTGAAAAAATAACAATAACACATCAGTATATAAGTACATTTCTTGGTATACGTAGGCAAGAAAGAAGTGTAGTTCATCCATGTTGGACGATTTTTCAACGAAAATCTTTTGAAGTATTAGATAAACCAAAAAGCTATGATATGAACTGTTATTTTGCAACTTTTATATAGGTTAATTTTTGGTAAAACCACATATTTTTAGGAAATTGACATGCCTTCAAATAAATAGGTGTCCCACATGTGGAAGCGTGGAAGGTGATCGTTTCTACCAGTCAAGATTTTCAATGCTGAATGCATAGTATTGTTCCGTATTCTCGGGTATAAGTTGAGTTTTTCTACTGCAATGTGGCAACGTTGCTTATGTTGTCCTGCGAGAATGAATTATTACTTGACAGCAGCAGTACCAGGTCATAAATGGCATCACAAAAATGTATAAGTAGAATTAAAGCAAAATTATTTTTGGGGTGCAACAGAGGTTGAAATGTCACTATGGACTAAAAGATACATTTTGTATACAGGAGGTTTCATTCAGAGGTATTAATAATAATATATAATAATAATAATAGTAATGAAATAAAATGCATAAATGATACATACTCGATAAGTGAGCAAACACTTGTTTCGAGATAAAATACCTTACTTAACTACATACAAAATATTCAATGCAATACAAATACATTACGAAAATAAGCATCACACATAAAAATATAAATGGAATAACACATACTCGATAAGTGAGCAAACACTTGTTTCGAGATAATATACGTAACTTAACTACATAAAAAATATTCAAAAAATAAAAAATATAAATATAAACGGAATAACACAGTAATACCAAAGCAACACAAAAATAAGAACATTTTAACAGTACAAACAATTTGGAATGTAAGAAATAGTTATGGAAATAAAACCCGTGCATGAAAGATTAAAAAGGCAAGTATAAATAAAATGAATCAGTTGTGGAAATTTGGTTCAACGATCTCATTACATTTGGGTCTTGGTGTTTTGTTAGATAAGATAAGATAAGATCTTTATTCACCATTATATACATAATCGGTATATGAAAACATGCATAGTAAACATACACGGTATCACAAGAGATTTGTTTTGGTACGTCAGCATTATATGTAAATAGTTTAAAAATACATCCTTAATAATAAAAATATAACTATGAATTTAACTATGAATTTAAAATATAACAATTAGTTTAAAAAGACATAACGAAAATAAGGTACAGTAATGAATCTTTTTACCTTATTTTTAAACATGTTAAAGTTCATTATTTCTTTTGCATTGTCTGGAATGAAGTTGAACGCCTTAGGTGCTATATGAGAAAATGATCGCTGACAAACAGATCTGCTCATCTGTGGAATAACATAGTGGTGTCTTTGTCGGGTACCATAATTATGGGTAGGTAAACTGGCGTGATTTTTTATTTTTTTATATTTCAATGTAACATATAGTTGTCTCAGGTCCAGTATCCCGCATTCCTTATATAAAAGATATATAGAATATCGGTGGGGTTTTTCTAAAATCAATCTCAGGAATCTGTTTTGGATAATCTCTAGTGGCTTGACAAACTTCAAATATCAACACCCAGTATGTTGTTTCGCCATTTTGTAGAAGCATTTTATGTCTACTAGTTAACATGATACAGTTCACAAAACTGAGAATTGTTGGGAAATTTACAATTTAATTTTTATTTGGACGAAAATTTCGTTTTTATCAAAGTAGTATTGTATAAAACAAAAAATGTCACACAATTTTGTATTTATCCGTTTTTTACAAAACATAGCGTCTATAGCTGTACTGCATAACTTGTATATATATTTTTATTAATTTTTCTTACTGACAAACAAAAAAAAATGCTATCTATCTGTCTGCTCTCTTATTAGCAACTGTCTATATAAATCAGAATTATATAGGGAAGTCCAAATTATATCTACAAATAATAAACTGTAACATAATCTTCCTCCAAATAAATATAATAATCATTTCAATCTAAATCTAAAGGACATAACTTCACAGCGGATCTTCAGTATATTCCCAGTTCCTGACTTGCCCATCTTTTCCAGCAAAAACAGCTTCGACTACCCCTTCCAGTCAGCAATTCCTGAGCCAATCACCTTCGACTATTATGACGTCTCCAACAGCTAGATTTTTCCTCTTCTCTTGCCACTTCGTCCTTCTTGTAAGTGAGGGAAGATATTCCCTGATCCACCATTTCCAAAATCAGTCTAAAGATATTAAGATGTCTTGCATTGCTTTTTCGTAACCAGATCTCTTTCCTATAGGATACAAGGAAGTGGAGAAGCACTTGAAATCCCTATCAGAAAATGGTTCGGCGTCAAAGCTTCGCCATCTGCTACATCTATCAGAATGTGGACTAAGGACGACATTTTCGGCTAGGGCTGTTTTTACGGGTCTCACCATTCTCTCCCAGCAACCTCCCATGTGCGGTGTTAAAGGTGGTATCCTCACCCATTCGATTCCCCTGGTGGTCATTCCGGCTGAAATCTTATTTTCATTCATTTCCAACAATGTTTCCTTCCTTTCTCTCTCAGCTCCCTTCAGATTTGGACCACCGTTATCAGCAAATATTTTCTTAGACCAATCTCTTCGTCCAATCATCTATCTGATGGCCATGATGGTGGAGTCGGTGGTGAGAGAATTTGCAATCTCCAAATAGACGGCACGAACACTTAAACAAGTGAATAAAACCCCGTAACGCTTTTCTTGACGACGTCCGATGGTTACATTCATTGGACTGAAATAATCCTTACCTGTAAAAGTAAAAGGTCTGACAAAGGCACTTACCCTGCACGTTGAGAGTGGAGACATTTCTGGGACTATGGGTTTCGCTCTGAAGTTCCTGCACCTATAACATAAGTTCCATGCACTCCTGATAGAAGCACGGGCTTGTAAAATCCAGAACTTCTGCCGTAACTCATTCAAAACAACTCTTGTCCCTGATATCCGGCTTTGTTATGATAATTAAGAATAAAAAAACGTGTGAAATTATGTTTTCTGTCAAGAATGATTGGATACTTCGTCTCATAATGGATATCTTCTGATTTTCCAATTCTTCCTTTTATCCTCATAGTTCTTTCACTGTGCAACATAGGTGACAATTTGTATAGACGACTTGCTTTTTCCACGGGCTTCTTATTCTTCAAATTAAGAATTTCCTCCAGGAAACATGCTTCCTGTACAAGTTTTATCCATAATTTCTCAGCTTTTTCTATTTCTTCTGGTAATGACTCAGAGAACAGTATTATGGTACTTCTGAAAACTCGGAAGGCTCTCAACAATCAGGCAGTTGACCTTATGAGTCGAAGATAAGATGAGAACCTTTCAATTTATAGAACAGATTCAATCAAATTTCCTTCTTTATAAAATTCATTTATTTCATCATTAACTTCTTTGATCATCTCCATTTCGTCTTCTTCGAACCACGTATCTTCATCGCATCTAAGAAAGGATGGCCCAATGTTCCAACGACTGACTCAATTCTGATCATTCGTAAACTATATTATCTCTGGTTGCTTCATCTGCTACATTCTGCTTCTTTGAAATCCATTTCCATTCTGGTTCTTCATTCTTCAGATTCATCCAATGACCTACAAAAGGCTTGAGTTTCCGAGGTTCGACTTCAGCCAGCTAATCACAGTCCTAGAATTGGCTGGAAATCCTCAATTTTTAAGATATGTACTCTTCACGGACGAGGCAAACTTCTCCCGAAATGCTTTCACAAAATTTCATAATAACCATGTTTGGGCTCTGGAAAATCCGCAAGCAGTTAGTGAAAGACATTATCAGTATCAATTTTCTGAAAATGTATGGGCGGCAATAATTGATAATTACATAGGTCCTTTCTTTCTTTCGTTCCGACTGAATGGCGCAACTTACAGAGACTTTTTAGAAAATGAATTGCCGGGACTACTTCAGAATGTACCATTAGAAATTCGTATCCGCATGTGGTTTATGCATGATGGGGCTCCGGTCCGTTTTAGCGTTGTAGCCAGGGAATTCCTCAACACTGTCTATCCAAATCGATGGATCGGTAAGGGTGTAGAAGAACCTAACCAGGTGTGGGCACCAAGGTCCCCAGATCTAAACCCGCTAGATTTTTATTTTTGGGGACATTTGAAGTCACTAGTTTATAAAAATCCAGTAGCGAACGAGAAAGATCTAAGAAACCGAATACTAGACGCCTGTGAAACAATAAGAAACACACCAATAATTTTTTAGCGGGTACGAGATTCAATGACTAGAAGACTGAATGCCTGTATCTTCGCTGGAGGTGGAAAATTTCTTGAAATAAAATGTTGATATTTCTTGCAAATTTTATTAAAACAAATACAGATTTTGCACCCTTGATACAAAAATAACTATTTCAAACGAGTAAAAAAAATAGAATACAAAAAAACAAAACTACTTACTTAAACGTCAAATTCATTTCCTAAGCATTCTTGTGAAATATGCAAAATAATGGTAATAACTTCAACACGTATCGATTATCGAATAATCGACTTGAAATTTTCAAGTCCAAATATCTAGAAAACGGTTGCTTATAGCGACTTGTAACAAGGGTAGCTTTTTTACGTAGATATGATTGCGAAATTTATTTTTTTACTGATAAATGTGCTAGAAGTACGCTAAAAAAAGTTATGAATCTTCAAAAAATAATAAGGCGTGTAGGTGGCGCCCCCTACGAGTAAGAGCAATAATAACATCAGGTTCGAATTCGACACCTCAAAAAACCTCCCAATACCAATTTTCGTCTAATTAAAGTCAGTATTTCGAAAGTTATTAAAAAAAACGAAAATAAAAAAGTAACACCCTGTATCTTGGAAACGAAGCGTTTCCGGACATATTTTTATTTGGACAATTCATATTTCACTATTGTGAGGAATCCCCTCCTGAAGTTTGTTAAAGTACTTCTGACTCACCCTGTATACCTTTTTTATTGTCGTGACAGGGAATTCTTGACAATTTCAAATTACACATCCCAATGTTTTTAAGGCTTTTGCTACTATGTTCTGAATATGTTCTATAAAACTTAAATGAGGGTCGAACACGATTCCTCGGTCTTTTATCGATCTAGAAGAATTCAACTCCGTTCCCTCTATGACATAAGAGGTGTCATATTTTTTTGTTGATTTAAAAAAACTAAAATTTGAAAATTTACCTGGGTTTAAATGAAATTTATTCCTATAACACCAGTCAATCAGATTGTTCAAATCCTCTTGTAGCAGTAACTGATCATCTGCCGATTTTATACATTTGAATAATTTGAGATCGTCGGCAAACAATAGGAATTCACAATTTCTTATACAGCTCCCAATGTCATTTATGAATAGGATAAAAAGCAAAGGTGCACAATGTGATCCTTGCGGAACTCCTGAAAGCACTTCAATTACATCAGACTTATTAGAGCCTATTCTGACTTTCTGTTTATGTCCTGATAAGAAACTTGATAACCATCTCAAAAGATCATTACTGAAACCCATGCATTCAGTTTGTCTAGCAGAGTATCATGGTCCACTCTATCGAATGCCTTTGAGACGTCCATTTGACATCTGTTTTCGAAGGCATTTAATATTGTGTTCTCATAAATCAGTAAGTTAGTTACAGTTGATGAAAAACCATGCTGATTATTTACTAAAAGTTCCCTGCATGAGAAACTTAGCTGATCATAGATTGGGCTATCGAAAAGTTTTGGGATAGATGATTTTCTAAGTAAAGTCTGTTTATTAAATAGGATAATCCTAATATTCACAATACATTCTTACAAAAAAGAGACAATATAAGTTTGATAAAATACAATATAAATATAATCACAATGCAATAACTAAATTCATTCAGGTATACATTTAGGATATAATAACTTTTTAACAAAAATTAAACCGACGAAATACGGAACTGAGAAGTAAAAAATAAAATAAATCTTCTTAGTCTCAATAACTAAGCTCCTAAACTAATGTAAGTAACTAATTTTGAGTCGGCGCCAAACGAACAATCAACGGAGATCATTGAATTACTTCAAAAAAATTATCAGAATGTCACCGCGCAACTCGATGCAATCATTTTACGCCTTATCTAATTCATTTGCTTGTTTGTTTGGCGCCGACTCAAAATCAGTTACTTACATTAGTTTAGGAGCTTAGTTATTGAGACTAAGAAGGTTTATTTATTTTTTACTTTTCAGTTCCGTATTTCGTCGGTTTAATTTTTGTTAAAAAGTTATTTTTTTTCGCTTTTTTGTGGCTGAAATCTACTGATTACTACCTACTTGTTTTCTGATTACTTCCAGAATACTTACTTACCCACCTTACTTCAACTATTACCAGTTGAATAATATGATTATCTATTTTTACTATTTGTTGTAATATACATTATTTTTGTTGTTCTGGTTAGTTTATTTCATTACTTTGTATATCATTCCATCCTCCCATAGAATATAATGATTGTGACGGATGTAGGAGAACAAAAATAATGACATTAGCGATCTGTCATTGTCAACTACATATGTGTGCCAACGTTCACAAGTGGAAAATCAATTATTCCCTATTGTTCTGCCCGTAAGGGTGGATAATTCCATTCCCTATCTAATAAAAGAGAATCATCCAAATCGAAGACCCAGTACAAAGTTATGCCTGATAGAATCGGTTAACGGACCATAAGTCAGAGGGTGAGTGATCAACATCCTTCATTTTGCTACCCTTAGGGGTGGATTTCATCTTTTAAATTCAAATGGGACCAACTTCGAAGTACACCCTATCCACTGAAAAAATAATTCTCGGAATCGGACGTCTCAGTAACAAGTTATGCGTGATCATACATACGCGTCGACTAGAGAACCTCCTCCTTATTGGTTTCGTCTGTTAAAAATACAACTACATTCATAACTATATCACAAGTATTTTGAGAGTTTTTTCTTAGAGGTTACAAGTGTATCTCAACCTTTAATTTCATTTGGTAATGAGTTATATTCAATTAGACCTCGCATGAATAGTGAGTTCATACCCTTTCTGGTATTGGATCTGTCTATATGAAAGTTTTTTGAACTTATAGTGAATTTCATTATTGAACTTGATGAACTGTTTGAAATAGGTTGGCATCAATCCTTTGACTATTTTGACGATAAAGATCATTGCAGAGAATGTCAATCTTTTGGTTACTGATTGCCACTGTAAAGTCTCTTGCATATGGAGTATATATTGTTATGGTGGGATGGATTTTAGTGATATATATTTTGTAGATTTGTTTCCAACATTTTATTAATGAATCCCTATCATAACAAAATGAAAATTCCGGCTATGTTATCTTACCCTTTTTCAAACCTCTTTTTACCTTATCCCAGCTCAGTCGGTTCGCCTATGAACAATGAGTCTCCTCTCTCTAGATTAGCAAGTTCAGCAGTGCCATCTTGTTGAACGGCTCGATATCAAATGCTGTTATGTGGGGGAAAGTGTGGTTATATGTTCAAATATAAAACACTGATTGCAGAGGATAATCAAATGGATATTTTTATTCAGATAAACCTTAAAAACTGACCTATTAGGCGAAAACTACCTTATGGACTAAAATAAAAACAATAATGTGATATGGTGCAAATTAATATGAGTGATTATACCAGTTGAAAGCATGTCTGAAAGTTATTATCAGTCCTTTTTTATCAAATTGTTGTGGAATGCTCAATCAAAAAGGAACACAGTGAATCAGATACTCAATGTTATTTGATAAACTGAAGCGATGCACTTTAGTGAGTTCTTGTGAATAGAATACCTGTTGTTCTTCTTCCTGTGATGTGACCCAGCCTCGTGGAAGTACTTTTGAAATTGGAATGACAGCTTACGTGCGTCCAAAACAAATTTTTGTTCCAGTAATTGGCTTTCTCTTCTGTCACCAGGTAAGCGGAATTTTGTGATAAATTATTGCTCCCAGTTGAGCCTTATTGGAATTGCTCTCGTTCGGGAATCGTTTAGCAAGTTTTTTCTTGAATTGACTATTATTTTATCTTCTCGAATTTTGTAAGGGCTTTCTTTTCTTAATTTTTTTTATCTCCCTAAACTCGTTATTTTCTTCCATGGCAACACACACATTTTTTCTTTTTCACAGATTTTTAGAGTTTAGTGCCACTTTCTACCTAATTATTTGTCATTCTAATTACTATTCATGATTTTATTAATGAAATCTAATCCTAAATCTTATATAATATTTACAAATTAGTTTAAAATTTATTTCTGACAATTTCTACTTTCATATCTTTTATATTTCATCACTTTTTTCCCACACAACTCTGTCAATATCTCATTGGTGGGTTTCCTGTTAATGAGATTTATCATACAGGATGTTCCAAACTTATATATCAGTTGGTCTACTTTAAATACAATGTTTTCTATTAATTTCAATTTTCATATAATTTAATTGTGAATTTTCATGAGATGTATTGTTGGTCACATACTTTCGACAACAAAGCTACTATAAGGCTGACCTCTCTACACACATGCATCGACTAGAGCATAGTATAAGATTCTGGAATAGTAAAAAGGTAAAGAAAAATTGCAAAACATAGCATTAACCACGATAACTAAATTACCTAATAATAATAATAATTATAAGTTTAATTATTTTATAACATTTCCTAACATAACAATATATATCTATTACATTTCAGAATTAGTCTCATTTTTTGAAGATTTTGAAGAGAAGCTTTACTATTGTCTAATAGAACAATAATCAAAATGTGGTTGAATGTTACTACTATAGACTGTCAATCTTGCTTTCATTGATATCTGCAAAGCTATCCTTGAGAAGAAAAATAGCTTTTTAGAAGATTTTTTTGGATTGTTTAAAGTGTTCCTTGAAAGTTAAATTTTCATCCAATACAACTCCCAGGTATTTGAATTGTTTTACAATTTCTATTTTTTTTTATTGGATGCACACAATTTTTTATATCTTCCTCTTTCCTGATTTAAATATGGGCATGATATAACTTTGTTTTCAACTGTACGGGAAAGTTCCAGTTTTCAAAGATAGATCAAATAATAAGTAGAGTGGGGTTAATGAATAAACCCTATTGTAAATTTAATTGGTAGACTAGTGATTTTGTTACATATCATTTCTAGAGAAATATTTGGGAAACATATATCATATTTTTCTTTAGGTGTATTATTATATGTATTTTAATTTTTTAAGTAAATTGTTGAAAAGTATTCGGCAAATAATGCAGCTATTTGTTAATTATTTTCTGCTCTTGATTCCTCCAAATACATGGACTGTGGTAGATTATGTGAAGATTTCTTATTTTTTATATAGTTCCAGAAAAATGCTGGGTTATTGTTCATATAGTTACTGTAGCATGTAATTGATAATTATTTGCACGTAGATCTAAGAGTAGACAATTCCATATAGTGATTATTGTTTTGGGATTGTTTGAATTTTTTATGTTCTATTTTTAGATTTATTTTAATGATAGTTAATAATAATAATCATTTATTCAAATAGGCAACCTAATATACAAACATTCTACATACAATTACAGTATCGAAATTACTATGTGTAACAATATTAATTACAATCAATCACAGTACATTTTTTTAAAGAGATTATCAGTGACATTTCCACAAATTGAATTTTCACGATTCTTAATTAGTTTCACTAACAAAGGATTTCTTACAACAAATATCGCCTCCATAATACAATGTAGTTTTCAACAATCTTGAGAAAAATTGTCTGATTGCTAAATAAATTGTTCAAAGGGTTCTTTTTTTTTCATAAAAATATTTTGCACCTACCGTTTTTTAAATGAGTAGTATACTTCATATTTTTCAACACCAGCTCCAGTTTTCGGAGAGAAATGTTCATGTTTCAGTTTATTATCAAACCCTTTTGATAATTTTTTTTTTAATACAGTGATGTAGTTCTGTTAAAAAAATGTTTTAATTAGACACTTAATAATATCAGTAGACAACATATCAGAATTTTTAACTGTTGAGCATGATTGTTTTTGATTGTCTCATTACAGTAATGCTGTTCATATACAGGGTGATTCAAAAGTACTTTGACAAACTTCAGAAGGTGATTCCTCACAATATTCTAATATGAATTGTCCAAATAAATATATGTCGGGAAACGCTTCGTTTCCAAGATACAGGGTGTTGAAGTTTTTTTTTTATTTTAGTTTTTTTTTAAATAACTTTTGAAATACTGACCTTAATTAAACGAAAATTGGTATTGAGAGGTTTTTTGAGGTGTCGAATTCGAGCCTGATGTTATTATTGCTCTTACTCGTAGGGGGCGCCACTGACACGTTTTTTTCTTTTTTGAAGATTTATAACTTTTTGAGCGTACTTAAACAAAATCAATTTCTCTATCATATCTACGTAAAAAAGCTACCCCTGTTACAAGTTGCTATAAGCAACTGTTTTTTAGATATTTGGTATGAGTTTTTGAGGTCCTACTAGAGTTATCAATGAAACGCTTTTGTTGTCGCCAAAAATTTTAATATATGTCGTGACTCAAGGGTTGTATCGCCAAGTGTTGTATATATTCTGAAAATAGACCAATGTACGTTGCCTGTTTGCCATGGTGCGCCTACGTGATTGGGGGGGATTGAAGAGAAGTTTCGAAATTCACTCTGCACGACCAACTCCGCAACTTGTTTCAGGTAATTAAATCTTTATTTGAAATAGGAAACATCCTAATTTACATACATTTCTAATATTTGTAATTAGTAATAAAAATATTCAATGCTAAACAAAAAAAAATACTAAAATATAAAGAAAAAATATAAAGAAAAAAATATAAAAAAAAATAAAAAATGCCGCTCAATTACAGAAGTATTCAGCGCCAGAGGCAGCTGGAAAGGGCTCGAGCACTTAGGATGGTTGGTACTGAATCAAATGAGTGTCAAAACTTATCAACAGAACGAGTGAGGCGCTTTCGTTAGAGCCGTAGTCTTGAAATGTTGGACGCTATTATAGGGCAACCGATTGCATCGACCAGTACAGAGGCTAGGATGGCTGAAATCATTTCTTTCAATACCTGATAGTCCACAAGATACGTTTTCACGCAAAAAAAATACGGTAGTGTAGCGATATAACATTAAGATATTGAGCTCTGTTCGGACTAGTCAGACCTACTGTGGAATACTTTCTGTAGTTTATAATCGAATAAACTATTCAAAATACGTTTTTGTGATCCTCCTTATTCAACATTGAAATTACATGTCAATGACAATTCTATTATTTTTTCAATAAATAACAATATCAACACACTTTAATTAATACACTATACAGAGATATTAAAAAATAGTTAGAAGAGTAATAATCTGCTACACATGGCCATGCTAAATATTAATGCAATGTGAAAATAACTAATAGTAGTAGTAGTAATTTATTGAAATAGATACAGATAATCTAATAATTCTAAAATAAATAATAATAGTAATAAAATATTAAACAGTTATACATCACAAATTTTGTTCTAAAAAAGCCAATAGAGTTTTCTTAAAACTTACAACAGTATTGGACTCTTTCAAGTGTATGGGGAGTTTATTGAATTAATTCAAACCTTTGGAAAATAAGTTATTCATGCATCGTCTTGAACTAGTTCTATTTATGTGGAAGTCATTATTTTGCCTAGTGTTATAACGATGAATATCTCTATTTAAAATCACAAAATCATTCAAATAAGTTGGTTGAAAACCTTTAACAATCTTAAAAATAAAAACCATTGTTGAAAAATAAAGCCTCTTTTTTACTGACAACCACCGAACTGAATTAAACATATACGAAATTGAAGTGTAGCGACTACATTTAAGAATCATACGCATTCCACAATTTTGAAGTTTTTGTAATTTAAACACTTTATTTTGATTGAATAAAAACAGTAGAGAAACACAATAATCGAAATGGGTTGGATAATGCAATTAAAAGTTGTTATTTTAAAATATGTTATCAAACAATTTGAAACTCTAGAAAAGAAAAAGATCTTTTTTGATATTTTCTTAATAATATACTCAGCGTGGTTATTTAATGTCAAAGAACTATCAATAATGACACCAAGATATTTGATTTCGGATACAATTCAGATGCTATGATCATTGCTTTCATTTTGTTGACATTTAGTTTTAGTTTATTCACTTTTAGGTATTTTTCGATATTTTTCAGTGAGTTGTTTATATTTATGACTGCATTCTCAAGATTTTTATCAGACTCAAACACTAAGGTATCATCAGCGAAAAGATTCAAAGAGTGTGAACCTGGTATGTAGTGTATGTCATTTAAATATATGATAAATAAAAGTGGCCCCAAAACGCTTCCTTGGGGAACTCCCATATTATTTAGAATTTTGTCAGATTGAACATTGTTTATCTTGGTCTGTTGAAAACGAAAACTTAGGTAACTTCTAAACTAGTTCAACACATTGCCAGATATGCCATAATATTTTAATTTGTCCGATAGAATGTTTCAATCTATCGTTTCAAAAGCTCTACGCAAATAAAAAAAATTAGCCACAGTATACTTATTAACATCTAACAGGTTGATATGGTATATTGAAGAGATATTTCACAAGAATGATTTTTACAGAAGCCAGACTGAGCACCAATAAAGAGTTCGTTGATATTGAAATAATTTTCGATCTGTTCGTAGACCGCTATTTCAAGAACTTTTTCAAGTGGTGGCAATGTGTTGATTGGTCTAAAATCACAAGAATCTATTGAGTTATTAACTTTATGAATATGAATAATGGTGCTAATTTTAAACTGATCTTGAAATATACCTTTTTCTAGAGACGTATTAACAAGGTTTAGCAATAAAATCGAACAGTCAATTGGTCATTTTTAAATGCCCCACTCTTCAATAGTTATCTGCACACATAAAACATGTATAGAAGGAATTTGAATATCTAATTTTTAAGTTGTCATGAGTTTTTCAACTTCTGGAGAGTAATATAAATAGCTCCTTTTTGGGACGCCCTTCTGTTTGGGCCCCGGACCTAATCATTTTTTGCGCCTGCCGTGTAGAGGATTTCTTATGAGTTTTTTCATGCCTTTGCAAGCTTTTTTTATGTGTATAACATTTTGAACATATTTCACAACGGAATGGTTTTCCTATTTTATATCTATTCATATGCTCAATCCAACTATCTTTTGTTTTAAAATATTCTGAACAATGTATACAATCATATAGTTTCTCTCGTTTATGCGTTTTCTCATGACTTTTTCTAATATCTTTTCGAGCAAACGATTTTGGGCAAAATCTGCAAGGGAATGGTTTTTCCCCTGTATGAACTCGCTCGTGACGAATTAACGATTTCTTGTATGTGAAAGAAAGTGTACATGATGTACATTTGAATGGTTTTTCACCACTATGACTATTCTGATGCTGAATTGAATGCTTTGTTTGAAAATACTTTGAACAAATTTTGCAATAAAATAGTTTTCCATCTGTATGTGTTTTCTCGTGATAAACTAAAGTCTCATTTCGAGCAAAGGATCTTGAACAAAAACTGCAATGAAATATTTTTTCCCCTGAATGAACCGTGGCATGTCGAATCGAAGCTTTTTTTTGAGTAAAAGATTTAAAACATAATTTACATTGAAATGGTTTTTTGCCTGCATGAATCCTCTGATGTAGTATCAGGTGACTACCTTGCGAAAATGATTTTGAACAGGTATCACACTGATATGGTTTTTCTCCTGTATGAATTCTCTCGTGCTCTTTCCAAGTACATCTTAGAGTAAAAGTTTTTGAACAGAATTCACACCGAAATGGTTTTTTCCCTATATGGGTATTTTCATGTAACAACACGTAAGATTTTGTGGTAAAATACTTTGGACAGTATCTACAGTGATATACTCTTTTCCGCGTAGGAATTCTTCCAATCAGCTTCACACTACTTTTTATCGCAGTCTTCTCTTCAACATTATGTGGTAGCAGTGTTCCATAATCTGTAGAAAAAGATTTTGGGAAGCATTAGTTTAACATCTGTCGTTTGAAAAAATAACAATAAAAGATCAGTATATAACTATTACATTGTTTGGTATATGTAGACAAGACGTAAGTGAAGTTCATCCATATTGTTGGACGATTTTTCAACGGAATGAGCTAAACTAAAAAGCTATGAAATGGACTGCTATTTTTCAGCTTTCATATAGGTTGATTTTCGGTAAAACCATATATTTTTTCGAAATTTACATCCCTTGGAAAATAAATAGGTGTTTCCCATGTGGAAAGCCTCTGCAAAATTTTTAACCCAACCAAAGTAATTTATTGAATTTTTTGCATCAACAATACGCTGGTGAATACCCAGCTCCAGTTGACCAATCGTTTCTATGGGTCAAGTTTCCAATGCTGAACGCATATAATTTTGTAGTAGGTGAAAAAATGAAGACTGGTGCTCTCGTGAAGTATTCAATTAATTTGGGTGATAGATGCCATTCAATATATCAGTGTTTACAATTCACAAATATATGATAGAATTGGGAATACTGTGATATGCAGTCAATGAATATCATGTAGTGGATTTTTTCACTTTGTCGACTAAGATCAAAAAGCCACACCTTACCGGGTCACAAATGGCATCACAAAAACCTTATTGATAGAATGAAAGCAAAAATATTCGAGAAGTGAGACTAGAATCAGTTGGAATGTCACTATGGACTAAAAGACACATTTCGTATAAGGAGGTTTGAAGCATTGATACAGGAAACAAGAAGCTCGTGAATGACTTCATCCTCAAACTGAACAACAAAAATCCCCTGATTATTACAGAGCCCTACCAACTTGATATGAAGGAAAAGTTGAATTTTGCAATATATGAAGACAATCTCGCTATGTACAAAGAACTACACGAGCAAAAATTGAGTACATCAAACATCATAGAGTGCAACAGTATACTAAGAAAATCAAACTATTGTTCAGACGGTTTCACTTTGAATGATAATGGAAAACGGAACACTTAGTGAAAAGAACATTGCAACTGATCTCGCAAACAAATCGAAAAACTCCTCAACGAAGAATGAAAGAAACAACCCACAGGACAACACAGATCATCAAGGATAGACCAATACGCAACGAGCTCAGAGTGAGTGATAGAAAACAAAATTTTTTCGACCCAACAAGGACCCAGAGAAACAAACAGTAGAAACAACTTTGAATAAGGGGTTAGATTTTGATGTTAATTCTGTCACACATATATTTTATGTTAAAATCAGAGTTTATTGAAAAATTTAGATAACGTAGTGTACTGTGTTCATCGGTATAACCCATGGCTCATTTGTTTATCTGAAACTCATATAACCAATGAAATTGATGGACATGAAATTAACATTGACAAATATAACTTATTTTTAGCTAATTCAAATAGTAGACATACTGGGGGAGTGACAATTTACATAAAGAAGTGGTTGCAATATAGGCAACTTCTCAATAGATCATATAATATGAATCTATGGATATTAGGAATCAAAGTGAAATTAGTGGAAAACTGGATTACTATATGTGTTCTATATCATTCTCCAAACTCTTCGCATGCTCAGTTCATAGAATACTTAGAAGAAATTATTGAAGACTTGGTATCTGTTAAGTCAACTGTCATTATTGTTGGGGATTTTAATATTAACCTCAATTTAGATTCTACATACAGCAGAAAAATTATAAGATTAACACAATAGTCCGGCAAGTATCAATTTTGATGGTGTTGTGATTGAAAAAGACATTAATATAGCAAATTCTTTCAACGACTTCTTTGTCCGTAGCATACAAAAAATTGTTCACAATATAAAACTACTTAACGACTTCAATAATGTTATATTTCATATTCAACCAGTACATGCTAATATTTGATACATTTGAAATGGTTAATATGATAGATTTGAAAAAAATGCTGGAGTTAATTAAGGAAAATAGTAATGGAATTGATCTTCGTATAGTTAGGATAGCTTTTCAGGCAGTTGGAAACTACATCTTGGATGTTATTAACACATCGTTAAGGACTGGTACTTTTCCAGGTGCCTGGAAACTATCAACACTTATACCAATTCAAAAAGTGACCAATACTACAAACTGTAGCGAATTTCGACCCATAAATACCCTTCCTATATATGAAAAGCTATTGGAAACAGTGGTCAAAGAGCAGCTGCTCGAATTTATTGGAAGCAACGATATAATCATCAAACAACAATCGGGATTTCGACAATCGCACTCATGTGAGACATCACTACAATTTTTAATAACCCAGTGGAAAACAAGTATCAGCAAAAACCATGTAATAGGCGTTGTTTTTTTGGACTTTAAGCGTGCGTTTGAAACTGTTAACATAGATGTATTGTTATTAAAACTAAATAGGTATGGTATAACGGGCAATGTATTAAACTGGTCCAATAGTTATTTACGTCATAGAACACACAAGGTGAAGTATAACAATGAATTTTCACATGAATTAGAAAATCAGTATGGAGTTCCTCAAGGTTCCGTTTTGGGGCCAATATTATTTAGCTTGTTCATAAATGATATTATTAATCAAATGAAAAAATGCCAACTGAAATTATTCGCTGATGATACTGTGATTTACTTCGCTGGTGAACCAGAGGAAATAGAATCCTCTTTAAATGAGGACTTAAAACAAATTTCCACATGGTTGTGTGATAATGGACTAATGTTGAATCTTGAAAAGACCAAATGTATATTGATAGGGAACAGAAGCAAACTTAAAAGGTTGAAGGATAAGGATTTTAAAATTACCTTGTTGATTAATGACAGTAATATTGAGGAGGTGAAAACAATCAAGTACCTAGGAGTAATGATAGATGAAGAATTGAATATGGAAGCGCACTGTGATTATATAAAAAGGAAGGTCGCAAAAAAAGTTCATTTCTTGTACAGGCTTAATGATAAAGTTTCTTTGTTCTCCAAGTTGACTATTTACAAATCAATAATAGCACCTCATCTTGATTACTGTGGAACCCTTTTATTTTTTCTCAAGAGTGACCAGTTGAGTACTATTAAAAAAACTCAAAATCGAGCCATGAGAGCTATACTCATGTGTAACAGACGTACTTCAATTAAGAACATGTTGATGTCGGTAAAACAAAGAATACACTATAATATGTTGGTATTTGTGTTCAAGCTCAAACACGATATGTTACCGACATACCTCAGTAACGGATTAAATTATATAAGTAATGTACACACTCATAACACTAGAGCTCGAACGGTAAATGATTTTTATGTAAAAACTGAAAACAGTGTGTGACACAATATTCAATAGGGGTCTAATACTTTTCAATAGTTTACCAATTGAGATCAAAAACATCACCTCCTTGAACCAATTCAAAAAACAATGTAGTGAATATGTATTAGAACAATTTTAATATGTTGTATTATTGTTAATGATTGGTGGTAGGTATTTTTAATATGTTGCTTGCGGCAGAAATCACAACCTACTAGCTTGTATGAACTTTTAATACTAATAGTATTTAAATGAATATTTTATTTTGTAATCTTCTTTTAACTGATGGGAGTATTGTATAGTATGTTTAATTTTAGTTTTATTCGTATTCGTAAGTGTATTATATTCATGTAATATATATATATATATATATATATATATATATATATATATATATATATATATATATATATATATATATATATATATATTAAATTGACAAATCATGGCGGATGGAGCAAGTTCTGTGTCACTTGCTCCCAAGGAAAATGAAAATTACACAAACTACACATGTAAACATTTTTTTTTTTCAAAAGTGCGGTGTATGTAATGTAGGGATGTTTTTCATCCTGCATGCCTCAAACAATCAGGTGAGCAAAAAAACGCAGAGTGCCACATGAAATAACCCAAACACAAACTGACACAAAAACGAGTGAAAACTCCTACTTCAAGGAAGAAAATGAACTGCTCCGCAAATGTTGGAGGATAAAAATATAATATCGGATAAAGAACAGTTAATCCAGCTATTGAACGAGAAAATTGCTTTTCTAGAAATGCAAACAATGAGACATATCACGCAAAAAGTGAAAATATAGATACCAATAAATCGGCAAAAAGTGTGACCTGCAAAAAAGGGAAACTACAAAAAACCAGTGGCAAATGCCTGGGACCTCTACAAGCCCAATATGTACAAATGATGGGAATTCGAATATACGTGGTGATTCAATTAGCACAAATTGTACAAACCATGGGAATTCCAATAAATAGGGCGATTCAATTGTTTTAGTGAAACAGGTATCTAGATAGATAGATATTTGTATTCATCGTTGAAGTAATCACAGAAAACAGTGTTACTTATCAGACTAGTCAAAAGAAAAGAAAGAAAAATCACAATGTAAAACACTAACATTCCCTATGTAAAAGATAAAATAGAACATAATGCATTGAAACATATTGAACAATAAAAGTAAAATATAAAAACAGAATATTAGGAAACATCCAGGTATTCTTTAACAGAGTAGAAAGCATTAGCTACTAAGAAATTGTATAAAGTGGATCTAAACCTATGACTTCGAAATTGAGCCACATATATTTACAAAGTGATTATAACAAACAATACCTTGATATATGTGTGAGTCTTGCCCAACACTCAGTCTCGAGAATGGAAGACGTAAATTGTGGCCTTTACGGGTATTGTATGTATGTGTTATGTTATTTTTTATATAGTTAGATTCTTCATTTTTAATTTTTATTACAACTAGGTAGATATAGAGACATGGTAGAGTTAGAATTTTAAGGTTAATAAATATTTGTTTGCAATGTTCTTGGGGAGGAGCTTTCACCATACACATAATAATTTTTTTCTGCATAACAAAAACTTTTTGTGTGTGAGCTGAATTACCCCAAAATATCAATCCATAACTTATAATTGAGTGCACAAGGCCATAGTATGCTGTTTTGAGAACATTCAACGAGACTGTCTCCCTTAGTTATCTTAAAAGAAAAGAAATACTGCTCAGTCTGGAAATTACGTTTTCTGAGTGTTTTTCCCATGTAATTTTTTTGTCGATGATTAAGCCTAGAAATTTTATACAGTTAACTTCTCCAATTGACTTGTGATCGATTTTTATTAGAGGACTGAGATCATGAGAGACATTTTTTTGTTGGAATAACATGTGGAATGTTTTTTTAGTGTTGACCAGAAGACCGTTATGTGTGCACCATTGGTTGAATTCATGTGCAGCTGTATTTGATAAATTATGGAGTTCGAAAGTGCTTCATTAGTTATCAGTTGATTGGTGTCATCAGCATAAATGACTGTATTGTTTGCAGTTTTACATGTGTTCTGGATATCGGCCATGAATATTATAAAAAACAGTGGACCGAGAATTGAACCCTGTGGCACTTCTATTTTTATCATGGCTGGATCAGACTGACTAAGATTGTAAACTACAATTTGTGTTCTGTTTCTCAGATAATTTGCTACCCAATCATTAGCGAGTCCCTGCACACCAAATCGATAAAGGTTTTCCAATAGCAAGTTGTGATTTACTGTATTAAAAGCTCTTGTGAGGTCAACATATAGGGCAATAGGAGTTTGTTTGTCGTTAAGGTAGTTGTAGATACTATTACAAAATGCGCCTAGAGCACTTTCAGTTGACCTTTTTTGTCTGAAGCCATGTTGATGATCTGGTAAGATATTTTTCTCTTCTAGAAAATTACTCAGTCTTGTACTATAAGAATAATCAATAACTTTTGTGAATTGAGATTGTAAACTGAATTTCTATAATTAACACATCATTTCTTATCCCTTATTTTTAATATATCGGATATTCTCCTGTGCAGAAGGAATATTTATAATATCAGAAAGAGGAAAGCTTATAATGTCACTGACGATTAACAAACATATTCCCTTTATATCATCTATACCAGCGCTTGTTTTTTTGCAGTTTTTTCTATAACACCTTTAATTTCTGGAGGAGTACATGGATGCAGTAAAAATGTGTGATTTATAAATTGAAACAATCTCAATTCTTCAAAGTTTGGTTCAGCAGATTGTATATTCATGAAAAATTCATTATAGAGATTGCAAATTCTACTGTTATTTGTTATAACTTCTGCTGAGATAATTAAAGAAAAGAAAGCAAATGATGTAATAAATCTGACGAAAAACATGCATGATGAGGTTAAGGAAGAAGACTGGAAAAAAGTGAGCGATAGAAGATATCGAGAAGTAGGAAACGGCAAAGGAAATAATGATTTCCAGGGAAATGAACTAAAAAGCAGAAAATCTGGTTTTTTGTCTTGAAAGTCCCAGATAAAACCAGATAATATTGTGGATTACATCCAGAAGCAGACAAATTCTAAAGACGTATATGTAAAAAAGCTCATAACGAGAAATGTGGTGACTGACCAAGCGTTCATGGTCACTGTCGATCCAGGGTTGAAGGAACTAGTATACCACCCAAGTTTCTGGCCAAGAAATATTCAGTTCAAGCGTTTCAACTTCCGGTAAGGGCAGCACAAAAGAATCTAACCCAAGTGTAGATGAGAGGGAAAATTTACCGAGGCCAGCCACCTTCCAGGACCAAATAACTACCTAGAGGCAAGGATTGGACTACCTGCAAACATCCAACAAGTAGAGAGTTCCAGGTCCAACATGTTAGATTTTGTTACTCACATACTCTATGTGAAGTGTAAGAGTTTATTAAAAAATCTAGACAACATAGTTTACTTTGTTCACCATTATAACCCATGGCGCATTTGTTTATCAGAAACCCATAAAACCAATGAAATAGGTAGCCATGAAATCAACATTATTAGTTATAACCTAGCCTTATCTAACTCAAATAGTAGACACACTAGGGGAGTAGCAATTTACATAAAGAAAGGAATACACTTTAGACAGATTCTCAGTAGATCATATAATATGAATCTAAGGATATTAGCGATATGTGTTCTTTATCATTCCCCAAATTCTTCGCATGCAGAGTTTATAGAATACTTAGAAGAAATTATTGATGAATTGGTATCGGATAAATCAACTATCATTATTGTTGGTTACTTCAATATTAATCTGAATTTAGACTCTACCTATAGTCGTAAAATTATAGACGTTACACAATCATTGGGTCTAAAACAATGAGTAAAGAAAAACACAAGGCAAACAAAGGACTCGGCCAAACTCATTGATTCTACTAAGTAATGAGGATAATATTGAACATAAAATTACAGATTTTCCAAATGTTTCCGATCATTCAAATATGTTGATTACATTAAAAAATAAAGAGAATACAAGTCTCCAATGTAAAAATTTAACAAATATCAAGAGAAATTATAAACAATTTGACGAACTGAAATTCCAGTTTGCTTTAATATATGTATTATGTAAATGTTATCAACTAAAGCAAGTTTTTCCTTTGAAAATTCTCAAAGTAATTTATTTAGCACTCGCAGAGTCTATTCTAAACTATGGAATTATTATTTGGGGGGCTGCATGTCTAACTACACTGTCACCATTATGTATATCTCAAAAATATTTATTGAAAACCATGCTTGGAAAGAAAAGAACATTTTCTTCGGAACTACTATTCTATGAGGAGGAAGTCCTGACAATTGAGCAAATATATGTGAAAGCAACTATAAGATTTATGTTGAAAAACTCTCAATATAAAAAAATAATTCCACACAATACCACTAGAGCAGCACAGAAAAATAATGTGATAATACCACTAACTAGATTCTTAGCCTCTCAAAAACATATCTCTTATATTGGTCCAAAATTATTTAACATATTACCAGAAGAAATTAGAAGTAAACCATATAAAAATGTGAAGAGGAAAATTCACCAATGGATAGTACTGAATAACAAAACATATTCTGACATTTTTAAGCTATGAGAACACATGGGGTCCATAACACTTGCGTCGTTGCACTGTTAGTCTAAGATCCCGATATAAAACGACCTTCACCGAGATGTTTATTTGATGAAATGTATTTTATATTTAATTTAATATGTCAATAAATATATTGCATATGGGTTGCCTAACAAATTTCAGTTCAAGATATGATTAATTAATAATTAAAAAAATATTTTTTTTTAAATATTCCACCGGTTTGATTTTAATAGACAAATTCTATATCAATCGAAAGTATGAAGCCCGTAGAATATGCAAACGTTACGTTGCCTATTCTTTTCTGGTCACAACTCTCGGGTAGCCAGGTATAAACAGGTAAATCGATACTAGCATTTTGCACCAGTCTGATTATTGAATTAAAATTAAATGGAAATGAAGATTATTTCATTATGAACACGGTGGTATAGGGTTGCCTGCGAAAAATCAGTCCCGAATTCCGATTGTCGAATTTTGAAAAGTGAAATATTGCAGCGAGTGAATATGTGCGACAGAGGTCCCAACCAACCATCCCATGCGATAGAAGAGGACACAGCATAGCAGTTGTTTGAAGTCCGTCCATTTAAAGAAAGAGAGTGCGCATGCTATTTGTTCTTGAAAATGAAAAGGGTAGCGATAGACTTGTATATGCTGTGCATCATTTTGGAGTAGATTGTCGCTATAGTTAAAATTGAAAAAAAGTGCTACTATTTATTGTTGAAAAAAATGGCCCCCCGTTTTTTTTTCATGTACTGGAGAGATGTTAAAAACTTCAAAATCAACGTTAGCAAAGATTTTGAAATCCAAAACTGAATTGGTTGAGCCAACACATATCAACGTTGAAATAATAGATGGTTTTTGCTACTTGCATCTAATCGGATCGTCTATAGCTCAAACTTTTGATAAAATTGCCGAGTCAGTACTAAATATGTTCAACAAACGCAACAGAAATACATTCAATTTTTGATCGCTACTTATCACCGTCAATCAAAAATTCCGAACGTGAAAGCAGAAAAGAATTCGATATTCCGTACAAAATTTCGGGACCTCAACAAACTAGAGCAAAAAATTTTTTGCGAAGCCTCAAAAATTATCGTTTTAAAGAGGCTCTGGTGCTGTTTCTGGCTGATTATTGGGAAAACGACCATTTGGTAACAATAATCCAAAACAAAAAAATATTTTTAACCGTCGACCATCAGTGCTACTCTTATCAAGTTCAGGAAAATTCCGTAAAAAAAACTGAAGAAAATAATTATGAATGTCATCACGAAGAGGCAGATACAAGGATTATTTTTCATGCTTCTAAAGCGGAACTAGGCTCAAGAATTTTAATTAAAGCCTCTAATACTGACGTTTTGATTATTTTGTTAGGAAATATGCACAAACTTATCGAATCAGAATTTTGGCTTGCCAGTTCAGCAACTAGAAAGACTAATGATCAAACTGTTGATTGCATTAATTGCACCGATTTAGCGTTGAAGTTAGGAATCAAATTATGCCAAAGTCTTCCCGCCTTCCATGCGTTTACAGGTTGCGATTACACGGCAGCATTTTATAATAAAGGAAAAGTTAAATCTTTTCAGTTATTTTCGAAAAATGAAAAATATCAAACAGTTTTTGCATCATTAAAAGATGCTGCTGATATTTTCATTGATGAAAAACTGAAGACCGTTCAAGAATTTACGGCTAGTATGTATGGTATCAAGAACTGCACCAACGTGAATGATGCGAGATATCGCATGTTTATAAAAAATTACTCTGCTAAAGAAGACAGCGAGCAGTTTAAAAAAAAAAAAAGGCTTCGACCCCAACTCCATACCACCATGCTGGATATCATTAATTCACAAAATTTTACGAACTATTTTCGTAAATTCCATGTGGCTTAATGCAACGGATTATGCGTAAAACTTCAGCCTAAGAACTGCGGTTGGTTCTTAGATGAATATTTAAAACCAGTAGGATTCATTGGGGATCATACACCTTTGAAGATAGAAGACATTGTCGAAAGAACTGAAACGGAGAGTGATGACGAAGAAGGTTCATAAGTGCGAGATCATAGTTATATGTCCGATGACTCGGAACTTGAATAATTTTAAAAATTAAAAAAAAAATTGTATTATAATTTTTTACAATAAACAGAAGTTTCTTTTAATTGTTGTTTTTTATTTTGTCTTCTAATAATAAAGATAAAATTTGCAAGATTAGTATTATATATTTATAACTATAACCTTCTTTTTCACTAAAGATGTATATATACTTTAGTGTCACATAAAATATATACACACATAAATAATTAATTGATTAAAAAAAATGAATAACTATTCCTCTATTTTAATAATAAACTACTCCAAAATGATGCACAGCATATACGAGTCTATCGCTATCTTTTTCATTTTCAAGAACAAATAGCATGCGCACTCTCTTTCTTTAAATGGACGGACTTCAAACAGCTGCTATGCTGTGTCCTCTTCTATCGCATGGGATGGTTGGTTGGGACCTCTCAGTCGCACATATTCACTCGCAGCAATATTTCGCTTTTCAAAATTCGACAACCGGAATACGGAGCTGATTTTTCGCAGGCAACCCTATACCACCGTGTTCATAATGAAATAATCTTCATTTTCATTCAATTTCAAATCAATAATCAGACCGGTGCAAAATGCTAGTATCGATTTACCTGTTTATACCTGACTACCCGAGAGTTGTGACCGAAAAAGAATAGGCAACCTAACGTTTGCATATTCTATGGGCTTCATACTTTCGATTGATAAAGAATTTGTCTAATAATCAAACCGGTCAAATATTTGAAAAAAAATATTTTTTAAATTATTAATTAATCATATCCTGGACTGAAATTTGTTAGGCAACCCATATTCAATATATTTATTGACATATTAAATTAAATATAAAATACGTTAGATCAAATAAACATCTCGGTGAAGGTCGTTTTATATCGGGATCCTATACTATGTCTTATTGTACTGCTCTGTTCATCATGTCTTTGATACTTGCTACAAACGTAAATTTTTTTAAGACTAGGATCGCATTCCCTATTTCTATCTTATATATACAGAGTCCGTCATAAAGTTGGCTACATATGGGAAAAAAATGTGTTATTGAAATTTCTGAAAAACTCTAATGGCGGTTCGTTTCTGCATGTCTGACAACTAAAAAATTCGTTGCGACTTATATCACGTGACCTCAGATTTGGCGGGAATTGAAAAAAAAGTTGTCTGTGGTGCCGAAAAATGGGTCAAATTGACAAGATATCGAAAAAATGTATTGAGAAAATGTGTTTGGAATCCAACAAGGACCCCATGTAGCATTTTATTCCTCTACCCTTATTAAGAAACATTATACATTCTTGTTTTATCTGGAAACAGCTTTAACAACCTAAATCACATAAGTTTGGGTCAAAACTAATCAAATATTTGTGGAATAGACATTTTGCGGGAGATTAATTATGAAAATACGATTTAGTCTTGTCACTAGGTGTAGTCATGCCCTGTATATTGATGCACATGAGCTTATTCAATATTCTCAACCGGTAAATAAAATTTAAACCAACTAATATTAGTAATTAAAACTTAATAATACATTATTTATCCTAATTGAATTTAGTATTATTTAGGTGGATGTGGAAAAATGAAAAAAAAACTCGATAAACAAACAATGTACAAATTTTTTATATTCTACATGACCACCTTCGCGCTCCATACATAGAATTGTTCTGGAAAATATTTCACGGCGAACATTTTTCAACATAGTTCTGTTGATCAGTGCTGCACAATTCCTTATACAAATTTCTTAATGTTCTACATTTCGAAATGGGTGTTGTTTATAAACATTGCTTTTCAGGTAGCCAAAATTAAATTTAGCCAGGATAAATAATGTATTATTAAGTTTCAATTACAAATATTAGTTGGTTTAAATTTTATTTACCAGTTGAGAAAATTGAATAAGCTCATGTGCATCAATATACAGGGCATGACTACATCTAGTGACAAGACTAAATCGTGTTTTCATAATTAATGTCCAGCAAAATGTCTATTCCACAAATATTTGACTAGTTTTAACCCAAACTTATGTGATTTAGGTTATTAAAGCTGTTTCCAGATAAAACACGAATGTATCTTAGTAAGGGTACAGGAATAAAATGGTATTTTTTTTTAATCTGGTTGAAAATTGGTACATGGGGACCTCGTTGGATTCCAAACTCATTTTCCCAATACATTTTTTCAATATATTGTCAATTTGACCCATTTTTCGGCACCACAGACAACTTTTTTTTAAATTCCCGCCAAATCTGAGGTCAGGTGATTTAAGTCGCAATGGATTTTTGTTGTTGTCAGACATGCAGAAACGAACTCCTATTAGAGTTTTTCAGAAATTACAATAACAATTTTTTTCCCATATGTAGCCAACTTTATGACGGACACTGTATGTATTGTTATGTAATGATATTTGCAAAAATAAATTGTTGTTATAAAATGATGATTGCTAATAATTTCCGCTCTTCGTTGGAAGCCAAATTGTTATGAAATGTGATTTGTATGAATAATTTGTTGATATTTTTGAGATACTTTGGGAATAATTGATATATAATATGTGATAGATAAATGTTTTTACCCTGTATAATATATTTTGCAATGTAATAATAATTGCTAGCTAACGTCACTGTTCTCTCGTCACGTTGCTGCCAATTGTTATCACTTTTCTTACCACAGCTAAACTCAGTTGGTACGCCTCTTGTCTCAGATAGCCGGTTCAGGCAATTGAGCCACTAACCACTGCTTGATGTCAAATCTCAATCTTTTCAATGTTTATAAGTATGATTGCTGATAATTGTGGAAAAACAAACGACAAAGTATCAAAAAGCAATTATTTCCTTTATTCAGGAAAACTTAAATTAACCTGGCCTACGATAGATAACTTATTCTATGGTCAATCTACAAATTTTCAGGATAATCAAAGGAAATAGACACAACCTCACTTTTACCTTACAGTGAAAATTTCTTTAATAGTTCAAAATCAAATGAAATAAAGTTCTTCTGATGTGATATGAGTTATTAGTGAGGTTATTCAGTTCGTGATGTGCACTAGGAAAGTTTATACCTGACACTGGAATTGTTGCTATTCAATACACACCCAGAATTTGGATTCCCTTTCAATCCAATGCTCTCAGGAACTCCAATACCAAAAAGAAGGAACCATACAAATCCAGAAATCAGCTTTGGAATATTTGTATATGGTGTACAAACAAGGTAATGTTGGTTTTCTGCTTATAATGTTGAAATTATTGAATTTTTCCTTTTTCTCCAAACAAAACGTGGCATTCCTTTTCAAATTATTTTCAATCTCTCGTGGCTTTGTTTTTCTCCGTCTCCTGGATACCATTTTTCCTCATTCCCTCTGATTTGAATTATTGAATTCGCGCACTATATTGTCACATTTTCACTGTTTGGGTTTATTTGTCAAAACTTATAAATAAACTATTTTTCCTTTCTTATAAACTATGTACAATTTTCAGTGATAATTGTCTCTGACACTTTTCCGTTCTTCTTTTCTCACAATTTCAAATCCTACATTTGACCATACTGTTCCCTGATTGGCTATTGTCATCAAGAAGTTTGTTGTTCTCCCATTGGCTACTTTTAGTTATATACAATTTCATATACTGTATGTTTCAAGCTTATTATTTTGCTGATCACATTTTATTCAGGATGATTTTGTAAATCTAGACCTTTTATGTTGTCTTTTGAACAATTATGGGTTGTAATCATTATGACAGTGTATGAAATTGATTGTGTTATAGTATTTGGATATTTTTATTTATTCATATTATACAGAGGCTTAATAAAGGAAATAGAATTTCAAAAATTATGTAAAAACAATCTCTTGAAACTAATAGCTATTAAATAATTATTCTTTTTGTGGGTTTTTTTTCTTTTTAAATATATATAACTGGTTTTCCATAACATAACAATATATACATATATATATTTCTATTTATTTCTCTACTCAATTAGTTATAAGATATGAATAGTTCTAGTGTTAAAAAAATATAGGTGCACCCACAAATTATACAATTTATAGTGTACCACCTTGAAAATGTATTTGGGAAATTTATTGTTCACTACTGGATCAATTGTACACAACTAACTAAGAAGTTATTGTAAAATAGTAGGAAAATAAGAAACTGAGTGTACATAAGGAATAAATAAATACATCTTAAAAATTGAGATGCTAAATGGAATTCATCCTCTGTTGATGAAGAACATATGTTCATTAAATATACAGTGCTCGCCTAAAGTCCGTTCCCCCCTACTAATTTTTGAACCAACTGGTATATCGCAACTAAATTTGGAGGGCTTAAATAGGAGATAAAATCACAGCTAAAAGTTTAAAAATGGCGGCTGAGCGCCATCTTCGATAAATTTTTTAAATAGAACCCCTTGTATATTATTCCATTTTTGAAATCTGCTCATAACTCTAAACAGTTTTCTCTAATACACTTTACTGCTAAATTCAATTATTTTCGAAATATTAACGTTTGAAAAGTGACATTTTGGTCATTTCAAACCCAACGAAAAACACTAATGTTGCTTTCAATCAAGTTTGCATTGGAAAAAATCGTTGTCGCGGTAACATCTTGTTTACTGTCAAACTGAACTGCTAACTGTCAAATAGTCTGTTGAGCGCCTAAATCCTTTTATGAAAAGTGTGATCATGGCTCGTAGTTTAGACGATAAATTTGAAGCAGTTTTGATATTTGGAGAAGCTGGAAGAAATTATCATCTAGCAGTCCGTATGTTTAATGATAGATTTCCCGAGAATCCTATTTCGAGGTCATATTTGCGCAAACTTTTAAATAAGCTCCAAGCAACTGGTACGCTGAAAGATGGTCCAAGATTAGGAAGACCGCCTCCTTCAGAAGAAAAAAGGTAGAAATTGTTGCTGAAATGTTAATCAATCCGACTCAGTCGACGTCTGCGGTTGCTGAATCCTGTGGAGTAAGTTCAAAAAGTGTCCAAGGAGTCCTAAAAAAAGAAAAGTTTCATCCCTATAAGATGAAAATCCTGCATGCTCTCACGGAGGATGATCCAGACCAGAGGGTTGAATTTTGTGAGTGGTTAACAAGACCAATTGAAGGAGAGAGGGGTATGTTTCGCAGACGAATGTACGTTTTTTCTTAATGGAAAAGTCAACAAACAGAATGTACGATACTGGAGCGATATTAACCCGCATATTTTTAGAGAGGGACATACCCAGTTTCCTAAAAAGGTGAATGTTTGGGCGGGGATATTGGGCAATCGCGTTGTTGGACCGATTTTCATCAGAGGCAATCTTACAGAAGTTCTTTAAAGAAATCTTTTAGAAACTGAAATTGAAACTCGAATAAGACAAATTGTATTAAACAATCAGGAAGAGTTTGAAAATCGTTAAATCATATTTCAGCAGGATGGGGCACCTCCCCATTTCGATCGCATGGCTAGAGTCAAAAATCTACGCCACTGAATGCCAAACAATAGAAGAGTTGGAACGCAGAATAATAGATACATGTGAAGAAATATATGAACAGACTTTTATCAACGTGAGAGAAGCTACTTATAATAGGGTACTTTATTGTCAAGATTTAGGAGGGGGGCACATTGAACACTTGATGAAATAATTGTTGGGATTAAATAAAAGTGTTATTCAAAAATAAATTATAATTTTTTTAGCTAACTAATTTGTTTTGATTTTTAGTCGAATTCATTAGGAGATTTAACTACAAATTAATAACAACGTTAGCAAAATGTTTTACCGGAAGTGACCAAAATCCATACTTCATTTTAAACCGGAATGTCCCTTTTTGAAACCAATTGAATTTAGGAGTAAAGTGTATTAGAGAAAACTGTTGAGAATTATGAGCAGATTTCAAAAATGGAATAATATACGGGGTGTTCTATTTAAAAAAATTATTGAAAATGGCGCTCAGCCGCCATTTTAAAACTTTTAGCTGTGATTTTTTCATGAAAAAGTAGTTTTTTATGTCCTATTTAAGCCCTCCAAATTTCGTTGCGATATAGCAGGTGGTTCAAAATTGAAACTATTCGCGGATGATACATTGTTATACTTCGCTGGTGAACCAAATGAAATAGAATCATCCTTAAATGAGGATTAAAATCGTATTTTTATATGGCTGTGTGATAATGTTGAACATTGAAAAGACCAAATGTATGTTGATAGCTAGCAGAAATAAACTCAAAAACTTAAAAAAACATATTTTTCAAATGACACTACTCAATCAATCAATCAATATATACTTTATTGTCTGAAGAGTTGATTCTTATTGACAAAGCATGAAAATAGAAAAAAAAAAAGAAATGTATAGATAATTAGATACGTGAATGTCAAATGGATAAAATGTACAACATAAAAGATAAATATTACATATATGAATAAAAAACATATTGTCAATCTCCTTTAAAAAAGAAGGACTATTGAAACAACACATTATAAAATACGATGTCATTAACAAAAGGGTAACTACCACCCTTAAGATTTAACAGTAGTTTTAAAAAAAAACATATAAGATAAAAAATACAATAAAATAAATGAATGTCAAGTGGATAAAATGAACGAACATAAAAGATAAATATTACATATATAAATAAAAAACATATTGTCAATCTACTTTAAAAAAGAAGGACAACACATTATAAACAAACACATTATAAAATAAGATGTCATTAATCTAATCTAATCTAAAAAAAAAATTAAACTGTGAAAACCTTCAAATACTTAGGAGTAATGATTGATGATGAATTAAATATGAATTCACACTGTGATTATATAAAAAAAAAGTTGCAAAAAAGTCCATTTCTTGTACAGGCTCCACGGTAAAGTTTCATCTTTTTCTAAGTTGACTATTTACAAATCTATAGTAGCACCACATTTTGATTACTGTGGAACACTTTTATTTTTCCTCAACAATGAACAGTTAAATATGATTCAAAAAATACAAAATTGAGCCATGAGAGCCGTACTTATGTGTAACAAACGCACTCTAATAAAAATCATGTTAGAGACACTGGCATTAATGTCGATTAAACAAAGAATACCCTATAATATGTTGGTCTTCGTATTCAAACTAAAAAATGATATGTTTCCGACCTACCTCAGTGATTATATATATAATGTACACACCCATAACACTAGAGCGCAAACTGTAAATGACTTTTATATAAGAACGGATAATATACTGTGTGAAACAGTATTCAATAAGGGTTTAACACTTTTCAATAGCTTATCCTATGAGATCAAAAATATCATGTCGTTGAGCCTATTCAAAGCAAAATACAGAGACTATGTATTCAAGCAATTTTGATATTCGATATTTTCATTCGGACTGTTTATTATTGCAGTAGTTTCAACTTGCTGTAGAAATTTCAACCTACTGGCTTGTAAGAACTTTTATTACTAATAGTATTTTAATGTGTATTTTTATCTTCTTTTATTTTTCCTTTTATATTATTTTTATTTTATTTTTTGTATTATTAACCTAAAGAGCAAATTGGGTTAATAAAGATTTATATATATATATATATATATATATATATATATATATATATATGTATATATATATATATATATATATATATATATATATATATATATATAAATTTCAAATACCAACACTCAGTATTAGGTTGTTTTACCATTTTGTAGAACTATTTTATTGCTATAAATTGAGTTAACATGATATAATTCCTAAAAGTGAATATTCAAAATCATCTAAATTTTGGTGATTGACTAAACAAATGAATTCCTTCGATGAGCTTTCATGCAGGAGTCAGTTGTTTTGCTACAAAGTCAGGAACGGACTACCCCTGATGGTCCACACCCCAAAACTTTGAAATGACAGATAATTTTTCAATAGTTTTCAACAAAATAAGGTTACGTAGACAATTTTCTGAATAAAAGTACTTGTGTGGAAAGTCGATCGGAGCAACGATTCTTAATAAAAATGCAGTTTTACTCGACGACATCAAACCCGATCATCCATCATTATTTGAAATGAAAAAATTTCACAGTAGAAATACTAATGCTAACGTTAATTCAACAACATTTATAACAGAGATAATACAAAATATGCTAAAATAAAGTCGTAAACAAAAAGTACAGTACCTAGTTGAAAGTTTCATTCACAATGTAGATATTTTTTCAAATTAAATATCAAGTTATGTAGATTCGTGGTGTTTTTGAACTATCAAGCTACTCCACTATGAAATATCGAATTCAGTCCATATTTTGTATGTACGCGTGGAATAAGAACGTTTTGTGATGTGTTATCTGAATCTCATGAAACTCAACATTTGGATGTTGCAAATTCGTATTCACAGCTTAAATGTTGAGGAGTTTCACTGATAAGTATAATTTCAATGGAGAAAATCTTTAACCCGAAGATAAATTTAGCTGAAAAAATGCACATCGGTAGACATAACTAATAAAAATCAAACGAATAAACTACAAAAACGGCTGCACATGAATAGATGAAAAATATCCGGTGAATAAATTTATGTTCCATTTCTTCCACAGATGTTGACAAAATCACCTTGTAGAAAGAAATAAAATTAGTGTGGATAAAAAATGACAACTGGAATGCGATTTTGTTTTGTTGAGTGGTGCTTTGTCATTGTTTTGTCAATATTCTAATAGGACAGTTTGAAGTGTTTTGATATGGCCGAACAGTTTACATTCAACGAATATGCAGATATGCATGCATTGTATGGACGAGCATTTGGTAATGCTGCAGAAGACAGTCGTCTGGTCTGTATGCCGAGAATGTTCCCAATCGAACGTTACTGGCAAGAGAAACGTTCCAGCGTGTCGATCGCAGCTTGAGGGAGACAGGTATGTCTAATGGATAATTAATTGGAGCCTGTTGTTTTATTTCGATATTATTGTAGGTTCAGTTTTGCCAAAACGAGGTGGTGAGAGCTGTGCATACCGTTGTATTGGAGGAAAATATTTTGGAAGCTGTCGCTGATGATCCTTCAATGAGCATCAGAAACCTATCAGAACAGTTCCATACATCCAAGTCCACTATTCATAGAATAATTAGGGAACAACTGCTCCACCCATATCACATCCAGAAGGTACACCTGAAGATTTTCCAGCACGACTGGAATATGCCAATTGGTTCCTGGATAAGCAAAGAGAGAATATGACTTTTATTACTCCAGTTTTATTCACTGATGAAGCAGGTTTCAGTAGAGATGGAGTAATCAAGTCTCATAATCTCCACATATGGGCCGAAGAAAATCCCCATGGGATATTGCAAACCAAACACCAACGGAAATTCAATGTGAATGTTTGGGCTGGTATCATAGGAAACCATCTTATAGGACCATTCGTTCTACATGACCGATTGAATGGAGAACGTTATTTTGAGTTCATTCAGAACGATTTGAATGGACTTTTGGAACATGTCCCATTGCAAACCCGAAGAGATATGTGGTTTATGCATGATGGCGCTCCTCCTCATTTTAGTTTGATTGTGCGGTACCATCTGAACCAGATTTTCCCCAATAGATGGATTGGTAGAGGTGGGCCATATTCATGGCCACCGCGGTCTCCGGATTTAAATCCATTGGATTTTTTTCTATGGGGGCATCTAAAAAGCTTCGTTTACGCTACACCTATTCACACCAGAGATGCCTTGTTGAATAGAATTACATTACATTGTGAAGCCTTACAAAACGACCCTGGCATGCTATTTCAAGTGCAGAGAGGGTGTTTGCGCCGACTAAGAAAATTTATTGAGAGAGACGGGGGTCATATCGAGCAGTTTTTGTAGCGGATTTTGCATTTCTGTTTGCTCTTGAGGCTTGCGATTGATTATTTACATCATGAGTTTTGTAAGGTAAACGTGTTTGCATGATAAAAATTCGTTATGAACATTGTACCTATCATTTCTATTTTCATTACAAATTAATCTTTTCGAATTATGGTAGACATCTCAGGTTGGATGTCATCGAACAAAAATGCATTTTTATCAAAAATCGTTGCTTCGATCGATTTTCCACATTGTTAAGCCACGTAATTACAGAGAAACTTTTCTACGATACAAAACAACGTAACATTCTTGATAAACAGTAAAGGTCAATATGGACCACATGCTAGACTGAAACAGCTGATAAGCATACGCTCATTAAAACCATACGTTGTTATTGGAAGACAATTAAAAAGCATTTAAAAATAATTATGCAGAAGTACCCCTGGTAGACCGGACGCATAAATAATTCATCTAGGAGAGTAAACAAAGATTATTGATTGCTACTTGGTACATTCACAGCGAGATAAGGAAGTCAGTTTAAATAATTACCAAAACACCGTCGTAAATTTGACACACGTCCAAAGTCGATAAAAACAGGGCAGTTAAAAGAAACATAAATCTTTACCCGGAAAGACATTAATAACTAGATAATGAGAGCATCACTAACCAGCATCATTAATTGAAGTAAACAAAGCAAAATTCCCTTGGTTTTCAGCGACCATCAGACAGCCCACCATAAATTCCTGTCATTCAGTACAATTTTTACCCATTCATAATATAGATAAGCATCGCGGTTCACTCATGATTATATCCGACAAACACGGTCCTTATCAGTCGTACAAGCCACCCCTTTATCGGTTCTTACCAACCAATTAGCGGAGAGAAAAAACAAAAGGTATTACCTAAATCCCGCCCCTAGCTTCTGTTTCGAAGATCGTATAAAAGACTCCAGAAGCCGAAAGAAAGGTAGTTCAATTCAGTAGCCCGTTCAGTAATCACTTATATTGGACGAAAAGATTTCGGAGAACATGCCATTCTCAAAAGTTAGGTTAAAAAGTCGTCTAATTACAGTATCGTACAATAATGCTGAGAGTTTCCAAACCAGTGTAGTGAACTTCAGAAAACATAAAAACTCAGCCAATTCAACTCAAGTATTGCAGCTCTTAGTGAAAACACGAGTGCACAATATAGTTTTCCACAAATTGCCTATTTTGTCAACGCTTCCAGAACAGAGATAATACAACGGGATTACGCAATTTCAATGGTTCACGATTCACTTAGAAAAATCTTAGCCGTATACGAATATACCGGAAGAATTAAGTAAAATAACCGATTGACGCGGGAGAAAAAGATATAATAATAAATTCAAATCTAATTGCCGTTTAAAAACGAACCCAGTGAATAAGTGTTAAACAGGGTGAGTCTAATGTTTGTTTTTCTGTATTTATGTTTATGGCAAAACCCAACCTATTAAAATGTGTATGTGTCTATAAAGTATTTCCATAGTTTTCAAGATTACAAAGATCTCAAAAAGAGAATTATTGTTAGCCGTTTGTAGCAATTGAATTTCAAGATTGTTTTTTTAGTAAAATTATTTCTATTGTGTAGCCCACTGCAGAATTATCTGCCAATACGCTACATTAGTGTTCATTGTATGAAGATTGTTGCTTATCATTCGTCCATAGACGATTGAGAGAATTGTGTAAATTTTTATTAAATATATATATATGTACATTCTTAACATTTTATGAGTGCATTCTTTTATTTATTTTCTTTTATGAATAACTTTTCGAAACTTTCTGAACGGTAGTATTTCCTGGATAAACAACCCAGGTTACGGTATTGAAAGAAAGGAACTTGATCTATGTTGACCGCTCCATAGATCATATCCGGTTCGACGCTATTCAGATAGTCGATGCTCTCAATACTGTTTTTTCCAATCTAACGAATTATGTCTGGTATTACAGGTGTGGTGTGTTAATTCACAACACCCCGTAGTCCGGGCGTATCAATTGGTGTCAGGTGTGCGAGTATTAATTAAGGAAGTACATTAACGCATATATGATATTTTCCACAGAAAAAAAGTTAAACAAAAATTTAATTTAAATTTTTTTTTAATAAATATTTTATTTTTATTTTTACAAATGAGTGTCAGTGGAAAAAAGACTAATTTGAACAAGAGTAAATGGTAGAAAAATTGGGGAAAGTTTAGTATAATATCGCTGTTATTTTGCAAGCACGATATTGGGAAAATAAATATATATAGCGTTTATACCGATCAAAAACTCAGGAAGTATTCGAAAAGGCAATTGAAATTTTTTCTTGCAATCAATGGAGATTTTTATTGAAATAATTAAATCATGGAAACTCAGACAACAGTGCCGTGGGTTAGATATGAACCGCAAATCCCTATCACTTGGATAATATACCTTTTTATAATGGTACAACAGAAATCAAAGATTTTATTCGTCAAATTAAGATTTGGCAGTTTAGATTAAAAAAACTGAAAGGCATCGCTAGATTATTTATTGAAGCAGAATATAGCTTACAAAACACCGACAACTGGCAATTAATTAAAAAGGAATTATTGAAGCAGTTTAGCAAATTGAAATTACCTGGAGAAGCACAAAAAGAATTTTTGAATTGTTATCAGAAAACGAATGAATCAGTTAGGAATTTTTTCATAAGATTAAAAATATGTGCAGCAAAGATAAGGCACCTCACAGGAAATAATAGAATTGACAATGTATTAGAGCAAAAATACGAGCAAGATTTATTGGTACAATTTGCAATTGGATTGTTAGATCCTGTTAGAAAAAAAGTTTTATCTGAAAGTCCTGTCAGTTTAGAAGAAGCCATCAAATTAGCAGAAAAAGAAGAATTAATTGAGCAAATTACGAATACACCGAATAGAAATTTTAGAACTTTCAATGCGAATATAATATTGTGCACACATTGTAACAGAAAAGGTCACACAGCAGGAGATTGTTATATGAAAAATTGCGTATGCCTAACATGTCAAGAAGTCGGACATATGTCATATCGTTGCCCAAATAGAAATAGTTTTCAAAATAAGAGATTAAATGATTCAGGAAAAGGTTTTTCCAACTACGCTAATGAACAACGATTCCAAAAATATGGAAAAATGAATAAACATAGAAAAGAATTTCCTAACAATTCGAAAGAAAATAGATTTCGATCTCATAGAAGCAGGAATGAACGAGGGCATTTTAGGAGAATAAATTATAGAAAGCAAACAGGAAATAGTTATGGAAATACAGAAAATGGAAAAAATATGGAAAAAGGTCAAAATATAACAGGAATTTAAATGGAATGGCAGCTTTCAACAAGCCTCAGATGAAGGCTGCAGAAAAAACTATTTAAATAGTGAGAGGCAAGAGGAAAATATACTAATCGACGATGAACAGAAAAAAGTAATTAGTTTGGAAGTAGCAGGAATTTTGAGGCATATATCCATAGATATGAGATCTCAAGTATCAGTGGCTCATATCAATATTGTTAGAGGTATGAAATTAAATTATGATTTGCCGTATCAGCTCAGAAATGGACAAGGAAATTTCACTCATCATATTGACTCGGTTATATTGCCAATCAAAGTAAAGGAAGGAAAAATTATTGAACATGAATTCTTAATAGTTGAAAATGATCATGGTAGTACTGAAATAACACTGGGATTAGATTTTTTACGAAAATATAACGTGCAAATTGATTGGAGCAAAAATCAAATGTACTTATTAGGGGAAAGTATCGAGTTGAAAAAGAAAATCCAACACATATGCCAAACGAATCGGGATGACCAACAGAGAGAGTTGAAAAATAGATTTGAAGAGGTAGAAAAACGATTGAGAGACGTCACTACCATGATGGGAGATTTGATGGAACGGAATTCTGTAGAAAAACTAGAATTGAAGAGGGAGGGCCCGCCCAAATCAATCCGCGAAGTATTCCTAAACAGAGTTTCATGCCATGAAACGAGACGTACAACTTCGAATCAAATAGAGATATCAGGGACCGGTGATTTAATTGTGACACCAGGTTTCGAAAAAACCGTTTTTAAAGAATATGGAAAATCGTCTGGAAAAAGCGAAAAACGAAACAAGCGACAACGAGATGAGGATTTAATGGTGACTTCATCTCCAGGAAAAGAGAGAAGAGATGAATTTAGAAAAGTGCCACATATGGAAAATGGAAACACCGACGCACCCTGTACATTAGGACCGATAGTCACACGTGACAGTCGACAAGTGGGAATGCATAAAGTATAAGTACGAGCATTTCCTGCCTAAAGAAACGGAGAGATGTAACGGAACATTGACCATACAGCACCCCAGTGAGAATGAAGAAAATTATAGTCAGAAAATGGAAAAAGTTGGTATGAAAGCTTTTGAAAGTGAAAATATTCCCGAAAGTAGCCAGACATATTCAGGGAGAACGGAAATTGCAACAGTTAATGCATCAAGGAATCGAAGGACGATGATCGATGTAGAAAATAGTAAATCATTGGAAGATAGTTTAAGTGATAGATCACCCAAGGGAGATGCTCTATCCACCAGGAAGTTGGAATCTGCCAAGCACCTAGGAATAACAGTCGCCAAAGATAAAACTTCTTCTACAGTCGTAAATCACAAGGATGAAAATTTCTTGTCTAAAGACAAATTTCTACCGTTCAGATTTTTGAATGTATGTAAAGTTCAAGCAAAAAGTATAGTGAACTCCGAAGATACGAAATTACTGAGTATTGCAGAAAATGGATTTTTAACCCCGAGAAAACGAAGTAAAGTAGAAGATTTTAATATGGATACGAAAGTAAAGAAAGAAATAAACCCCGAAGTGAAAAGAATTAGAGTCTTAGCCAGACAGAAAGGAAAATCTAATTTAAAAAAGACATCGCACGTTAATTTTGAAATCCAACCAGTGGGAGAAACAAAGAGTCAAATAATACCCGCTGATCGATTCAACACGTACATGATTGAAAGCCGTCGACAAGCGACACAAGAAAATGAGGTAAAATTAGATCAAGTTTTAGTACAAACTAAAGAAAATATGCCAGATGAATTACCAATAGTTAATGC
Organism: Gonioctena quinquepunctata; assembly: GCA_018342105.1. Taxonomy (NCBI): domain Eukaryota; kingdom Metazoa; phylum Arthropoda; class Insecta; order Coleoptera; family Chrysomelidae; genus Gonioctena; species Gonioctena quinquepunctata. The sequence continues at coordinate 72,394 of JAFIRS010000333.1, forward strand.
CGAAAATATAGGAAAATGTCAGCCAAAGGAAATGTCCAAAGAAAATGAAGAAAGCATTTCTGAAAATAAATTCCCCCTTACACAACCCATGACACGCGGCACTGTTCAAATGACACCCATGAAAAATTTGGTTCAATCAGTTAGATATCAGTAAACAAGAAAATTTTCAGTATGCACCAGAATGTAGGAACGTATATATAGTATGTAATTATTATAGTTTTAGCAGACTGCAAAAGACGCAGAAAAATTGAAAAAAATCCCTGAAGGTTAATTTGCCAGAGCATATTTATAGCTACGATGAACTTGTAAAAAATTGGAATGAAGGAAAAATACGAAATGCCTCGATACTTTGAAAAAAAAAACGGAATTAAATTAATTGCATCATAGTACGGGAACAAACTGAAAAAATATATAAGGGAATCAACTCAAAACGTGAAACGCGAACAGAGACAATTTTATCAAGTGTTTTGATGTAAAATAATGACAGTAAATTCCCCGGAAAATTCAAGCAAAGCTATTTTGAGACGGATATAATTCATTACTGGTCATAGAAAAAATAAAGAATGGTCGATCGAACTAAAATAAAACAATGTACGGATTACAGGCTATAAAAAAACCAAAACACGATATGTTATGAAATTAATTCAAATAGAAACAGTTATAGAATATCGAATCGCCGAGTTACATAATAAAGATAAATAATATAATCACGAGTTTCGGAAAATGTGTTTACGGATTTGTAGAATATTCGCGACGTTTAAAATTGTACAGTACCTAAGTAAAAATAATGATAAATATTACTAACCGCGCATATATGGAGGGTTTTGATAGGAATATCGTGGACTATTATTGCCTTCAACTCAAGAATTATCTCTGGAAGGAATAGCAGTGGACAATCCAGCATGGCGAAGCGAAATGATGAGACCAGCAGATTCTAGAGCATTGCGAATTCACAGTGTGGTTTGAGTTCAAGCACTCCGCACATAATTCAGTAGACAATATTCACAAAACAAATCACCTGTGTTATGGGTACCGCACAAATAGGAGTCCCAGGAACGAAGATTTTTTAAACGAATGAATTACCACTGTTTGACCACCGAAACCGAATACCATTTACGACATTATGCCAATGCATGCACTTGTCACCGAACCAGAAAACACAGGCTGTGTTATCTGTCTAGCTCCGATACAGACTAATTATCACGGATCACTGACTCGAAATCGTATGGAAGACCTTACAAACCCAAAAAGCCAGATGGTTAGAGAAGATAGATAAGGAACAAATCATCCCGTACCGCTGATACGTACCCTTAGCAAACCAGCGGCGTAGCAGGAAAAATTCCCAGAGGATCCAACGGATAGAGTTAAATTGATGCCCACCGGATAGAAGTAAGAAAATCCCCTCGTTGAAGAAGGCGAGTACATACCCTTGCCGTATGGAAATTACCCCATAGAAGAAAGAGACTTTATTGTGTGTTTGCATGATTATTTGCATGTTATTTTTAGGTATTAATAGTATTAAGTATTGAGAAGTAAGGATAATAACTTTGGTAATAGAGTATAATTATCCTCTAGAAGATGTAAACAGTAGTCTATTGTAATTGTCAAAGTAAGACTTATAAAATTTGTCGCTAGAATAGGATTACACTTCAGAAAGTTAAAACATTTTTGCTTATTGTTGGTGAAAGAGATGTTATTTGAAAAAAGATTTGAGTTTGTCAAAGCTTTTTTGTAGAGGGTTGGGTCGAGTGTTAAGCCACGTAATTACAGAGAAACTTTTCTACGATACAAAACAACGTAACATTCTTGATAAACAGTAAAGGTCAATATGGACCACATGCTAGACTGAAACAGCTGATAAGCATACGCTCATTAAAACCATACGTTGTTATTGGAAGACAATTAAAAAGCATTTAAAAATAATTATGCAGAAGTACCCCTGGTAGACCGGACGCATAAATAATTAATCTAGGAGAGTAAACAAAGATTATTGATTGCTACTTGGTACATTCACAGCGAGATAAGGAAGTCAGTTTAAATAATTACCAAAACACCGTCGTAAATTTGACACACGTCCAAAGTCGATAAAACAGGGCAGTTAAAAGAAACATAAATCTTTACCCGGAAAGACATTAATAACTAGATAATGAGAGCATCACTAACCAGCATCATTAATTGAAGTAAACAAATGCAACGTCTAGACTCATAATTCACCCTTGTGTGGTCATTAGTTCAGCGACCATCAGACAGCCCACCATAAATTCCTGTCATTCAGTACAATTTTTACCCATTCATAATATAGATAAGCATCGCGGTTCACTCATGATTATATCCGGCAAACACGGTCCTTATCAGTCGTACAAGCCACCCCTTTATCGGTTCTTACCAACCAATTAGCGGAGAGAAAAAACAAAAGGTATTACCTAAATCCCGCCCCTAGCTTCTGTTTCGAAGATCGTATAAAAGACTCCAGAAGCCGAAAGAAAGGTAGTTCAATTCAGTAGCCCGTTCAGTAATCACTTATATTGGACGAAAAGATTTCGGAGAACATGCCATTCTCAAAAGTTAGGTTAAAAAGTCAGTCTAATTACAGTATCGTACAATAATGCTGAGAGTTTCCAAACCAGTGTAGTGAACTTCAGAAAACATAAAAACTCAGCCAATTCAACTCAAGTATTGCAGCTCTTAGTGAAAACACGAGTGCACAATATAGTTTTCCACAAATTGCCTATTTTGTCAACGCTTCCAGAACAGAGATAATACAACGGGATTACGCAATTTCAATGGTTCACGATTCACTTAGAAAAATCTTAGCCGTATACGAATATACCGGAAGAATTAAGTAAAATAACCGATTGACGCGGGAGAAAAAGATATAATAATAAATTCAAATCTAATTGCCGTTTAAAAACGACCCCAGTGAATAAGTGTTAAACAGGGTGAGTCTAATGTTTGTTTTTCTGTATTTATGTTTATGGCAAAACCCAACCTATTAAAATGTGTATGTGTCTATAAAGTATTTCCATAGTTTTCAAGATTACAAAGATCTCAAAAAGAGAATTATTGTTAGCCGTTTGTAGCAATTGAATTTCAAGATTGTTTTTTTAGTAAAATTATTTCTATTGTGTAGCCCACTGCAGAATTATCTGCCAATACGCTACATTAGTGTTCATTGTATGAAGATTGTTGCTTATCATTCGTCCATAGACGATTGAGAGAATTGTGTAAATTTTTATTAAATATATATATATATGTACATTCTTAACATTTTATGAGTGCATTCTTTTATTTATTTTCTTTTATGAATAACTTTTCGAAACTTTCTGAACGGTAGTATTTCCTGGATAAACAACCCAGGTTCCGGTATTGAAAGAAAGGAACTTGATCTATGTTGACCGCTCCATAGATCATATCCGGTTCGACGCTATTCAGATAGTCGATGCTCTCAATACTGTTTTTTCCAATCTAACGAATTATGTCTGGTATTACAGGTGTGGTGTGTTAATTCACAACACCCCGTAGTCCGGGCGTATCAACATGAGTACTTTTATTCAGGAAATTGTCCAGGTAACCTTGTTTTGTTAAAACATATTGACAAATCCCAGTCATTTCAAAGTTTTGAGGTGTGGACCATTGGGGGTATTCCGTTCCTGACTTTGTAGCAAAACAACTGACTCCTGCATGAAAGCTCATCGAAGGAATTCATTTGTTTAGTCAATCACCAAAATTTAGATGATTTTGAAAGTTATCAAAGAAAAACATTTTTCATTTTGTAACTATGAGGGCCCGTAACTTGGTAACGAAGGCTTTTAGGAACAAAAGTTATATGAAGTACTGGTGATATTTTGACCCCATCTATACATTCCTGAGAGGAAAAGAGGAAGTCCAGGGACACCCTGTATATCATAAAAAAATTTAATGGCTACGCTTATGTCATTTATATTGAAAATCACTTCCCAATTTATACAGGCCATATAATCATTGAGTCCAATATAATTGCCATTTTTTTAATCTAAGAAATCTTCATCATACTGTATATAAGGTCTAGCTTTCATTTTGAGATTCAAAGATACGGCTGAATGGTGTACACTATTATTCAGTAGTAATTCATCCGGTTGAGTCACATCTATGTCACTAAAACTAGAAAAGTTCAGATCCAGAAATACCCCTCTCTTGTTTGGCATTGAATTTATTTGGTATAAATTCAGAGGGCTGAAGGATTGCAGAATTAAAGCATGTGAATTCATTGAACAATCGACATTCAACCCTAGATCATCATCATGCCATGATGCCTCGGGTATATTATAATCACCACATACTAATAGTCTACATTGTTTGTAATTATCAGTTAAATATTCAAATGTATTGGCATGTGTAATATAGACGTCCTCATCATTGTTTAAGGAATGTTGATCGCATTGGCCGATAATTCATTCTTTACTGCAATTAGAATGCCACCCCCAGGAGTTTTACCTGTAATCAGAATATCCCTATCTACTCTAAAAATGTTGTAACCTACTAATCCTAGTTCTTCATCTCGAATGTCCGAATTTAACCATGATTCAACTATAATAATTATGCTATATATTGAACACAAAACAGTTTGTTGTAAGCTATGAATTTTAGTTCTGAGACCACCCCCATTTTGATAGTAAAGGAGCACAGAGTCGGTAGGGGGAGAGTTTCTAGAATTTAGTTTTTTGAAGCAATCTGTGGGACTCCTCTGTTAAACTTAATGAAAACTTCTTCACCTTTATCTCTTCTGTCTTTCACCTCATTCCTCAGCTGTATCATATTCTTCTTTTGCACAGTACACTTTCATATCTTTTTTAATATTTTTTCTATTTCGAATGACTGAGAATGCGTCATCCGCATCCTGGAATATGGCTTTCAAAGGACAATTACCATTTTTGTTACTTTTTCCTACTCGTATAGTCTTGATAATCTTTAGATTACTGCCACATATATCCTGAAATAATTGTTTGACTACCTCAATGTCAGGTTTTTGAGGTGATTCAGGCATGTTATACACCATAACATTTTTGGCTCTTGTTTGCCTTTCATTAATTTCATTGATGATTTCTTCTTCAGAAAAACGGAATGGTTGATTCTTCAGACAAGCTAGTTCCTTCTGCATGGTATCCATTTTTCCAATAAGTTATGGTATTCTATGAAGTAGTTTAGTACCTTCTTGACATTCATCACAAAATAATTTTGCTCCCAAGGTCTAACACTCGTAGCTTAGATGCGCTAAGCTCTGTGCAATCATTTTGTAGCTTCCTTTGGCAACCATCACACATAATTGAAGTAACTCTTCCTTTGTCAGAGTTTGACTACACTTTATGCAGTGCATTATGGATAAAATAAATTGACTACACCACTGGCACTTGGTAATTAGACATAGTTAGTGATCAGAATTCTCCGGTTTTTTGTGAGTTGGTTTATTTACTTTATTTCCTTTCTATTCAAATTGACGAGCAAAAAAACAGAAGAGAGTTTGCAAAACACGACTTCACGCCTGGACTGATTACAAAGAACTGACACATAAGCGAGCTAATAAAAACGTGGTAAAAATTACTAGGTTTGATGCTTATCAGATAGAGTCATATGATTCACACACAAAAATGTGCAAAAAACTCGTAAGGGTGTGTGTGAAGTTTTGGTTGAAAAAAGACAAATGTTGAGTGTTACCAGTGGCCAAAAATAGAGCTAAGAAATTATTTTATTTTATTTTTGGAGGTCCGTATTTTTGAAAGTATTTGAGAGCGCCGCGTTTTGACTTCAGATTCGTGTTCAGGAGATAATAATTCAAATATATTGCCCAATGGCATGTATCAAATCGTGCGAGTCCAAATATCGGATATTTACTTGAATTCCACCTTACCTGATGCATTGGGCTTGAATTTTTGATCGATCGAGGTACCAGGACCCATTTGAGATTTGACATCTTCATTTATAATATCTATCTTGTATTCAGTCTCATCTTCCTCTGATTCGCATTCAACATCATTGTTTGTCAAATCTTCAAAACGATCTTTTTCCTTCATCTCATGTCGATTGATCACGGATTTCTTCTTGTCATTTGCAACTAAAAATTGAGAATTCCTGTAATATTTTTTATTTTTATTTTAGAAGCTAAGGTGGCAAATTATCATCTATTGAGAATGTTTGAAGAAAAATGTAAACATTTTAGCGAACATTAATAGAAGTGTATTGGGATCCAAGCGCTCGGATCTGCGGTTTTTTTATATTGAGGTCCGAGCGGTCGGACCCGTGGCATGTTTGTATTTTGGTGCGAGCAACTGAACTTATGCATTATTTCTCGAGAGAAGGCATTCCTGAAAATATTAAAATGAATTAAAACAGTGCTATACCTGAACTTTATTTAAGGAAATCTTTTATTTGGACTATCATCTGCAGAAGTGCTCGGAATAAAATATATATACAAAAAGACCGCGGATCCGAGTGCTCTGACCCCAATACACTTCCAACATTAATTGCAAACAAACCAGCAGTTGATCCAGTCCCCAATTCTTCGACATCCTCACTGATTGTCAGTACTATCTCTGTATTTGATTCCAGTGCGTGAAATTTTCCATATTGATTTTGCTCGGAGTTTTTATCTTCATTACACTCATAACTACTGAAAGGTGTGATATCGGGGGGCTCTTCTTTTACTATTTCTCCTATGAAGATTTCACTGAGCGATCCGTTTTTGCTTGTAACTTTCTCAACACCATATTCCCAAACCGATATCGAATCATCAGTATATTCGGGGTGTTCTGAAGTCATTTTGATGATTTTTCTTCGTGAAACACGGATGAAATTATTGATCTAAGGTTAAAACTTAAAACAGCTGTTGTAATGTTATTCTTCTTGATATTATGGTCCTTGCTCCCTCTTGGTGCATTCAGCCAGGTCATTTCGTGGGACTACTACTTGGTCTGATTTCCATCATTTCGTAGAGCTCATCCAGTATTGAAACGACCGTTTGGTAGGTAGAGAGGGGAAAAACACGAGTGGACACCATTTGCTGTGCTACGGCGAATCTTCACCAGTGTCTTGGCATGCAGCGTTTGAAAGGTTAGGTTTGTTTAATTAATAAATAGGTAGTGCAGTTATTTATTCAACTTTGCAATAGTTTACTCGTTACCTTGCCAAAATGCCTAGTGGTAAGTACTATTCAGTAGCGGAAAAAGAAATAGGAGTGTTAGGAAAGTTATAGGATTGTAAGTTCTCTACGTCTCGTGACTCACCTATACCAAATAATTTGGTACGCCTATGGAATTTCTATTAATAGCCATAGTTAGACAATGGTTCGGGTATCTACGATAAAAATTGGTTGTTAGGTGGGGGAAGGCCAAAGTGGTCGTATCAATACTGGATGAGCTCTAGCCCTTGTATCTTCCACTTTTCTACTGTTGTTTTTTTTTTTTTTCTCTTATATATTTTTTTGTGCTAAGAGGTTAGTTATACAAAGTTACACAACAAAGGATACTGTTGTGATGTTGTAATAGATGCAACTGAAAATCAAATTAGAAATGTCAAATGTTCACCCTATTGGGGTAGTTCCACACAAGTTACCAGAAGAATAATTGGCCAAATAAAGAACTGGAAAATATTATCAAAGGTTGCGAAAATGATTATGATCGATTGTATCTTTGACAACGATCAAAATATAGAACAAGCAAAAACTTAAATCGAATATGGAGCAAACACAAGGAAAAATAATCGAAACCACTGTCACACAACTACCAAACAGAAAAATGTCATTCAAATAATCATAGATCATATGCCAAATGCCACTAAGCTGTGTAGTGAACGCTGACTGATCATTTATTCAACAACCAATCAAAAGACAAAACACCGTAAGTAAAAGATCGCGCCAACAGGAACAGAGGGCCATAAACCAAGAGGAGAGAGAAAAGGTAAAAGACCGCATGTGAACCAGTGTGAAATCTATATTTATGTTGGCTGCTCTGACAACAAAGATGGAAAAATTAAGAAATAAGAACTTTCGTCTCTTTTTACTTAAGGCCATAGTGAATAGTGAGCATTAAACATCACAGAATACATTATCAGTATAGAACTCTTATCTATGGAATACACACACGTGTTCTGTGATTGAACATCTCCATTCTCCATTGAATCCATAGACATATAATAATATGGACTGGTTGTGAGAAAGAGACCATCGATATCAGAACCTGTGAAAAAGGACAGAATGAGTTCAGGCAAAACATTGGTTTTATATGTTTTCGTGTGGTGTTTTGCAAGTTTTTTGTAAATTTATCTAGTGTTTCTGAACTGTTTGATAAGTTATAAACATTCTTGAATACATATGCCTTCTTCGTGTGCAGCCCACAATTGTGTAGTTACATACAAAAAAGTGCTAGAGGTGATTTGTGGATTTTTTTTACACATTTCCACAGTTTTCCGAACAATGAACTTATGAGCAAATTTCAATTTAATTTCTCAGTCATGCACAAGCTGGTAACATGTGACTTCTCTTGTTTATATAACTTCGTTTTATTTTTGTGCCTGTATTCATATTTGTGACTGTATCATTAGTATCATAGGTGGGTGGTAGGATTTTGTTTGATTCGGGGGTAGAACTTGATGTTATTTCCTTTTTTTTCGAAAACAAACGCAGAAATATGTTCTCAAATTGAATAATGTTTTCTTCAAACGTTATAAATATACATGGAATGTTGGAGTAACAGCATATTTTTACTCCGCAGGAGTAAAGGTATACTTTTACAGCGCCAGGCTGAAATGAGACAGACTTTCCCTACGGATTGTCCGTCGATCTCCGTCACGCTCGATAGAAAAAATATCACTTTCATTCCCAATAACACGTACTATTTTCCTCAGAATTCCCAAACAATAATTGGGCCATTTTTTCTACAGACACGAAATTTTATAGATTACATAAACGTTTTTGATGTAGGCATTTATTGATAACAAATGTTGAAATCGCCGAAGTTCCCCATTCAGTTCAATTGCACTTCTAACTCCATTATATTGAATATAAATTTAATTATGAATATTTTGTTCAGTCCTAAGCTGTCTGAAAACTTTGGAAGGGAGATAAAAAACATTTTTATTCAGATGGAGGCCCAAGGGAATTCTTTTGTTTCTGAAAGATATCATTAAAATATGTCGCATAAAGTTCCTCACTGTGATTCCTTGAACTTTTTCAAAACTCATCTAATTCAAAGTAGTCAATATTTCCCTTGAAAAAAAAAACAAAATAGGTTTTTCCAATGTAATGCCATAGCCAATTTGTATCTTTTGCCTTGTCTTCTTTCTATCCTTCACAACATCTCTCTGTCTTATATAGTCCTCCAGGAACTGTGTGATAAAGTCACGTGACGGCCACTCCATCTATGTCTATGATTGAATCATAGACTAGTGATGGGTAAACATCGATAGTCATTGGCCATCGATAGTTTACGATAGTGGAGATACAACAATCGATAATATCGATAGTTATAATATTTCAAAAAATTATGAATTATAATTATAACATAACACTAGGGAACACGCATGTGCCTCTTTTCAAAAATATTTTTATTTTCATAAAATTACAGTTGACACTTTTGACTTGACAGTCTTGACACAGTTAACGTCTAGTGTATACTACTTTGAAGACGGATTTCCACTGAGCGGAAAATAGGCAAGCGGATTTTCTATATCAAGCTTTTATTGCTAAGGATTGATAGGATCGTAATACAGAAAATCCGCTTGTCTATTTCTCCTGGAGGAAAGTCAGCATAATGATAGAAAATAGCTACACCATCGATAGCTTTAGAAACTATCGATAGTTTTTGATGTTGGCCACTATCGATATGTATCGATAGTACTATCGATGTTAACCCATCACTATCATAGACATTCATAGACCTTATAACTGATGGACTGGCCGTCACGTGACTTTAACACAACAGTTCCTGGCGGACTATATATAAGAGAGATATGTTGTGAAGGATAGAAATACGACAAGGCAGAAGATACAAATTGGCTATGGCATTACATTGGAAAAATCTATTTCCTGTTATTTTTTCAAGGGAAATATTGACTACTTTGAATGAGATGAGTTTTGAAAAAGTTCAAGGAATCACAGTGAGGAACTTTATGCGACATATTTTCATGATATCTTTCAGAAACAAAAGAATTCCATTGAGCCTGCATCTGAATGAAAATGATTTTTATATCTCTTCCAAAGTTTGCAGAAAGTTCAGGAATGAAAAAAATTATTGATAATTAAATTTATATTCGATATCATGAAGTTAGAAGTGCAATTAAACTAAATTGGGAACTCCGGCGATTTCAAAATTTGTTATCAATCATACCTACCTACATAAAAAACGTTTACGTAATCTATAAAATTTCGTGTCTGTAGAAAAAATGGCCCAAATAATTTTGGGAAATACTGAGGAAAATAGTACGTGTTATTGGGAATGAAAGTGATATTTTTTCTATCGAGCGTGACGGAGGTCGACGGACAATCCGTAGGGTCGATTCCAGTCTGGCGCTGTAAAAGAATATCTTCACTCCGGCGGAGTAAAAGTATGCCGTTAGTCCAACGGAGTAAAAATTCCATGTATATTTAAAATGTTTGAAGAAAACATTCTTTGATTTAAAAACATATATATCTGCGTTAATTTGTTCTCGGAAAAAAAGGAAAATTTTGGGAATCAAATAAATCACATTATACTTTTATAAATATTATTAACCAACATTAGTTCAAGCAATTGCTCGGGAAAATCATCAAATTCTACCCCCGAATCAAACAAAATCCTACCAACCCACCTATGATACTAATAATAAATCTATTGACTTCAGCTACAATATAAATAGAGGCACAAAAATAAAACTAAGTTATATAAACAAGAGAAGTCACGTAAAATGTTACCAGTTTGTGCGTGACTGAGAAATTAAATTAAAATTTTCTCATAAGTTCGGAAACCTGTGAAAATGTGTTAAAAAAATCCACAAATTACTACCTACACTCCATGCTTACTCACCTATGAAATTTCACATCCAGCCCTTTTTTGTATCTAACTACACAATTGTAGGCTGCACACGAAGAAGGCATATATATTTAATAATGTTTATTACTTGTCAAACAGTTCAGAAACACTGGATAAATTTATAAAAAACTTTCAAAACACCACACGAAAACACATATAAACAATATACGAAACCAATGTTATGCCTGAACTCATTCTGTCCTTTTTCACAGGTTCTGATATCAATGGTCTCTTTCTCACAACCAGTCCATATAATTATAATGTCTATGTAGACATTAGACATTATAAATTATAATTATTTGTCTATGCATTGAATAGATGTTTTTGATTATCGGCTTCATCCATAGACAAGAGTTCTATACTGGCTTCATCTCAAGAATATTATGTAATGGCTTCAGAATACTACGAGTGTAAAGCAGATCTTCCAACAACTGCTATTCGTGATACTTTGGATGTAGAAATAGCGAAAGAAGAGGCCCCCGAAATCAAACCTTTTCATAAATATGCGAATGAACAAAATGCAAGTGGGAATCAATTTGGTGCTATTCATATTTTGAAGGAAGAAATAGCGGAGGAAGATCCAACTGAAACCAAACCATTCACTGAATATGGAGTGTTCAATGAGCGTCTAGAGAAAAAAACATTTTATGATCCCGATTTAAGCAAATTCGAGGTTATGCTGAGAGACACTGTTGAAGTTTCCGCAGAAGCAAAGGTTTCTCCAAAGCGTGAGTTTCCTTCAAATATATTCTCAGTTAACACCCTGGACATGAACTTGAAGTAAAAATTTTCTGTTCGGCTCTGATGAGATGAACCTTTTCACTGCGGGACGTGTATTTGCATTCGGTGCTCTGTGTGCGGCACTGGGCAGCCTACGCGTGTTCGTCCGCTTCCCGCAGGTGGTGGTGGAACAGATTCTTCCTCATCTCTTTTAAAAGGACTATTATTTTCATCTTCATAATTTTAGTCAGTATTTTCATCCAAGTCAAAAAATTCAGATCCACTGTCGTTATTTGAACGATTTGAAATCGAATGTTCTGATTCTATACCTTCAAGGTCACTTTCACAGTCACTATCGTCGCTAATCATTAGAATTTTAAATAATTCTTGTTCAGTTTGAAATTTTTTTGTTTTAACAGGCATATTTGTAATTCGAAGTCACCTAATGAATCGTCAAAACAAAATAACACAACGAAAGTAACGTGTAAATGAACGTGAACAACTTCATAAAAATTGCACGTTTGTAGGAGACAAAATGCTTAGGAGTGGGGACTGCAGGCGCTTATACGAAAGTTAACGAATATACCAAGCATATACAATAGCATAATCATTTGCTTGCCGCAGTCCAGTACCTAAAACAAGTAGGTGAAAAAATATGTCTCCCGCACCTCAAGACCACAAATAATTTGCAGGATTTAACGTCTCCTGCAGCGAAAAGGTTAATAATAATTTTTTTATAAAATATTAGCAGTTATTCTCTGGCTGATGAATAATTTCAGTAAATCTTTGATTAATATGGTAATAATTTTATAATGCTTTCCTAATTTTTGTTCAGAACAAAAAATTTAAATTTTCCATGATTGGAATAACAATGTATATAATTACATATGAATAGTAATAACTTAATTGTTTAAACGGCATCATTTTTTTCGTTCTATCTTCAGACTGTCTTTGTACACCTTCATATCAGAAGTCGCATCTTTGTCTAGGTTGTAAGATGTATAAAAACTGGAAATACATATTAAGGAAGCCCCCAACATACATATTTTTAAATCCCGACTAAAAAGATACCTCATCAATAAGACTTTTTATACTCTTGAGTTTTTAATATAAAACAATGGATCTGAATGTATTTTGTCAACTAGGTCTATAAATTATTATTTATACACCGTGTTTCCCTCTAAAATAATTTCATCAATACAGTTTTGCCGCTTGCATCAAAAAGTAGAAAGTAGTAACTACTTTGTTATTTCAAATGGAACACCCCATATATTATATAATTTTTGGAATCCTTATAGGATAACTTTCCCTGATAATTCCCTAAACCTATCTGTGACACTTTTTGCAATAAAAATTATTTTGTCAAATTTAAAAAAAATTAAACGATTTTTTCACAATGCAAATTTATAAAATATTGCAATTTGGGCCATAACTGTGTAAGACCTTTAAGTATTCTGTCGATGAACTGGGTCTCAGTTTCAGGCTCAAAAGTAAATTCCTTCCGGAGACTCGTGAAAAATAACTGAAACATTTTTTTTTAATGGTACTACCTGTATATTATTACTTATTTGTAAAGCTGTGATATTTTCGTATTTAATTTTGTATACTTTCCCAATACCTGTCTCATACAGTTTTTGAGTTATGCTCATTTACATTATGAATTCGCCTACAATAAAATAATTATTGGATAGTGATTTAGATAGTAGGCTATCAACTTCGTTCAGGGAAGAGAACTGTGACATATTATTCCTTCATTGTCATCCTGAGTTCAAGTTCCATAGGTGTGAAAGTACTATGGCAGTATAGAATATAATTACTCAAATGTTGTTTTAATTGATTTATTCATCATTAATGAGAGGAAGTATTTTCAACGGAAGGAATCTTCATTTCTGGGTAAACGAAAATTCACATGTCACAAAAGACAAATGGGATTTCAAGAAAAATTAGGTTTCAACGTTTTTTTTTTATTATGGACAATTAATTGCGTTTTTTGATTTATGATCAAAAAACCTTGATTCTCGAAAATATCTGAATATTTTATTTTAAGGAATGTTTACCAATACAGGATGGATATTCTTTTATATATGTTTTTAACCACTGTGCATGGTTGTTTGTATTGATAGATATTTATTTAATCATGACATGTATATAGAATACGAATACGACGAATACGACAAGTCACAGGGTAGAAGACACACTGTATGGATAAGTAGAATAAGTAAATAACATAACATTATGAATACGTAGAATAAATAAATAAATAAGAAAATAATAGAATATTACATTGATAAAAATCATTATTCTGATTGAATCCTCATTTAAGTTTAGAATTTGAAACATAATTTAAAATATAATTTAAGATTCGAAGGTCATGATTCCATGAGTATAATTCAACATTCAAAGGTCATGTTTCCATGAATATAGTTGCACCTTGCCTTATATGTGCCACATATTCCTCGGGAGAGTAGAAGGGGTTTTCAAGCAAGAATGTTTTTATCGTTTTGTTGAAAGTGAAGGTGTCTGATTTTCTAACTTCCATAGGCAGAATATTATATAGGAAATAACCAAGTACTCCCAATGTATAGTATGATAAGTTCTGGGAGAATTAGAGACGATTACGATGACAACTACGCATCGGAACTTCTAGAAAGGCTAAGGAGAGTTTACTCAGATGTGTACAAAAATACTGAAAAAGCGAAATCAGAGAGGGTGAAAAGGTACAACAAAAAGACAGAGGAACACAAATTCAATTTGGGAGATCAGGTATACTTGAAAGATATAGCGGTCAAACGTGGACTATCGAAAAAGTTGGTTAGGAGTTGGATTGGACCATATAATAAGAAATAATTGAATGCATAAATAGCTTAAAAAATAAGAAATCAGTGGGTTTCGATGAAATTCCTATTTCACTCCTGAAGAATGTAGCAGATTTCATAGCAATTCCTTTGGCTTATATTATGAATCTCTGTTTTGAAACGGGAATCTTTCCGGAAAAATTGAAAGTAGCTCACATAAAAGCCATATTTAAAAAAGGAAAAAAAGATGAGTTAAAAAATTATAGACCTATATCTCTGCTTCCCAATTTGAGCAAAATCCCAGAAAAACTGATTCATAAACGACTGATGAACTTTTTAGAAAAAAATAAAGTTATAACGGAATGTCAAAACGGCTTTAGAAAGGGACGAACAACGGCATTGGCAATTTATAAAGCTTTGGAAAAAATTCTTGATGCTCAAAATGATGGCAAGTGCACTTTAGCAGTGTGCTTAGATCTCTCGAAAGCCTTCGATAGTGTGGAATATGAGATATTACTGGACAAAATGGAAAAATATGGAATTCGTGGAGTGGCGCATAGACTGCTTGCATCTTATCTATGTAACAGACAACAATTTGTGGTAGAGAAGGATGAAAGCGGAAACCTCATTAAATCAGAAATGGCTATAATTAAAAGAGGGTACCACAGGGTTCAATTTTAGGCCCACTTTTGTACATTTTATACACGAACGAACTTCCAGAAATAGTTAAGCAAGCTGTTATATTGTATGCAGATGATACATCCTTGATCATCAATGAAGATAACTCATTGTCGGCTGTTGCAACGGTCAATGAAAATTTACAAAAGTTAAATGGATGGTTCTCAGACAATAATCTTTTGTTAAATGTAAATAAAACCCAAATTATGCATTTTGATAGAAAAAAAACCAACGCATTAAACGTAGTAATCGACAATGCAGTAGTTGAAACATCCAGAAATATGTCTTTTTTGGGGGTGATAATAGATCATCGTCTAGATTGGAAATCTCATATAGATCAGTTGACTCGAGATCTATCAAAATATACATATGCCTTATATGTACTCTCTGAAAATATTAATGTGAATGCTGCTCTAATGTCGTATCACGCATATGTACAGTCCAAACTCCGTTATGGAATAATATTTTGGGGAAACTCTTCCCACATACAGAGAGTACTTATTCTTCAGAAAAAATGTGTTAGGAAAATTTTTAAAGTTGCCCGTCACGAAAGTTGCAAACCCCTATTTAGAGAAAATAATATATTGACAGTTATCTCTTTATTTATATATGAATCAATTAATTTTGTTTTGAATAATAAATACTTGTTTAATGACAGGGTAGTATCTCATAAGCACAATACTGAAGTAAATGTGATTTACTGAAATGATAAAGTTAAATATACGTATATCCAAAAAAATGTGCAGTACAGTTTGGTGAAAATATGGAATAAGCTACCAAATAACATTAGGTTAATGGAAAATGGAATTATTAAAAAAAGACTCAAAGTTTTTTTGAGTAAAAATGTTTTTTATAAAATTGAAGAGTATTTTCAACATAATATGGAAAGTCTATGATACAAAAAATTGATTAGTTTTAATATGTGAGTGTTTCAATCTTAATGTATTCATCCTGCAATTTATTCTGGATAACTGGAATTAATTTTTGGGTGAATCTCATAATTTTTTAAATGTATTATTATGTATATAAATACTTACTTAAGTCATTTTACCCTAATGTAATATTTAAGATTATTTATTTGACATGTTCTACACCTCTATGAGGTATATTATTCGACAGAACGAATAAAGACAACTTACTATGTATGTGTATACACAAAGGTGTCTGTGTAAGTGTATATCGGTACCTATTAGAGTATGTTTATTTAGAAACCCATTATTTCGTTTATTCGACAAGTCTGGTAATTGGGATTTGATTACTTTCCCTTTTAATATCTGTGCAAGTTTCTCAATTTTATACATTTTCAATGATTTTATTATGACAGGCAGTATGAAACGACATACATGTAAATATTTTACCGTAATCATTGTAATTGTAATTATATTTAAGATTATTTATTTATTTGACATGTTCTACACTTCTATGAGGTATGTAAATTAACAGAACGAATAAAGATATCTATCTATCTATCTATCTATAGAATTATTGAAATGATTGGTCCGGTGACTTGTAGAATAAGGAAATGTGGTGGAAGAGATGAATAAATAGTTCTTGTGAACAGACTAAAATATATACTGCTAGGACAGATGAGGAGCACCGGTCAATGAGAGAAGAAGGAAAGAAAAAGAGGGAAAATAAGAAACAGTACACTGAACTGGAGTCCGAAGAAGAGGCAGAGGAAGTTGGGAGATTCCACACAATGATGGTTCCACAATACGTGAATGTGGCACCAGATGAAAATACCAGTGGCCTGAGTAGCGAAGAAGAGGAAACTGATGTGCACTCAGAAAGTGAAGAAGAACAGCTGCTCGACGAACCAGCA
Source organism: Gonioctena quinquepunctata (assembly GCA_018342105.1). Lineage (NCBI taxonomy): Eukaryota > Metazoa > Arthropoda > Insecta > Coleoptera > Chrysomelidae > Gonioctena > Gonioctena quinquepunctata. The sequence continues at coordinate 89,445 of JAFIRS010000333.1, forward strand.
ACTCAGTTACGAATGTCAAGTCGTTTTAGGCGGCCTCCTGACCGTTGGGCCTATTAGATATCCTACATAAGGGATGTATGAATGTCCATCAACGGACAAAATCTTTCAACGTTCTTCTCATATCGGTATCTCATATTTCAGGGAATCAGTTTTTTAACGTGGGTTCAGTGGGATATACGCTGGTACGGTGAATCTAATAATAGGTTCAGTGAATTGTTTTGGGATGTCAGCCCCTCTGGTGTTGTGCTGATTTGTGAATCTCGACAACGTGTTCCATATATATATATATATATATATATATATATATATATATATATATATATATATATATATATATATATTTATATATTGTTATGTAATGATGAATTGTAAATAAATTGTTGTTTATAAAAAGATTGCTAATAGTTTTCGCTATTCTTTGTGAGCCAAATTGATATGATATTGATAGATATTTTCGCCCTGTATATGTATTGTATGCTGTAATAATAATTGCTAGCGAACGTCACTGTTCTCTCGTAACGCTGCTGCCAATTGTTATCACTTTTCTCACCACGGCTAAGCAACAGTTGGTATGCCTCTTACCTCAGATAGCCGGTTCAGGCAATAGAGCCAATAACCACTGCTGTCTAATTTCAATTTATTCAATGGTCATCGGTATGATTGTTTATCATTGTAAGAAAACAAACAACAAAGTATCAAAAAGCAATTATTTCCTTTATTCAGGAAGGCTTAATTTTACCTGGCCTACGAGAAATGACTTATACTAATGTGAATCTACAAATATTCACGGATAATCATTAAAATCAAATCATGGATAGATAGACACAACCTCACTTTTTCCTTGAGAGTGAAGTTTTCTGTTATAGTTCAAAATAAAGTGAAATAAAGTTCTTCAGATGTGAGATACGTTATTTGTGAAATTGTTCAGGACCGGATGCGCACTATTAAAGTTTTTATACCTGGCTGGAAATGTCAGTGTTCAAGATATGCCCAGAAACTGGATCCCTTCTCACTCCAAGCTCTATCAGGAACTCCAATAACATAAATCAGGGACCATACATATGCAGAAATCAGCTTTGGACACTTGGATATGTTGTATAATTAAGGTAATATTGGTTTTTCTCTTCTAATGTTGGAATTATTTCATTTTTCTTTCTCCCAAAATGTTGCGTGGCATTCCCTTGTAAATTTATTTTCGATCTCCTTTTGGCTTTGTTTGTTGTCACCTAGATACCAATTTTGTTCCTTCCCTCCGATTCGAATTTTTGAATTCGCGCACTAAATTGTCACATTTTCACTGTTTATGGTTATGTGTCATAACTTATACATAAAACTATTTTTCCATTCTTATTAACTATGTACAAATTTCAATAATAATTGCCTCTGACACTTTCCCGCTCTTATTCTCTTACAATTTCAAATTCTACATGTGACCATCTGTTCCCTGATTGGCTATTGTCATCAAGAAGTTTGCTGTTCTACCATTGGCTACTTTTAGTTAGCTACAATATTATATACTGTATGTTTCAAATTTATAAATTTGTAGATCACATTTTATTCAGGAAAATTTTGTAAATCTAGACTTTTTGTTGTCTTGTGAAGAATTATGGGTTGTAATCATTCTGACAGTGTATGAAATTGATTGTGTTATATAATTTGGACATTTTTATCTATTCATATCATACATAGGCTTATAAAGGAAATAGAACTTCTAAAATTATGTAAAAACAATCTCTTGAAACTAATAGCTATTTATTAATTATTCTTTTTATGGGTTTTTTCTTTTTAAAATATCTAACTGGTTTTTCATAACATAATATATATATATATATATATATATATATATATATATATATATTACAGGAAGAGTCATGATTTTTGAGTTTTTGAAAAGTGGGCGGCATGTTTCTCTATATTTAGCACTACACAAGATTCTTACAGCTTTTTTTGTGGTCGAAAAACACTAGCAGCTGCAGTTGAGTTGCCCCAGAGTATGGCGCTGTAATTTAGATGTGAATGGAATAGTGAGAAGTAAAATGACCTCAAGGTGGAAATGTCCGTGCAGTGTCTCTGTAAGTTAAGTTGGCTTATGTGCTTGGACCAGAAAGAAGCCTAGTAACTTCACATTTTTATCTTCTAGAGAAGGATTCTTAGTTGAGATTATCAACTATGAACTATTGTATAGTGAGTAGTGTTGCTGTTTGAACTTGTATGTACAATGTATTAGTTTTTATGACTAAATAATATATATATATATATATATATATATATATATATATATATATATACAGTGCTCGTCTAAAGTCCGTTCCCCCCTACTAATTTTTTAACCACCTGGTATATCGAAACGAAATTTGGAGGGCTCAAATAGGAGATAAAAACCTACTTTTTCATGAAAAAATCACAGCTAAAAGTTTTAAATGGCGGCTGAGCGCTATCTTCAATAATTTTTTAAAAATCTGCTCATAATTCTCAACAGTTTTCTCTAATACACTTTACTCCTAAATTCAATTGTTTTCGAAATATTAACGTTTGAAAAGTGACATTCCGGTTTAAAATGAAGTATGGATTTTGGTCACTTCCGGTAAAACATTTTGCTAACTAAACGTTATTATTAATTTGTAGTTAAATCTCTTAATGAATTTGACTAATAAGAGGCGTAAAGAGAGGTCATTAAGGATAATCTCGAAGCCTACAAATTAGTTAGCGACAAAATTATAATTTATTTTTGAATAACACTTTTATTTAACCCCAACAAGTATTTCATCAAGTGTTCAATGTGGCCCCCTCCTAAATCTTCGCAATAAAGTGCCCTATTATAAATAGCTTCTCTCACATTGATGAAAGTTTGTTCATCTATTTCTTCACATGTATCTATTATTCTGCGTTCCAACTCTTCTATTGTTTCGCATTCAGTGGCGTACATTTTTGACTTCAGATACCCCCAAAGGAAAAAATCTAGAGGTGTAAGATCCGGAGATCTTGGTGACCATTCTGTACTTCCCCTGCGATCTATCCATCGCCCAGGAAAGTTTGTATCGAGGAACTCTCTAGCCATGCAATCAAAATGGGAAGGTGCCCCATCCTGCTGAAATATGATTTCGCGATTTTCAAACTCTTCCTGATTGTTTAATACAATTTGTCTTATTCGAGGTTCAATTTCAGTTTCTAAAAGATTTCTGTAAGAACTCCTGTAAGATTGCCTCTGATGAAAATCGGTCCAACAACGCGATTGCCCAAAATCTCCGCCCAAACATTCACCTCTTTAGGAAACTGGGTGTGACCCTCTCTAAAAATATATGGATTAGTATCGCTCCAGTATCGTACATTCTGTTTGTTGACTTTTCCGTTAAGAAAAAACGTGCATTCGTCTGCGAAACATACACGGTTTAGAAAGCCCCGTTCTCCTTCAATTGTTCTTGTTAACCACTCACAAAATTCAACCCTCCGATCTGGATCATGCACCGAGAGAGCAGGCAGGATTTTCATTTCATGAAACTTTTCTTTTTTTAGGACTCTTTGGACACTTTTTGAACTTACTCCACAGGATTCAGCAACTGCAGACGTCGACTGAGTCGGATTGATTATCATTTCAGAAACAATTTCTACCTTTTTTTCTTCTGAAAGAGGCGGTCTTCCTGATCTTAAAGGTTTGCGCAAATATGACCTCGAAATAGGATTCTCGGGAAATCAATCATTAAACATACGAACTGCTAGATGATAATTTCTTCCAGCTTCTCCAAATATCTAAACTGCCTCAAATTTATCGTCTAAACTACGAGCCATGATCACCCTTTTCACAAATGGATTTAGGCGCTCAACGGACTATTTTCCAATGCAAACTTGATTGAAAGCAACATTAGTGTTTTTTGTTAGGTTTGAAATGACCAAAATGTCACTTTTCAAACGTTAATATTTCGAAAACAATTGAATTTAGGAGTAAAGTGTATTGGAGAAATTTGTTGAGAATTATGAGCAGATTTCAAAAATGGAATAATATACAGGGTGTTCTATTTAAAAAAATATTGAAGATGGCGCTCAGCCGCCATTTTAAAACTTTTAGATGTGATTTTTTCATGAAAAAGTAGGTTTTTATCTCCTATTTAAGCCCTCCAAATTTCGTTGCGATATACCAGGTGGTTCAAAAATTAGTAGGGGGGAAGGACTTTAGACGAGCACTGTATATATATATATATATATATATTATTTATTAAAAAAAACTAGGGTTGAGGCGGAGCATTGAGTACTCACAGTGAAATTGAAGCCCTTGTGCTCAAATGAATGATGATTTATATATTTCTAGTTTGATCTAGATGTGATGTGCAAACAACCACACATTTACTTTTGTAATTTTCGTGAGCAAACAGACTAACATTTTACAGGTTTATTAATTTACTAAACGTCTCCTTTGTAGGAATGCAATGTATTGATCGTGAGCGAATCTGTAGTCCAACTCGCACTTGGCCGATTTTCGGGTGGCCGTGCACAACCTTCTTTGAGGGCAGGATCCGCGCTTGGAATTAATTATTATTGCACTATGCTATGAAGGTATATTGAAAAAGAACTTATGGTTGGATTTTAAATTTTAGATTCCTGGGAAAATTCGAATTTCAATGGTTTTGCTGGTGAATTAGCAAACCCCAAAGTTAACCATTTTCATAATGGAGTTGCATTGAAGAAAGAAGATCACTCTGAATGTACAGTCGATTTATTAACAAACAATGCAGATTGGAAAACAGAGACACTCAAAACTGAATATGACATTGATTTCATTTACCAAGATGTCAAACCTCATTTGATCGAGGAAACATCAAATGGAAATAATGGAAATGAATCCTACCCAAACTTTTCTCGTGAACATTCAATAGGTAAGTCAGTCTGCAGTCAGAGTTGTATAAGATATCTCTAGTGAAGACAGTTAATATTTTAGTCACTGATGAATTCATTTGAAGTATTTGCTATTTATTTTTTTATACTAATTGGTGACATGGATATAAATACTATAGTTCCTATTTCTGATACAACTAAAAACAAATAATTTTACAACTAACCATTGGACCATATTTTTGTATGAACAAACTGAAATGCCCCCAATTCTGTATGCAATCCCTGTATAATCACTTCAAATATCAGTGACAACTTCCCTGTATACTTGAACATTATGTACAATGAAAAATATAAAGAAAGTAAAGCAAGTAATGAAACAACATTGATTATCAATCAAGAGCTATTCAACAGAATGATACGTGCACAAATTTGGGATGATGTTTTACTAGAAAAGGGTCCAGAAATCTCATGTAACATTTTTCAGATAACTTTATTAATTTGTTGAAATTATTATTATAGTTAATTGTGAAATGGTTTACCCATTTATAATAAATATATAAATAATTTTAAAAAAATAATTTTTCCTAGAAAACTTGGTTCTAGCATAAACAGATTTCTGAATAAATCAACCACTAACGCCGTTGAATCTCTTCGTTTTCCAAAGTAAGTTGAAATAAGTTTTTAAAACAATACCTCGTTTCATAACTATAAACATTGTTGGCATTTTTAAAATCGGTTTTGTGGTGTAACGTTTATAGTTATGTAATCCCGTGTTTCTTCATTTAAGTTTCTTAAAAAAGTATCACTAATAATCCTTAAACCACCAGCCCGAATCAAATTGTCACTTGATGAATTTATTGAAGGAGAGTTTGACTGTCTTTCTTCAGTATTCTGTGATGAAGGAGAATTTGACGGCATCTCATTAATGTCTTGTGCTGAAGTCTACGCATTCCTGCTAGAGAAAAATATTATTTTTTAACAACTAACATCATTTTTAAATTAAAACTTTACATTGAATAATAAAAATCATTAAAAATTATTACAAAATAATTACGGCAGATGAACATGATGGTTGTTGGTCATTAAGTCAAGTCAAATATGCTTTAATATCGAAAGAATTAAATTCTCATTGACAAAGCTAGAAAAAGGTAATTATAATATAGTTATAAACATTTAAAATATAAAAGAGTACAAACATTTAAAATACAAAAAGAGTACAAACTGTATAAATATAAACACACTTATATACACATACATACATATATACATACACGTACATACATATATGTAAAAAGTCACAATTACGTCAAGATCAATGATAGTCCTAATCGCATACTAAAAAATTTTTGTATATAACATGTACACGTTGTATATAAACAGACACATATTTAAAGCTAAAATAAAATTACAATTCGAAATCAAAACTTAAATACTTAAAATACATTGTCATAAAATTCTTTCAAATTATAATATGCTCTATCTAGCAGTAACTCCTTGAAAGCCATCCTGAATCTATTATGTGACACCAAGGAACGAATATGTGAGGGCAGGTGGTTAAACATTTTTTTAGCATTATAAATTATTGATCTTCTGGGAATTGATAGGGATACTGTGAAATTATCACTCCTCGTCTTGTAAGTTGACAGAGATTGGATATTATTGTAAAATGTTTTGTGGATTAAATATACACTCTCCAGAATAAAGATGCATGTCAATGTTAAATTTTTTGAGCAATAAACAAGGGTTTGCATGAATCTCTGGGTTTCGCTTTACAGAGGTATCTCACAGCCCTCTTTTGTAAAACGAACACTGAGTTCAATAGAAATTGAGAGCTATTCCCCCAAAAACAAATTCCATATCTCGACAGTGAGTCAATCAAAGCAAAATATGTTGCTCTCGCTGCAGATGTATTTAATTCTGATGATATGACCCTCACTTCAAAGCAACCTGATGACAATTTTTTGCATAATTGCATAATTGAGTATTGAAAGACAGACTGTTATCCACATGGAGTTCCAAAAACTTGGCTGATGGTTTAGTACTTATTCTCGAGTTCCCTAAGATTATGTCATTCAGAGTGCATCTGAAGGTTACAATGCAGGTTTTTGAGACATTGAATGATAATTTATTGGAATCACACCAGTTTTTCACCAGGGATATGTCTGTAGCTATGTGTTTATTCAGTTCATCACTGTTGTTGCCATGCCACAGTATTGTTGTATCATCTGCGAACATAGTGAATTTACCCCTGATATTGATGCTTGCCAGATCATTGATGTACACCAAGAACAAAAGGGGGCCAAGCACTGATCCTTGTGGTACCCCACAACTCACCAGTTGAGATTTTGAACTTTCTCCGTTGAGTGAGACCATTTGTTTGCGTTCCGTTAGGTATGATTGAAACCATCTTAATGTTACATCTCTGAAACCATAAATTTCTAATTTTTTAAGAAGTATCTTATGATCAACACAGTCAAAAGCTTTTGTAAGGTCACAAAAGATTGTTGCAACTGTATCACCTTCGTTGATTTTGAGATACATATTCTCCGGTAAGGCAAACATGGCATCATTTGTGCTCTTCGCTGTTTGAAAGCCAAATTGGTGAGAGCTTAGCAAATTATGATAGAGCAGAAATGAAGACATCCTTTTTTTAACTAATTTTTCAACTAAGTTGGCAATAGTGAAATAGGCCTTAGATTAGAAATGATATCACAGTCTCCTCCTTTGAGCAAAGGATTTATTACCGCTATCTTGAGACATTTCGGGAATGTTCCATTCAAAAATGATATATTAATTGCCTCGGCTAAAGCAGACATAGCATTATGTAGAAGTATGTCTATTTTTTATATCTTTTAACATTTCTTTCAATTCCTCTAGGCTAGTGGGTGATAGAAAAAAGGAATCTTTCACAGATATTTCCTTTAAATAGGTGACTGGATCTTCTTGTGTTTTAATATCCCTAGATAGAGTTTCGGCAATAGTGCAGTAATAATTATTGATTTCATCAGCTGCTAGAATGGTATTTAGGGGTGACTTACTATTTTTCCCTGTAAGATCATTAATAATTGCCCAACTTTCTTTAAACATATTGTTGGACTTACTTATTCTTTTTCCAAAATATAGTTGTTTGCAGTAATGTAGTATTGAATATATCACAAACGAAAACGGTCAGAGGGTCTTTATTCTTTAGAGTTTCCTCCCAGCATATAGTTGAACTCAGCTGTTCAAATGTTTCAAAATTCTTTCTACTAAATATGCGTCGAAAATTTTCAAAAGATTTTGGCTTTATGTAATTGGTTTGTATTTTACAAATGACAGCTTCATGATCAGACAGACCACTATTAGTGACCTCACAAGATAGACAGGTAATATTGGTACATATATAATCTAAGATGGATGAGGAGTATTTTGAGAAACGTGTCGGGGATTCCACATGCATTGTGATGTTGAATGATTGAATTAGGTCCCCTGTCCCCTGTCAACATAATATTCACATTTGGAGAGAGCTGAGAAAGAATACTATCTAGCCTTTCAGGGAAAATATTTTCGTTACTTTGCGGTGGACGATACACACATAAGATATATAATTCATTCTTTTTGCAATGAGCAATTGAAAACTCAAACTTTTTTTCAACAATTAAGTGATTGAGTTTATCAATTTCCTTGAAACAAAATTTATCAAGAATTGCTTCTTGGCTAAGATCATAGTTCCACCATATATAAAAAAAAATCTACAAAATTTGGTCAAAATTTATTAGGAGATATTGTTGAACTTGTCATAAAATTTTATATTTTTAGGATTTTCTTTAGTAAATTATCTATTTTTGTAGATTCTTCAGCTTTTCTTTCACGATATTCAGCCCCGCTGAGTCTTTTCCGATGGGCACACATATTTAATTGAAAAATTGAATCAGAATTGCGACAACTTATTTAAAAAAAGCAAAATCCAATCCAAAATAACAAATACATTTTTCTGAATGTTAAAAAACACAAGTAAAAAAAGGCGGGACTTGTACACATGAAGAGCATTCGTAAGACTGCGTCTTTTCGACGGTATGATGCTTATGTTCTATACGAATTTTACGATAAAACAAAACAAAGTCAAACTTGTGAATTTGTGTTAACCGCAGCGCTCTCATTTTGTTAAAGTAAACATAACATGTAAAATACTCTCGTCGGAACTGCTTTCAAATCTCAATAATCGCATGCGTGTTATAATTCCAGCTGATGCTCATACAATCAATTACTATACATACACAACAACACAGACGCACTGAATAAAAACAGCGAATTTAATGAATACCATAAAAGGACACGAAACAACTTTCGTCCACATCAACTTAATAGAATGCAGCATAAAAAATCACCTCTTTATGCTGGTGGATATTTATTTAACCTACTACCTAAAAACCTAAAGTAAATGCGGAGCACCAGTATTATCAAATCTGAAGAAATTCCTAACACAGCAAGCTTTCTATTCAATTGAGGAATATATTCAATTAAATACCTGATCTCGCCACCTGTACCATATTGTATGTGTTAAATGTTAATGTTAGTCCAAACATGTAATGTATTATTTATATCCAAGTATCTTAAGTTTTTTACACTTCTTAAAAGTCCCATTGTAACAACTAACAATTGTAACTACCTTATTTATGTGACAAAATTGGATTTTTACCTTTCATTCTACTAACGAATCTCATGTTATGCAAATAACCAAAAGAGACCAATAAAAGTAACTATCTATCTATCTAGTGAGTAAAAGAAATACCGCGAAATATTTGAAATAAAAATTACGTAAATTATTGACAATAATTAATTTTCTTTTTTTCTACTCTACTTTTTAAATCAGCAATATAATATATTTTTCATTGAAAGATAAATGAGCTTCATAAGTTGTGCACTAAACTAAACTAAAAAATTTTGGCGGCTTGTAAATTTTGCCGCCACTAAAATTATGCCGCCCTAGGCCCGGTCTCACGGGCCTAGGCGTAAATCCAACACTGTTTCTGATTGGTTGGTTGGTTGGATTGGTTGGTTGGTTGGTTGAAAGCTGACGAGCCAGAGACAGGGTTGGCACTTAGCTTCCCTTGACACTGCGACCAGCTGGGGTCTATTGTATCACTCTGTCGTCAGTGGTTCTTCATTCAAACAGGTTTGTGCCTTTAATTAGGTTTAGAAGCCTGTTGATAAGGTTCTTCGGATTCATGCCTGTTTCCGGGCTGATCTCTCCAAAGGTTCTGTGTCGCCTACTACTTAGGGCGTCACAGTCGAAGATAATATGAGAGGCTGTTTCCTCCTCTTCATCACATAGCCTACACTCCACGGTTTCCTTAGGTACTCCCATGGTGTTTAGCTGTTTTCTTAGGCCGCAGTGTCCAGTCAATAGACCTATTATTATACGAGCCTTCGTTCTGTTCAGGTTCAGAAGGTCAGCCGTCAGGGTCCGGTTTGGATGCCCTACCATGACTTTGCTGTGTATTTGCCCGACAGTTTGATCCCAATATTGTTGGTTTCTTCTTTTTATCCACTCGTCGATCAGGGTCCTGCATCGGTTTTTGCTAATCCCATGTGCAGGTTCTGGCCCTGTGAATAGCATTTCAGATGCTTGTCTAGCTAGCTGGTCCACTTTGACGTTGCCTTCAATGCCTCTATGACCTGGCACCCACATCAAGGTGACATTGTTGTGTTTTGCCAGCTCGATGAGGTTCTGGAGGCAGTCCCAGACCAGTTTGGACTTTATCTGTATAGAGTTGAGTGCTTTGATAGCACTTTGACAGATAGAATGTAGATGTGTTTTTTCCTATAACCACTTTCTAGATTCTTCTGAATGCATACCATGATAGCATGTGTTTCAGCTTGGAATATCGTAGAGCATTTGCCAAGTGGTATTATGTAATCCCTTCTTGGCCTTACCCCATGTATTCCTGCTCCCGTTCCTTCAACTGTCTTTGAACCGTCTGTATACCAGATTATGTCCGCAGTTGATTGTGATTCTATACTCGGGGCCCATCCAGATCCATCAATTCGTGTTTCGATTGGTTTTTCGAATGAGTATAGGGGTTGCATGTACTCTGAAATCATTTCGAGTTCTTCGATGTTGATTACTTGAGTGATTCTGGTATGTCCAGTTGTTCGGATTCTCCAGTTTTTTTGCTTGTTTCAGTCTGTATGCACTCATCCTGGCCTCTCCAATGACATGTAAGTCAAGGGGTTCGAGGTTTAGGATGATTTCCATTGCAGCTGTTGGAGTGCTATTCATTGCACCCGTGATACAGAGACAGGCAAGCCTCTCGATTTTCCCAAGGTTGGTTTTTGCCTGTCTTTGATTTGTTTTTGGCCACCATAAGAGTGAGCCATAAGTTATTCTTGGTCTTATTACCGCTGTGTAAAGCCAGTGCATGGCTTTCGGTTTAAGCCCCCAGGTTTTTCCAAAAGCTCTCCTGCACATCATGAAGGTTACCTTGCTTTTATTGGTTACATGTTGAAGATGCGGGTTCCAGGTTAGTTTCTTGTCAAGAATCAGCCCTAGATATTTCACCTGCTCTACTACTTGTAATGTTTCACCGAATAGTCTGGGAGGTATGAGATCTCCCATGTTTCTTCTCCGGGTGAAGGGAATTAGTGTTGTTTTGTTCGGATTTGCCCTTAGGCTCTCTCTGTTACACCATTCCTCTACTGTCCTCAGTGCATTTTGCATTAGCTCTGAGGTTGTTCGAGTATTCTTTCCCTTGATGAGGATGACCAAGTCATCTGCATACCCTTGAGAGTAATACCGTTGGTTATTCAGAGAAATTGGCAGTTCATCTACGACCATGTCGGCGAGTAGTTTGCGTCAACACATGTTCACCTCCTACGAGAGATGAAGATGGGTTGCGGAAACTTAGGTGGCTACCTCCAAGTGGTATCGCTGGATAACGGGGTTGACAAGGAAAATCCAGTGGGAATGACCAGAAATGGTCAAAACCTGCGGATCTCTAAGTCAATCTCAAACCAAATGCCACCACAACATGGCTTAATCCAAGGCGTCAAGCGACCCGTGCCGAGGGATGGATGATACCTGAGCCAGTCAGGTATAAAAAAACGGAGCCTCTGGGATACATGGCGACCTCCCAGAGTAATCTGCCTTACACCTGCGCAGGGGGCACCGCAGGTGTGGACAACCCTTTCCCCTACACAAACAACCCTGGGGAACTTCCAGTTGAAGAAGACCCAACACCGATAGCGGGTATGGAAGTCGAGGAGATTCCAGTTAAATCACACTCGGCACCAGAAACCGTAAACCCAACCGAGGAGGGATCAGCAGATGGTCGAACACCTACTGAGAAACTCCCGGAAACAGAGTGGATTCCAAAACCATTTGGTAAAATGGAAACCAAAAATATTCTTCAGCTCATCAAAACCCAGGACATGGGGATAGATACTGAAGAATGGCTTGTCATCAAGAGACAAGAGGAGGCCTCGGGTCTAACTCTTGTCTTTCAATCTTCGACTGTGACGCCCTAAGTAAAGCAAATTAAAGAGACCCCTAAGTAGTAGGCGACACAGAATCTTTGGAGAGATCAGCCCGGAAACAGGCATGAATCCGAAGAACCTTATCAACAGGCTTCTAAACCTAATTAAAGGCACAAACCTGTTTGAATGAGGAACCACTGACGACAGAGTGATACAATAGACCCCAGCTGGTCGCAGTGTCAAGGGAAGCTAAGTGCCAACCCTGTCTCTGGCTCGTCAGCCTTAAACCAACCAACCAACCACGACCATGTCCCACAGAAGGGGGGAGAGTATGCCCCCCTGTGGGGTACCTCTGGAAATTTCAACCTGCTCTGTTTCCTCGAACATGTTGCTATTGTGAAGCATTGAGTGTATCCACCTACAGGTGGTTTCATCAATGCCTCTTCGAGTGGCCGCAGAGACCATACTTTCAAAGGAGGTGTTGTCGAAGGCTCCTTCGATGTCTAGAAAAGTGCATAGTGCAATTTCTTTATTTGCTAGAGACTCTTCAAGCCTTGAAACAAGCTGATGAAGTGCTGTCTCGCATGATTTTCCTGTTAGATAGGCATGTTGGTTTTGATGTAAAGGCCGTTCTACAAGAGCGGTTTCCCTTATGTCTATCAGTTTTTCTAAGCCTTTCAGAAGAAATGACGATAGGCTTATTGGTCTGTAAGCTTTTGCCTGGTCGTATGAGTCCCGTCCAGGTTTTGGAATAAAACGACGTTTACAGTTTTCCAGGTTTGAGGTAGCCATCCCAATGTTAGGCTCATCCTGCACAGTTCTGATGCTAGATATTCAACTCCGCTCTGAAGTAGTATGGGAAATACTCCATCTGGGCCCGGAGACTTGTAAGGCTTGAAGGAGTTTATTGCCCACACTACTTTTGAATGAGTTACCGTTCGTTTAGCCACTTCCCAGTCTGCCCTTTTTGCCCTCAAATGAAGGTTTGCATGGATTTCATATCTGGGGTTTTGATTTGTGGTGACAGTGGATCCTGGGAAGTGTGTATGGAGCAAAAGTTCTATAGTTTCCTTCCCAGTGTTGGTGTGATTGCCGTTGGGTTTTTTGAGAGTCCCCAACGGATTGATGGGGTCTTTGGAAAGGATGCGGTGGAGTCTTGCTCTTTCTGAGGTTTGTTCTATGTCCTCACAGAACTTCCTCCATGACTTTCTTTGTTCCCCTCTGATTTTTCTGTTGTATTCTGTGAGAGTTTTGGAATAATCATCCCAGTCACCAGTTTTTTTTCGCACGGTTAAATAGTTTGTGCGTTTTATTTCTAAGATATGTGAGTTCGGTGTTCCACCAGCTCACTTTACCTTTAGTGGTGCTGCGCTTCAAAGGCCAGTTGTTATGATATGAAGTTATTATGGCCTCCTGTAACATTAGGGAGGTTTGCTCTATTTCATGAATTGTATTTGAGTTAGGTTTGACATTTGTGAGATTTGCCCTGAGCTCCTCCCGGTACCCCGGCCAGTTGGTTTTTCTGGGATCCCGACACATTACTGCAGGTTCATTGGCATAGCCAATCTCCACATGTATGTGTCGGTGATCTGAGTTTGAAGGTTCCTCAGATACTGCTCATTTGCCGACGTGCCGAACCACCAAAGAAGAGCCCAAAGAGATGTCAATGATTTCCCGTCTGTTACGGGTTACGAAGGTCATTGCCTCTATTAAGTACTTCCAGGTTACTGGAGACAATAAATTCAAGCAATGACTCACCTCTTGTGTTCGTGTCGGTGCTCCCCCACACTGTGTTATGGGCGTTTGCATCGGCTCCGATGATAAGCTGGAGTTTGTGGTCCTCACAGTGTTCAACCAAGGCCCTCACTTGTTCTGATGGTGGAGGGCTTGTTGAGTCATAAGGCATGTAGACGGAGGCTAGTACTATGTTCCTCTCTACTCCATCCTTGATGTAGGTCGTCTTGATTGCTGTTATGTCCCTGTAACAGAATTCTATCAGATTCAAGACTTTCAAATCATTTCTGGCAATAATGCAGGATCTGGCGTTTCCACAGTTTAGATTATAAATAAGCGTACCCTTGGATGTTCCAAGGCCTGATACTCGCCCTTTGACCAGCCATGGTTCTTGTATTAGGGCCACGTCGGTATTGCCCTGTGCAAATATTCTGCGGTAGCAGCCTTACTATGCTGCAGGTTGGCTTGAACTGCCCGCAGCATCAGGAGTATTCCTTTTCCGGCTAACTAGCTTGAAGTTTACCTGCGTTAGCCCCAGGAATGCTTTCATTCCCCTGGCTTGCAGGTTCTTCGTCGATTTGAAAGACAAGAGTTAGACCCGAGGCCTCCTCTTGTCTCTTGATGACAAGCCATTCTTCAGTATCTATCCCCATGTTCTGGGTTTTGATGAGCTGAAGAATCTTTTTGGTTTCCATTTTACCAAATGGCTTTGGAATCCATACCACTACCTTGGAGGTATTCAGGATGTCCTTGGCTAGCCCTACTTTTAAGACAGCCCCCTCCCAAGGTAACAGTCCAGGGATACTCTCGAGTAGCCAGGATTTGGCGGTTTCATCCGAGCATGTCAGGACCAGCACGCCCTTGTGGACGTAGCTGTTCCTGAAGTTCGGGCCCTTACCCGGCTCATACTTGAAAATTTTCCCAGTAATTGCTTCCTGCAGGAGAATCCCTTGGTCGACTGATAACTGGTGATCTGGATAACTCTCCAGAGCAACAGCCATCTTCAGACCTCTTGTGACCTCCCTATAGCTGCCCTGCTCAGTTGGGTTAACTTGGGCAGAGACAGCCACTGGTTGGTCAAATCTAGGTTTCTTCACCCTTGCAGAGCTCTCCGTGGAAGAGGGTTGACTTCTCTGTGAGCGGTCCCTCTTCTTGTTCGGAGTTTCTGGCTGCCTGCTGCTTCCAGCGATGCTGGGAGTTCGTTCAGGGAAGCCAGTTTTTGCTTCTGGGTGTGGATCGCGTCGGTTGCTTCGGCGTTTCCTGGGTTTAATTTCTTCCCCAGCTGCCTTGGCCTCCGCGATCCGCACCTGTCTTCTAGCAGCTCCTGAGAGCTTTTTACGCGCCAGATGTAAACGATTTACATCTGACGCGATGTGCCTTAGGGCAGGTGTTTCTGGAGGTTTAGCGGAACTGCCACTGCCTCCAGAGAGTTTCCTGGTCTCTGTTTCCGGGAGTTTCTCAGTAGGTGTTCGACCATCTGCTGATCCCTCCTCGGTTGAGTTTGCGGTTTCTGGTGCCGAGTGCGATTCAACTGGAATCTCCTCGACTTCCATACCCGCTATCAGTGTTGGGTCTTCTTCAATTAGAAGTTCCCCAGGGTTGTTTTTCTTTGTGGTTTACATTTTGTTTCCACGAGTGTGCCCCCTGCGCAGGTGTAAGGCAGATTACTCTGGGAGGTCGCCATGTATCCCAGAGGCTCCGTTTGTGATACCTGACTGGCTCAGGTATCATCCATCCCTCGGCACGGGTCGCTTGACGCCTTGGATTAAGCCATGTTGTGGTGGCATTTGGTTTGAGATTGACTTAGAGATCCGCAGGCTTTGACCATTTCTGGTCATTCCCACTGGATTTTCCTTGTCAACCCCGTTATCCAGCGATACCACTTGGAGGTAGTAAGTTTCCGCAACCCATCTTCATCTCTCGTAGGAGGTGAACATGTGTTGAAACAAACTACTCGCCTTCTGATTGTTGCTGATGAAACTAAAATTTTCAATTATTACTATCAAACTTTTATATGGGTAATTTTTGGTGAAATTACTCATTTTGACGAGTTCTAGATTACTTTTAAATTTTGTATACATTGATATTTTCGATAAAAATTGTGGATCTTTTTTTGTATAATGTTGTTTTTTTGAGAAAAATCTCGTAATTTCTCTCATTTTTCTTTAGACTCTGAAACATGGCCTCAACAAAATAAAGAAGAGGAAGGAACAGCTATGGAAAGGGACAATGGTACGGGAAGGAAGGAAGCTTCAATATCTATTAATTCGAAGGATTGTCAAATAATTCAGAATCTTCCTCGTTGTAAATATCCAAAATTTCATCCTTTTGAATCTAAACAGGAGTTCAAAGACGAACCTCATACTGGAAAAAATCCATTTGAGTGTAGAATTTGTCAAAAGAGTTTTCCAAAGAAAAACAAATTGTTGTGTCATGAAAGGATTCACACAGGAGAAAAACCATTTCAATGCAAAATTTGTGCGAAATCGTTTAGGCTGAAGAAGTATCTTGCAGTTCATGAGAGAATTCATTCAGGAGATGAATCCTTTGAATGCAGAATCTGTTCGAAATCGTTTAAACAGAAGGCCTATCTTGCTATTCACAAGAGAATTCATACAGGAGATAAGTCCTTTCAATGCAAAATTTGTTCGAAATGGTTTAAGCAGAAGGCATATCTTGCATTTCATGAGAGAATTCATACAGGAGAAAAACCATTTGAATGCAAAATATGTTCCAAATTGTTTACCCGGAAGTGGGATCTTATGAAACATGAGATAATTCATACCAGGGAAAAACCATTTCAATGCAAAGTTTGTCCAAAGAGCTTTGCAAACAAAGGCAGATTGTTGCTTCATAACAAATATCATGCAGGGAAAAAACCATTCCAATGCAAATTCTGTTCAAAATCGATCAACGAGAAGGGGCATCTTACGGTACACGAGAGAATTCATACGGGAGAAAAACCATTTCAATGCAAAGTGTGTCCTAACAGTTTTGCCGACAAAAGCACATTATTAAAACACAAGGGAATTCATACAGAGGAAAAACCGTTTCAATGCAAAATTTGTTCAAAATCGTTTTGCTGAAATGGGACTCGTAGGCAACACGAGAGAATTCATACAGTAGAAAAAACTATTAAAATGCAGTTTTGCAGGAGGAAAATCATAGTTCCAACATGAGAAAATTTGTACAGGGGAAAACAATTTCGGTGTTACAAATTTGTCTATAGAATTTTGCATTGAAAAAATATTTTGTAACGAGAGAATTCATAAAATCGAAAAAACATTTCTCTGTAAATTTTGTCCCAAGTGCTTTCTTATAAAAACCAGTTTGTTGATGCATTAGAAAACTAAAGAAGGAAATGAATTTCAATGCAAAATTCCTTCAAAATCATTTACTCAAATAGACTAGTGTATACTACACAGGAAAATACATAATGACTGTAAACTTACCCCTCCCTTTACTTTTTTTATTATTTATGCATCATATGTACTATTTTCATGTTGGTTGTGTATGTGTATGCATGAATAGCATATGTGTTTTTACATTTTTGTATATAAACTGACTTAATTCTGTACTTTGTCAATGAGAATTCTTCTTCCGGCAATAAAGTATATTTGATTTGATTTGACTCTTCTTACATAGTAAAAGGTGAATTTCCGGACGAATTCAAAATGTCTCGAGTTACCCCTATCTTCAAAAAAGGAAATGAGAATGAAATTGGTAATTACCGACCGATTTCAATTGTCCCTACATTTGGGAAAATTTTCGAAATTATTCTAAATAATTAATACCTCCCTTGGTACAAGCTATTAAACCCTAACCAATTCGGGTTAATTAAATCATCATCTACTGTACATGCCCTATAAAAAGTGGTTAACAATATTATAGAAGATTTTGAGAAAGGCGAACACACTGTGGCTGTTCTGTGTGACCAGACCAAAGCATTCGACTGTGTCTCACATTCGATACTTGCGGAAAAACAAGAGGCTTTCGGCATTTTTCAAATAGGTAGCAATGTGTTGTACTGGATTCAAATAACATCTCTAATAGAACCTATTACATGTGTTGTGCCGCAAGGTTCAGTCGTAGGCCCGCTCCTATTTATAATTTACGTCAATGACCTTTTTGCTCACATGTCCCCCCATGATTGTATCACGTTTGCCGATGACACAACTTCGGGTAAGGAGGTGAATGTATTATTAAATGAAATAAATCTAGCTCAAGAAAAAGTGGAAACATGGTTTAGAAGAAATAACCTGTTGTTAAACACGAGTAAAACGCAACAAATACTTTTCTCACCAAACACATCTCTAACCAAGGGTGGCAGTGTCAAATTACTTGGCATTCACATAGATGACTCGCTAAACTGGTCAGTTCACATAGAACAGCTATGTGTAAAAACTTCAAAATAAATTTTTCTACTTCGGAAACTAAAAAACATTATTGGCTCACATGCACTGTTATCTGCTTATTATGCTTTTTTCCATCCTAATATTTCAAATGGACCTATTTTATGGGGTAATAGCACAAAGGCTGATGAAGTTTTTCTACTACAAAAAAAAGCAATAAGAATAATCGCAGGTGCCGGTTATACTGACTCCTCTCTCTTAAAATCATCCATATATATATATATATATATATATATATATTATATATATGGATGATTTTAAGAGATGAGAATAGTGGTCCCATTTGAAAGCGGGCCACCTCTCTAAAACTGTCATTTTTTATCCCATTCAGAAGTTTTTTCTACAGTAGATAGAGCATCAATAGTTCTAGTTGAATGCCATGAAATCAAAATATAAATTTCACGGCCTACTTCGAATTTTTTTCAAAGTCAAAAATCCAAAAAACATTTATCGTATCGTTTTCTAATGTTAACCATAACATTCGATAATTGGTTTGGGGTGATATCTCTGCAAGCCTGTCCTATTCTTTCACGCAGTTCCTCTTTGCTCGTTGGGCAAGTTTTGTAAACTTTTTCTTTAACGAAGCCCCATAAAAAAATCCAATGGAGTCAAGTCCGGGGATCTGGGGGGAAACTCGATCAATGCACTATTTCGCCCTATCCACCGATTGGGAAAATTTTCTTCCAACCAATCTCTCACAATCCTGCTATTATGGATGGAACAGCCATCTAATTGAAATAGAAGATGAGCCTCTTCTGCCAGTGGAAGTTCATCCATAGTATTGGAAAATTCGTTTTTCAAAAAATTCAAAAAAAATTTACCAATCAAATTGCTTTAAAAAAAAAGGGGCCAATTATTTTGGTATGTAATTTCAACACCAAACATTTATTTTTTGTGAGTACTGTCTTCTGCAATTTATTATCCAATGTGGATTTTCTTCCGTCCAGTACCTTGTATTTTGAGAATCAACTGTTCCATTGGTTGTGAATGTTGCCTAGTCACTGAACAATTTTTTTTTCAGAAAATTCCTGTTATTTAGATATTCTCCTTGAGCCCATAAACTACACTCCATCCTCTTTTCATTATCGCCTTCTTCTAAGGTGTGAAGAAACTTTGGTTTAAAGGGCTTCATCTTATTATATTTCCTAAGATTTCTCACACTTGTTTTCGGATTATTATTAAAATAATTTCGAATTCGTTCAGAATTATTTCGTCTCTGTCTTTGTACAATATTACTATTCTTCAGAATATTATTACAAACAGCTCCATACTGATTGAAAATTTGGTTTATTCGGCCAACTGTAGCTCTGCTAATATTTCGACGCTCCGGATGCATGTTATTAAAAATTCGACATACCCTTTCGGATCTGTCGTTTCCCTTTCGGATCTGTCGTTTCCTTTTCGGATCTGTCGTTACCACAAAGTCTCACTATTTCAATTTTCTCCTGCAAAGGCAAATTATCAGCCATACTTCTTTATTAGGGTAGGTACTTGATAAACTTCACTATTAACACTGACAAATTTGTGTCTTTTCGTCTATTGTTCTGATGACTTGTCATCTCTATAGCAACTAAAGTTACAAAGCCTCCTAATAAAAATAATATTTTTGAAATGTGTTATCCCAAGCATGTTTGAATGAAACCAAGATTGATATTTGGAATAACTGTCAACCAACAAAGAGGAACTGCGTGAAAGAATAAGACAGGCTTGCACAGATATTACCCCAAACCAATGATCGAATGTTGATCGAATCTTATAGTTAGTTAGCATTAGAAAATGGTAGAATAAGTGTATCGAATTACATCGGGATTTGGTTGAAAAGTACGAAAATTAATGTGTAGGCACTCTCATTTCAATCCATTCTTTTGTTGTAGTTCATTTATGTTATCAATATTGGTTATTATTGAATATTGATGACTATTTGATGTAAAGATGTACATTTAATTTCTTTGGCAAAAAACTTCAGTGTTCTGATGGACATAACTACCTCCTATATTATGGAGTTACGTTTGGAAGAAACATAATTTGACGCCATTTTGAATAACTGCTGTTTACAAACTCGACTGCTAACGACCTGAAAGAACATTTTAAACGATATTTTTAACAAGATTGTGATTTATATGACGACTATTCGAAATATTTTGATAAAGTGATATGAATTTTACTTATACCATATTTCTGTTGTAAAATAAATATCACCCTGAAATTTTGGTCACACCCATTTGAAAGCATCACAAATCCAGTGGCGTCGTAAAATGTTACAAAAAAAAATCGCTAGTATGTTTTTTGGATTTTTGACCTTGAAAAAAATTCGAAGTAGGCCGTGAAATTTTTATTTCGAATTTATGGCATTCAATTAGAACTATTGATGCTCTATCTACTGGAAAAAAAAACTTCTGAATCGGATAATAAATAACAGTTTTAGAGAGGTAGCCCGCTTTCAAATGGGTCACTCTGTATATATATATATATATATATATATATATATATATATATATATATATATTTATATATATATATTTTGTTATGTAATAATAATATAACAAATTTTATTTTTTGTTATTATATCGCCCTACGTTTTGGGTGAGAAATTGTTATGTAATGATAAATTGTAAATATAAATTGTTTTTATAAAATGAAGATAGCTAATAGTTTTCGCTCTTCTTTGTGAGCCAAATTGTTATGATATAGATAATTATTTGTGCCCTGTATAATATATTTTGCAATGTAATAATAATTGCTAGCTACGTCACTGTTCTCTCGTCACGTTGCTGCCAATTGTTATTATTTTCCTTACCTCAGCTAAGCACAGTTGGTACGCCTCTTATCTCAGATAGCCGGTTCAGGCAATTGAGCCACTAGCCACTGCTTGTCAATTTCTATTCAGTGTTTATAAATACGCTTGTTGATAATTATGGAAAAGAAACGAGATAGTATAAAAAAGCAATTATTTCCTTTATTCAGGAAAACTTAATTTTACCTGGCCTACGAAAAATAACTTATTCTAAGGTGAATTTACAAATATTCATGGATAATCATGAGAAACAAGTCATGGATAGATAGACACAACCTCACTTTTACCTTGAAAGTGAAATTTTCCTTAATAGTTCAAAATAAAGTGAAATAAAGTTCTTCTGATGTGATATGCGTTATTAGTGAAATTGTTCAGGACGTGATGTGCACTATGAAAGTTTATACCTGTCGGAACTGTCGGTGTTCAAAATATACACCAGGATTTGGATTCCCTTTCACTCCAATGCTATCAGGAACTCCCAATACCAAATAGAAGGAACCAATCCAAATATAAGCTTTCGAATATTTGTGTATGGTGTACAAATAAGGTAATATTGGTTTTTTGCTTATAATGTTGAAATTATTCCATTTTTCTTTCTCCAAAAAATACAACGTGGCATTCGTTTTAAATTTATTTTCGATCTCCTTGTGGCTTTGTTTGTTGTCACCTAGATACCATTTTTGTTCCTTACCTCTGATTCGAATTTTTGAATTCGCGCACTAAATTGTCACATTTTCACTGTTTGGGTTCATCTTATATAATTTATATATACAACTATTTTCCCATTCTTATTACTATGTACAAATTTTCAATAATAATTGTTAAAACCCTTTTTTTCCAATTTTTTTGCTGTTCTACCATTGGCTACTTTTAGTTAGCTACAATTTCATATACTGTATGTTTCAAATTTAAAATGTGTTGATCACTTTTTATTCATGAAAATTTTGTAAATCTAGACTTTTTGTTGTCTTTTTACCAATTATGGGTTATAATCATTATGACAGTGTATGAAATTGATTGTGTTATAGTATTTTGACATTTTTATCTATCCATATTATACATAGGCTTACAAATAAATAGAACTTCCAAAATTATGTAAAACAATCTCTTGAAACTAATAACTATTTATTAATTATTCTTTTTATGGGTTTTTTCTTTTTAAAACTGGCATAACATAACATAACAACATTCCTAAATTTATATTCAATAATTTTCTACTAGTTAGAAAATTTTGAATATCAATTTTATTATTTATATTTATTAACTTTACTTTGACTAATACTATTTTTCTACTTTCAGAAAACTACTTTGCTAGATTTCCCGAAAAACAAGTTCTACAACGACAACAATTATTTACAACTACTAATATTTAGTTTTATATTTGTAAACATTTTCAATATTGAAAATTCCTCTCAGTTGCCTTGTCTGAGGATGTATTAACCCATAGCTATTTATAGCATTCTCATTATCAACCTCATAGGGTCCTTCAAATGGCATTAAAAGTTTTGCACAAATACCTATTCTTTTATTTGGTATTCCTAATGCTTTTATAATGACTAATTCTCCCTTCTTAAACTTTATCTTTTTAGTTCCTCTTTTATTTTCCCTTTTTATATATTTATCTGCATTCCTTTTAATTCTTATATTTATTTTATATATTATTTCTTGCATATCTCTTTCATTCATAATCCATTCTCTTTCAGGCATTCTTCCTGTCATAATGTATATGACATTCTTTCGTAATAGTACTAGGTACTTCATTGAAATATTTTTCTATCATCTCTATGTTTTCATCCCATGTTTTATGATTTTGCTGCGATGTCAATCTCAAATATTTTATTACCTCCTGTATATATCTTTCTGTTGGGTTTGATGCTGGATGTCTAATGCTAGTAAAATTTAATTGTATTCCTACACTCTGTGAAAAATTCTTCATTTGCTCATTAGTAAAATAGGTGGCATTGTCTAAAATAATTTGTTCTGGTTTACCTACTTCTACTATGAATTTTGTTAAAAGATTTTTAACAGTTTTAAAATTAGTCCTTTTTGTAGAGTATATTTTAATAAATTTTGAAAAATGATCCACTATTACAAATATATGTTTATTATTATTGTAAGTTGGTATCAAATTACTAACAAAATCTATTGATATTATTTGTAAAGGTTTTGTTGTAATAATACTTTTTGTTTCATTTTTATTAATTATATTTTTATGTTTACTTAATTGACAAACTTGACATATGGCTACAATTTTTTTAGTTAATTCCAAATCTTGTGAACTTATATAGTTTTCTCTAAATATTAACCAAATTTTTCTAATCCCTATAATGTATGTATTTCTGATGTATATATGTAATCACCTGTTCTGCCAATTCCTTTGTGATAACATATAGCTCTTCACCATTTACTATTTTTATTATTATACCATTTTTGTTTATTGTTCCTCTTTTTTCCTTATTTGTTCATTTGTATTGATCTTGCCTAATTTGATTGTCAGAAAACAAACCTATATTATTTTTAAAAACATTTATCCCTATTTTTACCTTTTTTCCCATCTCCATTCTGTCAGTGATGAAATTTTGTTTTCCTGGTATATGCCTAATTTCAAATTTATATTCTTGCAATAATAATGCCCATCTTACCCTTTTTCTATTTAATTTTTTTTTAAAATTTTGCCCCTAGTAAATAAAATCTTAATTTAGTAATACAAAATATAACACTTGCCAGTTCTAATTCTGTACAGTGTAATTTCTTTCATGTTTTTTGTGATTCTGGAAACAAATGATATTGGAACTTCTTTTCCATTTTGTACTTGTATCAAAACTCCTGCAAATCTTGACATAGATGCATCAGTTCTCAATACAAAAGGTTCATCATAGTTTGGATGAAATATTTTTAATTTTTGAATAAATATGTCCTTTAATTCGGAAAATGTTTTTCCTGTTCGTCTCCCCATTTCCACTTAACATTCTTTTTTAAAAGTAATATCAATGGTAATTCTTTATTGCTTAAGTCTGGAATTAATTTTTTAAAATAATTCAATATCCCTAAAAATCCTCTAAGAGTTCTTAAATTATATGGCCTGACATACTCTCTTATGGTTTTAATTCTTTCAGGATCCATTTTTACACCTTTTTCATTTATTTTGTAACCTAGATAACTAATTTCCTGTTGAAAAAATTCACATTTATCTATATTTATTTTAAGCCCTGCTTCATCTAATATTTGAAATACTTTTTCCACATGTTCTTTATGCATTGTTTCATTTTCAGTTTTTTTTTTTTTTATGTTCTGGTTCCCACGAAAAGGGATATCCTGTAATGTTCAGAGAACATCGTGGGAACCAAGGGAAAGAAGGTAGGAGTTGGTGTTCTTCTTAAATTTCTGGAGGTTGTATGCCTCGGGGAACACCTCCCTAGGCAATGAGTTCCAAAGCCTCGCTGTTCGTTGGATGAACGAGTCTTTGGAAAGTGATGTTCTGCAGGTCTCCAAAGTGACCACGAAGGGGTGTGATGACTGAACTTGACGGGTTAGTCTCGAAGAGACTGCCAAAGCAGGAACGATTGTTGATATTTCAGAAGAGCATCGCCCATGAAAATATCTATAAAATAGAGACAAATCGCCAACTTTTCTACGGTGTTCCAGACAAGTGAGCGAGTTTGTAAGCGAGGCATCACCGACGAGACGAATTGCCCTTTTTTGGACAGAATCCAATAGCCTCAGGATATGTTTAGGTGCCGTGCTCCAAATATGGGAACAGTATTCCAAGACAGGTCGGATCTGTGCCTTATAGATCATAAGCAGCTGAGTGGGGGTGAAATAGCTCTTGGCACGAAACAAAAAACCAAGTTTTTGGGATGCACTTTTGGCAATGGACCTCACGTGATTTTCCCAGGAAAGGATATTGCTGATAGTAATACCAAGCATCGATATGGATGACTTCAGTGGTATGGTTACTCCTGACAAAGTTATGTTAGGCACAGTGAGATCGGCTTTCCTAGAGAAATATTAATATGTCATCAATGTAATGTAAAGCAAAATTTTCATACTTGTCAAGTATTTTATGTAATACTCGTTCTAAAGCTGGACAAGCCGATTGTAAACCATATGGAACAACACAAAATCTATATACAACACCTTCTATAGAAAAACCCGTATAATTTCTAGAATTTTCATGTAGTGGTATTAACCAAAAACTGTTTCAAATCTATTTTAGAAAATATTTTTGCATTTGTGATTTTACCAAAAATAGTATCTATATTTAAACGAGATTCATATTGTGGAATTGTTATTTTATTTAGTTCTCTAGCATCTAAGCATAATCTAAGCTCACCATTCTTTTTACAACTACTACGATAGGGTTGATGTAATTACTGTTACTTCTTTCTATTATACCTTGTTTTACCATTTTCTCTAATTCATCTTTAACTTGTTCTCGGTACTTATAAGGAATTGGATAGTTTTTTTATTTGAATTTTTCTGTTTCTTTTACTTCTATATTGTGTACATACTCTTTTGCAACTCTTGATTCATACATAATCAACTTATTATATTTATTTAATAATTCATCAATATACCTTTTATATTTATCATTACATTTATATTTCATTTCATTTATTTCATCTTTATCTTCATCATAATTATTTTCATATCTCTCATTCATACCCTTTGTACACAACATTTTTTTATTTTCACTTATTTCAGTTTTTTCATAAAATTCATAACATTTTCCATCCATTTCCAAATTTTTTTTATAATAGTCAATTTTGGCTTTTACTTTTTCCAATTGATCAGTATCTATAATTACATCAAACTCCATATCTTTAACTACTAATAGTTGTAATTCAATATTCCTCTCATCAATCTCCAATTTTAAATTTACATATTGATTTGATTCAGCTAGTTTTTTACCATTTATACCCACTAAATTTGTTTTTGGCATATTTACTAGAATATTTTTAACTTTCATGAAATCTTCTAAACAATTTTCTTTAATTAAAGATGCTTCAGACCCTGTATCAATTAAAATTGTTATTATTTTATTTCCTATTTTTCCTTTCAACATTATTAATCCTATATTTTGTTCATTTTCCATATTTTCATCTTTCATTATAAATTCTATCGGGTGTTGGTATTGTGTTTTCCCCACTTGACAATTTGTCCCTCTCTTTCGTGCAAATTTTCCGCACTTTGACATCTCCTATTTAAATATACCCGTCTTGTATTGTCGTTTGTTTGATTGTTATTTCTTTCGGTATTATTTTGTGGTTGTCTGTTGTAATATGTCCTTTGTCCTTGAAATTGTTGAGGGTAATTCTGATTGTTATTATTGTAATTATTCCTATTATGGCTATAATTGTTATTGAAATTTTGATTTCTTTGATAACCTTGATTTTGGTTATTTTGCCTGTCATTATTTCTATTTCTATCATAGTTATTATTATTAAAATATCTATTATTCCTATTATTATTTTGGTTCATAAACCTATTATTCTGATTGTTTACATTCCTATAGTTATTTTGATTACTTCTTTGATAATCATTGTTGTTGTATTGTAAATTCCTTTGTTGGTTATTGTTATCCCAACTTCTATACGATAATGTCCTCTCCAACCTCAATAAATATTGACTAAGTCTCTCCATACTTTTGATCTCATGCATGTTTATGACTTCAAAGATTGCTTGTTTAAAATGCCTACTGATATTCCCTACTATTTCTTCCTCTCTCATAACCGGATCTAAATACTGTGCCATTGCAAACATTTGGATTGCATAATTGTTGTAGTTCATACTCCTCTTTTCATCAAATTTTCCAAATTGTAATTTGTCTCTAATGCTTAATTGTGCATTTTCTCCCCAATATTGTTTCAAAAATAAATTTTCAAAATCTTGAAAAGAATTGATATTCTTTTCCTGGCTATTAAACCATATACAAGGTTGATTAAACAAATACTGTCTAATAATCTCTTTCAATTCCTCTATATCATTTATATGTCTAGTTTTGTTTTTATTATTTTAATAAAAGTGATGGGATGTAATTTTTTTATGTTGCCCTCAAATTTATTATTTATTTGTATTCCATAACAATTATTAATGATTCTACTATCTAAATTATTGTCTATTCTTCTTGATTCTAATAATTTTATCTTTTCTTCTACTTTTTTATCAAGAGTACTTATTTCATTTTTAACTCTTTCTTGTTTACTATTCATGTCTAATTTCATGTCTTTTAGTTTTTCATCCTGCCTTTCTACATGATTATTTATAGAGGATACTTCTTGTGTTATTGCCACATAAAATTCCTCATTTTGCTGTCCTATTTTTGTTTCTAATTGTTTGTGAGCTTCCAACAATTCCTTTTTACTTTGTTGAGATTTAGTTTGTATTTTATTTTCTATACTTTCTATATTTTTTTCATATTCTTTATATTTTCTTTCACATTTTCTCTCAATCTTTTTCCATACTCGCTGTGTTTTCTTTCAACTCTTTTATTTCATTTGACAAACTTTCTTTCATTTCATTCTTTATATTTCCTATTTTTTCTTCCATCCTTTCCTCCATTCTTCCCATACTTTCTCTCATTCCATCATTCATTCTTTCTATTTGCTCTTTCATTTCATTTTTCATACTACCCATTTTTTCATTCATTTTTTCTGACTTTTCATTCATTCTTTCTATTTTCTCTTCCATTCTTGCTGAATTTTATTTCATATCATTTTTCAAATCATTTCTCATGCTTGCTGAATTTTCATTCATATCATTTTTCATACTTGCTGAATTTTCTTTCAATTTTTCTACCATGAGCTCCATCATTTTCAGAAACTTACTGTCCATTTCTATTGTTTCACTTTTTATTTCACTTCCTCTCACATTACTACTCTCTCCTTGTTCCTGATCACCTCTCTCTCTACCTTCTGCACCTTCTTCCAAACCAACTTTCTTACCATCTCTCAAATCCATTTTTTATTCACCAATATTTAGCCTTACACGTTGAAATGCCAATTGCTAAAGTTCGCCCAGTGTTACGATAAATATTAAGAAATAATATATTGCCTTTACTTTGCCTTTTCCGCTGTGATAAATATTATGAAATGATATATTGCCTTTACTTTGCCACTACGTTGGGCGCCAAATTGTAATGTTATGATGATATAACAAATTATTTTGTTATTATTTCGCCCCACGTTTTGGGTGCCAATTGTTATGTAATGATGAATTGAATAATAATTGTTGTTGTTATAATATGAAAATTGCTAATAGTTTTCGCTCTTCTTTGTGAGCCAAATTGTTATGATATAGATAGTATTTTTGCCCTGTATAATATTTTTAATGATGTAATAATAATTGCTAGCGAACGTCACTGTTCTCTCGTCACGTTGCTGCCAATTGTTATCACTTTTCTTACCACAGCTAAGCACAGTTGGTACGCCTCTTATCTCAGATAGCCGGTTCAGGCAATTGAGCCACTAGCTTGATATGTCAAATTTCTATTTATTCAATGGTCATAAGTATGATTGTTGATCATTGTAGAAAACAAACAACAAAGTATCAAAAAGCAATTATTTCCTTTATTCAGGAAAACTTAATTTTACCTGGCCTACGAAAAACAACTTATTCTAAGGTGAATTTACAAATATTCATGGATAATCATGAGAAACAAGTCATGGATAGATAGACACAACCTCACTTTTACCTTGAAAGTGAAATTTTCTTTAATAGTTCAAAATAAAGTGAAATAAAGTTCTTCTGATGTGATATGCGTTATTAGTGAAATTGTTCAGGACGTGATGTGCACTATGAAAGTTTATACCTGTCTGGAACTGTCGGTGTTCAAAATATACATCAGGATTTGGATTCTCTTTCACTCCAATGCTATCAGGAACTCCAATACCAAATAGAAAGGACCATACAAATTCAGCAATCAGCCTTGGATACTTGTATATGGTGTACAAATAAGGTAATGTTGGTTTTCCTCTTATAATGTGGAATTATTCAATTTTTCTTCCTCCCAAAAATACAACGTGGCATTCCTTCTAAATTTATTTTCGATCTCCTCTTGTGGCTTTGTTTGTTGTCACCTGGATACCATTTTTGTTCTTTACCTCTGATTCGAATTTTTGAATTCGCGCACTAAATTGTCACATTTTCACTGTTTATGGTTATTTGTCATAACTTATACATAAAACAATTTTTCCATTCTTATTAACTATGTACAAATTTCAATAATAATTGCCTCTGACACTTTCCCGCTCTTATTCTCTTACAATTTCAAATTCTACATGTGACCATCTGTTCCCTGATTGGCTATTGTCATCAAGAAGTTTGCTGTTCTACCATTGGCTACTTTTAGTTAGCTACAATTTCATATACTGTATGTTTCAAATTTATACATTCGTAGATCACATTTTATTCAGGAAAATTTTGTAAATCTAGACTTTTTGTTGTCTTTTGAAGAATTATGGGTTGTAATCATTATGACAGTGTATGAAATTGATTGTGTTATATAATTTGGATATTTTTATCCATTCATATTATACATAGGCTTATAAAGGAAATAGAACTTCTAAAATTATGTAAAAACAATCTCTTGAAACTAATAGCTATTTATTAATTATTCTTTTTATGGGTTTTTTCTTTTTAAAATATCTAACTGGTTTTTCATAACATAACAACAATAAGATGAACCCAAACAGTGAAATGTGACAATTTGGTGCGCGAATTCAAACATTCAAATGAAAAAGAAGAGGGAAAATTGGTATCCAAGGGAGCAACAAACAAAGCCACAAGGAGATCGAAAATAAATTTACAAGGGAATGCCACGCATCATTTTGGGAGATAGAAAAATGAAATAATTCCAACATTAGAAGAAAAAAACCAATATTACCTTAATTATACAACATATCCAAGTGTCCAAAGCTGATTTCCGCATCTGTATGGTTCCTGATTTATGGTATTGGAGTTCCTGATAGAGCTTGGAGTGAGAAAGGATCCAGTTTCAGGGCATATCTTGAACACTGACATCTCCAGCAGGTATAAAAACTTTAATAGTGCACATCCGGTCCATGAACAATATCACAAATAACGTATCTCACATCTGAAGAACTTTATTTCACTTTATTTTGAACCATAAAAGAAAAATTCACTCTAAAGGAAAAAGTGAGGTTCTGTCTATCTATCCATGATTTGATTTTAATGATTATCCGTGAATATTTGTAGATTCACATTAGTATAAGTTATTTCTCGTAGGCCATGTAAAATTAAGTCTTCCTGAATAAAGGAAATAATTGCTTTTTGATACTTTGTTGTTTGTTTTCTTACAATGATCAACAATCATAACAATGACCATTGAATAAACTGAAATTAGACAGCAGTGGCTAGTGGCTCTATTGCCTGAACCGGCTATCTGAGGTAAGAGGCGTACCAACTGTTGCTTAGCCGTGGTGAGAAAAGTGATAACAATTGGCAGCAGCGTGACGAGAGAACAGTGACGTTCGCTAGCAATTATTATTACAGCATACAATACATATACAGGGCGAAAATATCTACCGATATCATATCAATTTGGCTCACAAAGAATAGCATAAAAACTATTAGCAATCTTATTATATAAAAACAATTTTTTGCAAATATCATTACATAATAATTTGGCACCCAAAAGTGGGGCGAAATGATAACAAAATAATTTATTATATCAACAAAACATAACAATTTGGCGCCCAACGCGGTGCAAAAAAATATATTTGTAATAATAATAATAATAATAATAAAATTGAAATTATCAAAACATAACAATTTAGCGCCCAACGCGGTGCAAAAATAAATTAATAATAATAATAATAACAGAATTCTTTATTTTACAATTCATCATTTCATAACAATATATTATATACCAACTTCTACTAGAAATACACAAAAATAAAGCAGATTATGAAACAAATTCAAACGTTCACAATTACCTCACCAGGGCCTGCCAATTAATCAGGCCAAGCAGAATGAGATTACAAAAATCTAGCAAAAACTCTCTTGATGTAAAAATCTACAATATATTACCAACATATGTTAAAAATATAAACCCTCACAAGTTTAAAAAATATTTAAAAGAATTTTTGATCTCAAAAACCTGCTATTCTACGAAAGAATATATGGCTGCCCTTACGTCTATTACTCCATGAACCAAGTTTTTTCTGTGACTTGATGACAATATATATGTCTTTTATATGTATGTCTGTTCAGTCAGGTAATCTTAGCCCCCACTGATTTTATATGTGTCTGTTTATGTCAGGTATTTTAGCCCCAATTTTTATATCAATCAATCAAGACTGTGCTTTATTGTCCAAGAAACAGTCCTTATTGACAAAGCGATGAGAGTAATAACTTGTGGTAAGATCATAGTGTATATATATATATATATATATAAAAGTTAGATGTAAACAATATGTGAATATATAATGTAAAGTGTAAAAATATAGAAATAAATATTATAAAGTAATGTTACAAAAAAATAAAGTTAGGTTAAAAAGAGGAAACAATGAATTACATTACAAAACATACGGGTTATCACTACACAACTATACAACTTACAAATACTTAAAACTTACTTAAAATAGTAACACAGTAGTTATTGATGTCCGAAATTTTCATTATAGTATTCCTGCAGGTCATAGTATGCTTTTGGCATGAGGAAGTCTTTTACTGCCTTTCTAAAGTGTTTGGGATTATTTAATACTTTTAAATATTCTGGTAGGTGGTTATATAATTTCCTGCTTTCATATATAATTGAATTTTTTGTTAGAGTTGTTTTTGGGATTGGCAGGCTAAGGTTGTTACGGTTGTTACTTCGGGTGCTTACATAAGTGCGAGTTATATTTGTGCTTGAAGACTGTTTGTTATGAATCAAACAGGCAGTTTCCAAAATGAAAATACTAGTTATGGTAAGATTTTTTTGGGAGATAAACAGCGGTCTACAGTGGTCTCTTGCTTTAGCCCTACACAAGTACCTGATGGCCCTTTTTTGTTGGACAAAAAGAGATTGTAATAAATGCTGGCTACAGAAACCCCAGAAAGCTATTCCATATCTAATGTGAGATTCAAAGAGGGAGAAATAGGTATTTCTAGCAATGATTGGGCCAAGTTCGTTTGATACCACTCTAATTGCGTAGTAGCCTGATGCTAATCTTTTTTTTACTGACATAACATGGTCTTCGAATTTAAGTTTATCATCGATGAGTATACCCAGAAACTTTAAACAAGATTTATTTTCCACTCTATGTGTGTTCAAACTGATACTGTTTAATTGGAATCTGAAGGTTAAGATGTTAGTTTTATCTATATTGAAGCAGAGATGGTTCGAATTACACCAAGTAATGACCTCCTGTAGCTCCTGGGCTATGATGGTTCTTGTGCTATCCACATTTTTGCCATGCCATATAAGGGTGGTGTCGTCAGCAAATAATGTGAATTTACCTGAGATAGGTAAAAATGACAAGTCATTGAGGTAAAGTAAGAACAAAATGGGTCCTAGCACTGAGCCTTGAGGTACTCTGGCTCTGATGTCAGAGTAGCCCGAGCATTGACTGGAAATTTTAACCCTTTGTTTTCTGCCAGTGAGATAAGATTCGACCCATTTTAAGGCAACCCCCCTAAAGGATTATGATGAAGTTTATTGAGCAATATTCTGTGATCTACGCAATCGAATGCTTTAGAGAGGTCACAGAATACTGCTGCAACCACCTCACCCTTATTTAGGCTCAAATAAACTTTTTCCAGAAATGAAAAGATTGCATCAGTTGTACTTTTGGAGTTCTGAAATCCAAACTGACACTGAGACAAAAAGTTATGTTTATTTAAAAACTGCATAATTCTGCTTTTTACGAGCTTTTCTATAATTTTTGAGAGCGTGCAGGGGAGTGATATTGGACGATAATTTGTAGGATCACTTGTTTCACCACCTTTGTGGAGTGGAATTATGATTCTTCTTCTTTCAGGAAATTGGGGAATGATCCCGACTCGAAAGATTTATTAACCACTAGGATATTAAGAACGGTGTCTGGTAAATTTTCATATATGTTAATGGAAATTTCATCTACACCAGCCGATTTCTTGTTTATTCAGCTCATAGATATCCGTTGGTCTCAAGAAAAAGTTTTCGGAAATTTTATTTTGTAAGTATTTCAAGGGATTTGTTTGACTCTCTAAATGTGATGTTATTTTTTCCGCAACTGAGCAATAATACTGGTTGAGCGCAACTGGGTCAATATCAACTGCAGATGATGATATCTTATTTTTTCCTCTTAAATCGTTAATTACTTGCCAATGCTCTCTTGTTGAATTGTGTGCTTTTTCAAATCTAGCTTTGTAGTATCTATTTTTGGCCATTTTTACTACGCTTCTGTAGACATTTCTATATTTGTTGAAGTAGGCTATGAAAAATTCTTTATTGCAATATTTCCTTAACGAATGCATTGATCTTAGGTTATTTGCTGAAATCCTAATACCATTTGTGATCCACGGTTTTTTGTGCGGTTTATTTTTAATTTTTCGTACTGGAGAGCAATCATTAAAGGTTTTGATTAATTGATCATGGAATGTTCTTAATGCTTCAGTGGGGTTTGGATTGAGTTCCCAGTATGTTGATTCACAGCGTTCTTTGAATTTTCGATAATTGTCTTTACTATAGATTCTACCATATTTTTTTTTAATTTTATTTTTATTTAACCTGGTTTTTATACAAGAGGAGAAGAAGACTGCGTCATGGTCAGAGAGACCTGCAGGAATAATTGAAGCGTTAGCGTCAGAGTTATTGAAGTTAGAGCATACATAGTCAATTAAACTAGCTGAATACTGAGATATTCTAGTCGATCCTGTTACATGCATGGTGAGGTTAAATGAAATGAATAAATTGTTTAGCTCATTGAATTCTGTTGTTGTTGTATCTGAATAGTTAATATTTAGGTCTCCTGCTACTATAATTTTTGCCTGAACAGGAATTTGAGATAAAAGAATTTCAAGACTGTCAAAAAAGATTTTCTTATCACTACCAGGAGCTCTGTAAATACATACTATGTACAAATTATTCATTTTGTTATGAACAACCGAAAATTCAAAAAATTTCTCGATTTGCAAATAGTCAAATTTTGTAACATTTACTAGGGGTAACACTTTGTCAAAGTCCTTGTTAATCAAAATCATTGTTCCTCCATGAGAAGCCATTTGACGGTTGAATCTGGCTGCAACTTTGTAATTTGGAATGAAGCAGGGTTCCTCATTTTTCAACCAATGTTCGGTTAACAATACTAAATTTGGCCATTTTTGATTTTCCATAAATATCAGAAGTTCGTCAACTTTATGTCTTAGTGACTGTTTTTTTTAAGGGTACTTCGCCCAAATTTTTTATCTATATTTTGTATATAATTTTTACTTGTCCTATTTGTATCGTGATGTATGTACACCTAAAGGATGAATAAAACTATACCATAAGGTGGAAATAATAGTCAGTGACTCATCTTAGCTCGATCAGTGTTGCAATCTCCGCGCTGCCGTTGATAAATATCAGTACAATTGCTAACCTCGACCACGAACTTTTGTTAAAATAGAGGCTGCTTCAAATGCTCCGTAAGAACTATTGCACGGGCCGAAATAAATTTGGCATGGGTGCGCTGTGTCCGCATTTAAAACAATGGGGATTATAGATTCGGGATACATAATTTTTTTATTGTAAAATATATTATTTTGCCGCTCTTATTGTGTTGTTTCTGAACCAGTGACTGACGTCTCTGACTATTATTTGCGACTCACGGTATATCTATCTATCATATTGCAGTAAAACTAACAAAAGTAAAACCATCAGTCCTCTTATTACAAAATTTTTGTTTGTTTATGCACTGAAAATTATGTTTGCCTCTTCATAGTAACATGGGTGATCTAGATTTCTGTATTCAATAACCTGTTATCAAGAAGTTTGTGGATGATATAATCCGCTCCGTTCCACATGATGACTTGACGTTGTTCATCATTTATCTCAATGACTTGGATTATATCACTGGTTTTACATACTATGAACTTATTTGCTGACGATACTCTCTTATATACATCAAATGATAATTTAGAAATATATGTGAAAACATAAATGAATCTCTAAAATCTATTAATACTTATTTTAAAACAAACAAACTGAATGCTAATAAATCTAAAGCTATGATTATATCAACAAAAAATAAATTGAATCGAGTGAAATTGGAAGACATTCATATTGAAATTGACAGTGAAGCATTACAAATCGTATCCGAACTGAAATATCTAGGATTTATGGTAGATAGTGTACTATCTTTAAATGCTGAATATGTTATAAACAAAATGAGCAAAAAACTGTATTTTTTATCAAGGGCTGTAAACTGGCTATCACTGAAGGCCCGAATCTCTTGTTATAATTGTATTATCAAACCTCATTTCGACTACTGTGCTAGTTTAATGTATTTATTTAATCAAAACAAAATATCCCAGCTACAGAAATTGCAAAATTCTTGGCGATGATATTTATATATAAAATCTTGAAGGGTTTAGAACCAAAATATTTCAATAGATTTATTGTGTTGAACAATGAGATTCATAGCTATGAGACAAGGTCGAGAAATGAATTCCATATTGAAAAAACAAATTCAAAGAACTATATGAATTCTCTATTTTTTAAAGGCCTGGATGAATTTAATAAGCTACCAAAAATTGTGAAAGGATCACAGAATCTGAGAAGTTTCAAGTCATTGTTGCTGGAATATATTATAAATGCCGAACTTTAAGTTTGAATTCTTAAATTCATTTATTTTTAAAATTTTAAGTTTTTATCTTACTTTTAATATTGTGTTATTGTAATTAAATATATGTTACTACTGTTTACCTACTGTTTGTATATTAGGCTTGCCTATTTCAATAAATTACTTACTTACTTTTCGATAGTTTCAACTTGAAATTCAATTTACGAAAGGGGAAGAGGAATCTAGCAATGGAATTTATCTTTGTATACAGTGCAGTCCATAGGTATGGAATAAATTCATTTTTAGCTTTATTATGTATTTGTTTAAAAAAAACCTGAAACAGTTCGATTTCTATTGTCAATTTGACAATTTACAGTATGAAAATATTACCCCCTTCTTACACCCCCTCTGAATCATGAGCACCCCCTCAAAAATTTTAAATGAGAATGGGGGTCGTGTGGCACCTTGTTCGAAAGGGATTTTCATTTTCTGTTCAGCAATATTAATTTTTTCAAATTTGGTGCAATCATAACTGAGAAAAATTATTTTGAAAATGTAAAATTTCGATACTTTATGTAGAATGAAGGAAATAATGTCACATAATGTTTCGGAAGTATTTTACAATTAAATTCAATGTTCAAAATGACCACCATTCACTTCTTGACCATAAGCAAGTCGATCTTGGAATTCTCGTACATTTTGTGCGGGGGTTATGTTGTTAATTTCTTCCGTTTTTCCTAACTTTTAAATCTGCAATATTGTCTGGTCTATTCAAATATACTTTTGATTTTAAATAACCCCATAAGAAATAATCAGGTATTTTCTTATATGTTTTGCTTAACGTCAGAAAAAAGTCGTTGATACCAAAAAATTATTCACAAAACCCACATAAATAATGTAATGTCAATCTAGTAGACTACTGTTATTTTGATATTTATAAGTTGCTAACACACGTCAGTGTATTGAAAAATATTTGTGTGTGTATTTGATTTAACTATGACTCATTTATCCGAAATTCAAAGAATAGACATTTGAATTATGATTCGATGCGGCAATAAAACAAGAACTCAAAAGGAAGTTTGTGAAATGTTTAATAATAAATACCCTGGTCAACACGTCTCACAGTCTACAGTTAGCAAAATAGAAATAAAAATTTCGTGAAACTGGACATGTAAAAACTATTAAAAAACCAGGTCGAAATGTTAAATTGGATTAGGAAAAAAGTTAGATGTACTGTTAGCGATTGAGGAAAATCCGCATATGACAAGTAGACAACTTGCCGCCGACAATGATGTAAGTAAATCATCGACATAAAGAAAAATACCATCCTTATAAAGTTCAGTTGGTTCAGGAGTTAAATGAGGATGATCCTGATAGAAGGCAACAATTCTGTGAACTGATGATGGACAGAATGGAAGCAGATTTCTAATCCCAATTGGACCGACATAAAAAGTTTCAAAAAGGAATTTTCTTTCTTGTCGCCGCCTTCACATAGGTGTCGGTATATTATTTTTCAGTGTTATTTTTTCAGTTACTTATTTTTACAATCATAGCAATTGATCACCCCATGTAAAAGTAGACACATGGTATCTCAACTGAATTTTTCCACCCTGAGTAATTATGAAAAACTTCGAAATCTAAGGTAGTTGATTGCTGAGTCAAAAACTCTAAAATACAATCAAAACACAAATAATCACTCCGAATCCTTGTCAAAAATATACTTAAAAAAATAGATGTCAACAAAATTGGACTAGAAAGATCAAAATTCTTCTTCGCTACATTCGCATCATCAGGTTGAATAACGATCGGATTTATGGAACTTTGCTTATTTGTTCTCTTCTTTTATAACGTGGGCCACACAGTTCTTCCACACCTCACTATTACTTACTTCATTCACCACTCGCCTTATATTGTCAAGCACCACAACATTCAAGGTCGGTGACTGATTACATTTCCGCAAGCTTTCTTTTATTGTGGCCCAAACCATTTCAATTGGATTGAACACACAATAGTATGGAGGCAAACGTAAGAGAATATGACCACATGATTCACACATCGAATCAATAATATACTCTTTTTTGAAATTACGTTGTTTTATGGCCGCCAGTAATACCTCTTTCGTTGGAATCTTTTCGGGTATTTCCATGTCATGATTTCGCATGAAATCAACAATACCTGCTTTTTTTGTCTTATTGTTTGGTATTTTATTCAATAACCGAGAATGATACGAATCGTTATCCATAAAAATAACAGAGTTTGGAGGAATATTTGGGAGAAGCTGCTCACTGAACCAGGTTTCGAATAAATCCGCAGTCATATCTTCGTGGTAATCAGCAGATTATTTTTTTATATTTTTGGCCAACAGAAGCAAAGCGTTCGGTACGAAACCACTTTCATTCCCAGCATGCAAAATTATAACACGTTTTCCCCTTGAAGAAGGTGTGTTCAAAGCACAATACTTGGTTTTGTCTACCCAGCCATATTTGACAACATCATGAGTGTCAAACCAAGTTTCGTCGAGGTAGATTATATATCTGCTGGATTCTCGGTAGCTTTTCATTCGCCTCAAATATTCTTGTCGGAGTTGAACAATGCGTGTTGATTCCATTATGACCATTCGATTGTTCAATTTTTTATGTTTGAAACCACAAGACAATAAAATACCTCGTAGAGTTTCTAAACATTTGTAATTATATTCGGTATAGTCTAGTAATTTATACCGAACCATTTCCAAGGTTGGTACTTAATTTTTTTGGTATATACCATAAATTGTTCGCCGAATCACATCTTTTGTAGCTCCATCAATGTTTGCGAATTTTGTATTCCTTTGTTTTCGTTTCATTGAATGGTCAATGACATCCCCTGTTTTAATAACCCGAAGAACTGTTGAACGAGTTAGTTTCGTTAACTCGCATATTCTTTTCACAATTTCATTCTGTGAAGCGTGACAGTTTTCCTTCTTCAAGCGTTCATGAATATTTAAAATTACTCGCTGAACTTGAACATCCAAATCCTTATTTTCAAATTTCGGATTCCTGTCGATTGACACAGATTCCTCACCTGTAATGTTATTATTGGTTTCGAAAGGACTCCAGAGAGCCATATTATTTTCATTGGATAATTCCTAACCTCGCCAACACACGGCACTGATTAAGAAATATTGTGAACTGTGTAAATCATGTGGCTTCAGATAACAGATGTCCAATCCAGCTAGCCGAGCTTCTATTCCTCAAATATATTTGACAGCGCCTTTACTAATAATCTAGGCAACTATGGACACGCGCCAGAACTTTTTTATGATTGTACCAGGAACGCTTTGAAAGTAAAAACATTGGTAGTATATAAATTTCCCATTTGCCGGGTAGTGCATATGAACACTCCTGGTAGTGCTCTTATTTTTATTGCCGTTCCAATTGGGATTAGAATAACTATACTATATTGGTCTACAAAAAAACAATAAAGAATCATTGGAATTCTATCGTAAAATGAATTCAGCATAGGTGCAACATAAATGACTCAAAAAGAGTATATTATCAGAACAAGATTACAGAAACCGATAGCATACAAAACAAACAAAAGCAAGTCTGGAAAACTGTTCATAAATTGACAGGGAAACAAACCCAAAACGTACATCTGCGTGAGTTGTATATTGATAATAAGCTAGTTAATAATAACACAATTATAGCCAACAAATTTGGCAATTACTATTCAACTATAGTTTCCAGCAACACTTTCGTGATTATAATGATTGTTATACATGTTTTATTTTCAAGTTTACTTCGTTAATATGATCAAAAGGTTGATGATCACATTATTTTTTTGTTTATAATACCTTCCCCATATGTGTTTTATTTGTTACTACCATTAAATTATACAAAATAAGAAAAAGCTGTAGATTTGACGTTTTTTAATTATCATTTACAGTTTTCTACAGTTTTTTTAAGCATGTATGCAGTTTTACTCTAGTACAGGGGTTCGCAACACTATTTAAAGGTGGTCAGCCTGAGTGAAGTGCTTAATATTTATCCATTTTGCAACAAATATTTGCAAAGTACCTAAGGTACTTTGCACGTTTATTTATCCATCGAATGTCATTTGACATCCGTCGAGGCTTTAGTCAGGGAAGTAGTTGTTAATGATGGATATTCGATAGACATACACCTATTGTATATGTGTTTGTAGTCAGCAGTCTTGAGGTATAAGACGTTTTTCATTTTTGATTAAATATAGCTGGCTATCGATATGTCACAGACTTCTGTCTCTTTATTGCATGAATAGAAATGTATTTCAAACAGAATAATAATAATAATAATTTCTTTATTTTCACAAATTAATTTGTATATCAACAGTGTGAAAATGCAAATAAAAAATAGAAAAACGTCAATAAAATCAAGAAATAGTCCTGCATCCTTTTATGTATGAAGATTTAATTGAGAATATTATTATAATTTCTCTCATTTTTTCTTTTAGACTCTAAAACGTGGCCTCAACAAAATATAGAAGAGGATGAAATAGCTGTGGAAAGTGATAAAGATACAAAGAAGAAATCTACAATAACTATGGATTCAAATAGTCATCAAATGACACAGGAACTCTCCCATATTCGAAAATTTGATCCAGTTGAATCTAAACAGGAGCTTAATGAAAGAACTACTACAGAAGAAGAGCAATTTCAGTCGATTCATTTAGAGGGAAAACCATTTCGTTGCATAATTTGTCTAACGAGTTTTCAAGAAAAAAGCAAATTGTTGCTTCAGGGGAAAAACCATATTGTTGCCAAGGTTGTTCAAAATCGTTTACCCAGAAGGGAAGTCTTACGATACATGAGAGAATTCATACTGGGGAAAAACCATATCAATGCAAAATTTGTTCAAAATCATTTGCCCAGAAAGGGCATCTAACGATACATGAAAGAATTCATACAGGAATAAATCCTTTTCAGTGCAAGATTTGTCTTGGGACTTTTGCAGATAAAACCAAATTGTTGTATCACGATAGAATTCATTCAGGGGAAACCATTCATGCAAAATTGTTCAAAATCGTTCACAAGGACTTAGCACATGAGAAATCATACAGGAAAAACCTTTCATGCAATAGTTGCTCAAAGAGGTTTTTATAGTAAAAACGCATTGTTGGACCATGAGCAAATTCATTCAGGGGCCAAACCATATCAATGCGAAAATTGTTCAAAATCGTTCACCCTGAAGGGGAAGCTTAAGGCACATGAGAAAATTCATACAAGTGAAAAACCTTTTCAATGCAATAGTTGCTCAAAGAGTTTTATAGATAAAAAAACATTGTTGCGCTACGAACGAATTCATTCAGGGGAAAAACCATATTGATGCAAAGTTTGTTCAAAATCATTTAACATGAAGGGGAGTCTCACGATACATGAGAGAATTCATACCATAACGAAGTAACGTTCGTTCAAAATCGTTTACTGGGAAGGATATGAATGTCCTAGACGGTTGATCTTTTGATAATAAACGATTGAGTCAATTGATTGACGCATGCTCCAATCAATCCTTGAATGTGTTCATCAAAACTCATTTGTGGTGGATTTTCCGACTCTGAAAGTGAAGTGTAGCTACTACGTATCGGGAATTTTCGTAAATAGGTATATGTCATACCTACTATTAAAATACAGATTTGGGCCTTCTTGCCTTGACGCTGGTTGCTCTCAAGCAGAAAAAAAAAGACGAAACAACGTTGGTTCAAGGAATGGTATAAATTGAGAAACCACTTCACTCATGAACATTCAGTCAATGTTCTGCGCGAAACGGAACCAGAAGATTACAGAAACATTCTCAGAATGGACCAAATGAGTTATGATTTTTTATTGAGGTTAGTACGGCCCAAAACAGAGAAGGATACAAATATGCGTAAAGTAATTCTTGGAACTCGAGAGAGAGAGACTTTCTATATTGAATTTATTTATTTATGGTAATAACCATTACACCCAGTACAATTACATATACCTTACACCTACTATACAAAATACCATACAACACAATACAATATACAAAAAAATAGACAAAAAAGTTTAAAAATTTTGGGTTACTATATATATCCACAAAAACTTTCACTTTGCAGAACATTAATGCCCTAATTTAAAAATTGTGGTCATACGTATAAAAGAACGAAAAAATATACATCCACTACTCAGCAGACAGTTATAATCTTTTTATGATAAGCAAGTAAGTTCCATACATTCATCTAGTATTATTGAGCCAAGTGTTTGTTTTTTAGGTCACGTCTGAAAGTAGAAAGTGGTATGCCGAAGTAGTTCAAATCTACTTCATTCGCATTCCTTACCATTCTTGTTAGAGGGCTGTGGAGTCCGTAGTTACTGTAGTGATGTTTGATATGAAAGGTATCTTTAGATCTAGTGCCAGAATTATTAGTTTTAAACTCAATATGAGATAGGAGATCTGGAGAACAAACATCACCTGCCAGCAACTTGAACAGAAAACATAAGTCGGTTTCTATTCTCCTGTTCTCTAGAGTAGTTATTTTTAATAAAGAACATATGTCTGCGTAATCATAGTCATAGTTGTTCCCCTGAATTCCTAGTTTGTATGCAGAAGATATTAAAAATTTATGTTGAACAGTTTCCAACATGTTGATATAAGTCTGATAGTAAGGGTTCCATACTACAGACGCGTATTCCATGTTTGAACGGACAAAAGCGCAGTAAAGAACCTTAAAGGAGATGATTGAGAGGTCTCTGGATACTCTTTTAATGTAACCTAGCATCTTACGTGCTTTCAGGGAGATCATTATTATGTGTTGTGAAAAAGATAGTTTATCATCCAATAATACCCCTAGGTCATTTATTTGAGTTACTCTTTCGAGGTCTAAAGAGTTGATGGAGTATGAATAATCTATGGATGTCCGACTTCTGTTGAAGTTTATGAAGAAGCATTTATTAAGGTTCAGATCCATTCCGTTGGAGTTGCACCAATGAACGAGGTTATTGATATCACTCTGTAGTTCAAGGCAATTGATATCATTTTCAATAACTTTAAAAAATTTTCAGATCATCTGCGAAAAGTAGAAATTGAGAGTTCACTAAACTGAGGGCAATGTCATTGACAAATAAGTTAAATAGTAGTGGGCCACAGTGACTACCTTGAGGAACCCCAGATTTAACTTCTATGATATCTGAAGTATAATTGCCAATTTTAACCCACTGGTACCTGCCTGTTAAGAAGCTTTGGAGCCAGTTCAATAGGTTGCCATTGATACCATATGCATTCAACTTTGTAATCAGTAGTTCATGATTTACTCTATCAAATGCTTTCGAGAAGTCTGTGTAGATAGAGTGAACTTGACACCCCTTCTCGAAAGCATTCAAGATTGTATTTTGAAAAGATAATAAGCTGGTAACAGTGGATCTTCCCTTACTAAATCCATGCTGCTGATCAATGACCAAACTTTTACACTCCCAAGATAGATAATCTGTAACAAGCGAGTCCAGCATTTTAGGCAAGCAGGACTGCAAACAAATACCTCTATAGTTAGAGATATCCTCAACACTACCCTTCTTGAAGATTGGTCTTATAAAGCTATATTTCCAAAAATCAGGAAAAATACCTTGGTCAAGAGACATATTGAAAATCCTATGCATCGGAATACTCACAGAGTAGATGCACCTCTTTAAAAAATATGGAGGGATACCATCAGGACCACAGCATTCACTATCTTTCAGACTTAAGATTTTATTAAACACTTCGCTCACTGATACTTTACACTTATTGACATTAACCATACTGTGATACCTTAGATCTGAAATAAGATTATCTGATTTAACATATACAGAAGATAAATTTTCAGCAAATACATTTTTTTTTTTTTTTTTTTTGGCTTTTAATTTCTCATTTGGCCAGTCACAAGTGGAATATTGTTGGGATGCAGGTTGTCTGCAATACTGCATCCCATATTAAATTATTTCAGGACAATCACAACATAGAATGTATCATTCACACAGTGTTCTGGGTAGGCCTTGTTACTAACTCCATACGCCACCTAGGAGCAGCAATGTTAATTTGAACGCAACAGCGAATCGTCGAGGACCATCCTCGGCCCAGCTACGAAATTTAACATTTAATTCTCTCAAATTAAATGAAAAATTTCTGCCCTGGCCGAGAATCGAACTCACGACCTTTCGATCATGAGTCGGACGCTAACCCACCGCGCCAATCCCCCCTAAGCAAATAAATTAGCTGTTTCAAAGCCACTCATACTTTTTTTATTATGCAAGTACATTTCTCTTGGAAAATGGCATCTTGATTTTTCATTAGCGAAACGCCAAAAGGACTTGCAATCAGATGCTAAGTCCTCTTCTATTTTTGCTAAATAGGTGTGGTAGCACTCCTTGGTAAGTACTTTACACTTATTTCTTAGATTTGAGAAATTAATATAATCTTGATGATTTCTGGATTGTTTAAACGATTTATGGGCCATTTTCTTGTGCATTATGCTGCTTTTTAGCTCAGAGCTATACCAACGAGGAAATTTGGGATTCGGTTTGAGAATGTTTGTAGGTATGTAGGTCTGCATTAGGGCAAATAGTATATCATATAGTTGGGCAATGGCAGTATTAATGTCATTCATATCCAAGTAATTATCCCATTCAATCATGGATAAGTGGTAATTAATAGACTCATATTCACCCTTCTTGAAGTTGAAGACTACTTCTTCGGTTTCCAATATGTTGTCCAGATGACATGTGGGTATATCAAAGACGCAGGAAGTATGGTGTATGCTATTATGATGCAGCAGATCAATAGCTGGAAGCACCGAAACTGATTCCAGGTTGGAAAAAATTAGATCTAGTAGAATATTACGACTATTGTGAACATAATTGTGTTGATATAGATTTAGGAAACTGAATCTTTCACATAAAGTAAAAGCAGGTGAACTTATAGGACATTGGACAGTAACTCCAAGGTTTCCATTGGACCATACTGCCTGAGGTAGATTGTAATCCCCAGCAATAAACAAATTATGATTAATATAGC
Source organism: Gonioctena quinquepunctata (assembly GCA_018342105.1). Taxonomy (NCBI): domain Eukaryota; kingdom Metazoa; phylum Arthropoda; class Insecta; order Coleoptera; family Chrysomelidae; genus Gonioctena; species Gonioctena quinquepunctata. The sequence continues at coordinate 134,437 of JAFIRS010000333.1, forward strand.
TTTGCATCAGTTTCTCAACTTCTTCTGCATGGAGCGAGTATTTATCTACAGTGGAGTTTGGTGGGAGGTAGATTCCACCAATGATGATTTTGCTGGTACCATGCACTATCTCAACACAACACTGCTCTAAACGCACATTTGTCTTGATTAGTTTTGGGTTCAAATTGATTTTAATTGCTAATAATACACCTCCACCACCCTTTTTCTCACTAGCGTAGGTTGATCTGTCGCATCGAAAGATAGAATACCCTTGAATTGATGATTCTATTAAACTTATATCATCAGATAACCCGGTTTCTGTTAATATTATTACATCGTAACTACTCTGAAGCACAAGATTCTTGAAGTTCTGAAGACTCGACTTCATGCCTCCAATATTCTGGTAGTAGCAGGAGAGAGAAGTCTTGAGCTTCCCATTCATCTTTGGGTTGTTTGTTAGGTTTTCAATAATCTCAGCATTTTGAATTGCACCACAGCTATGGGTTCCACTATCGATAACTTTTGCCTTATTCCTCTCACAATTAAATGTAGATTCACTTAGAGTTTTATCCCTTTGGTAACTCTCTGAGTCAGGGTTTAGGATTAGATGTGGATTTGATTTTGAGGATCCTGTGCAATTCCTGGCATCCTCTTCCTGGCAAAAAAAGATACCAATGCACCATTTGGCCAAACTTCTCGTCTCCATGCCTTCTTTAACAGCTCTCGACTGATTGTAACTTTTGCAGATGCATATATGTCGGGTCTTTTAGAAGGATGAGCTTCACATTCAGCACTTGGAAGATTTGTTTGTAAAAAACTTTTTAGTTAGTTAGTTTTTAGTATCACTTCTGGCATGGATTTGGATGACCTGAAATTCATGTGCCATTGTTCCTCAGACTCTGGCACTGGTCATAATGGAAACTTGCTCAGCAATTATCGAGGCATTGAAAGCTAATATTCAGGTATGTATTTTCACATTCAATTTCATTACATGAATCACTTATAAACAAAAAATATGCAGGGTGCAATCTAACCTCTTTCACACCCGTGAATGACAAGTGTACAATGCTATTTTATAACAAATGACAGTGGTTAAAAATCTGGAAAAAAATATTGAAAACATGTTTTGTTCTAATTTTGCCTAATTTCAGATGACCTACTCAGAGGAAAACTTTGGCAATTGCCGAATGCAATGAACATTTAACTCGACATTTGAATAATGTAGAATGTTGAACTGATTATGTGGTAAATGTATACATTGCAGGCTGCCTGAGATAGAAATTCAATTTCAAAGTGAATAGGACAACTAACTTTGTTACATCCAAACTGGTGATAAAGTCAGAAATAGTTGACTTCATACTCTGCTTTGAGGGAAACATTCGCAATTGAATATTGTTTTGAAAAATAATATCACGACCATTGTAGTAATTCAGACATTCAGAACATGTGAACTGAACACTGAGTGTCAAACAAGATTCTCGCATGCACGGTTTACAAAGCTGTCTACGAACAAAAGTTTGTTAGATTCTACTAGTGTTTTCTGATTGGCTGGTGAATTAAAGATCCTAATTAGCAACCAATCTGTTGATACTTTATTAATTTTTGTTCTTTCAGTTCCTTTATGATTAATATTCATTCACAGCAGTTTATTCCTGGACTATAGAAAAAAGAGAATTTTTTGGTAAAAAGTCAGTTTGATAGAATAATTGTCAATAAAAGATTCCGAAAAAGTCTTCGACTGATAAAAGTTATTTAATTTGAGGAATAGCTCAAACATTTGGTGACCCCGACCAGTGCACGATATGGAAAAGGATGGAAATGAACGGCCGAAGCGGGCAGGTGCAGGCTTTAATGAAAGCCTTTCCGCAGATTTTATTTGGCCAGACAATTTTGGTGGAAACAGAAATCCCACCACGACGGTGACCAATCCTGTTCCTTCAATGCACTCAAAGCAGACAGCAAGAAAAACAAGTTCTCAACGCTCCATACTAAGTATAGAGAAGAAACGAGAGAAAGAAACAAGAGCTGGAAAGGAGACAAAGACAGCTCCAGTTTGAACAAAAAGAATTGGAAAACAATTTGAAATTATTAAATCTAGAGCAAGAACTCCAAAACGCAGAGTTGGAAGCGCATGAGTTAGACAGTGTTTTAGAAAGAGCAGACCTATTTCCCCAGGAGATGAATCAAGATAGTCATCACGAAAAAATAAAATCAGTAGCAGAATGGGTAAATAGCATACAAGAAGAAGGCAAACTTGAGGAAGGAGGAATTTACGAAACCAAAGAAGAAAATTGTTCGAAAAATGACATTAAACTTTTGTGTGAAACAATCACAAGTGCAATTAAAAGTGTATCATCTCCAAGCCGATATAAACATGACAAAATCTTAGCACGGCATGCTATGGAAAAAGATTTTCCCTACTTTGATGGGAATCCGCAAGAGTGGGCTTTGTTTCACAGACAGTATAAAAACATTTGCAATTTATGTGGATTTTCCAACGAAGAAATTATGATTAAACTCCAGCGGTGTTTGAAAGGTGAAGCTAAGTCTACGGTTGCTGGTATGATGTTGACAGCGGACAATGTTGATTTAGTGATACAAACCCTAAAAACACGCTTTGGTAGACCGGAATTTATAATCGATGGAATTATTCAGAAAATCAGAGGTGTACCCTTTTTGAAAGACTCATCCAATTCTCAAGTGAGGTCAACAATATGGTGTCAATCATGAAAACCCTTAAATCATCGAGCCATCTCAAGAACCCTCAGCTCATGAGAGACCTTTTGAATAAACTACCAGATCATTTGAAGTTGAAATGGGGAAAGAAAATAGCCACAAATGAGAAAGAATGTGATTTGGAGGATTTCTCCAAATGGGTGGGAGAAATTGCAAAGGCTGCATGTTATGTAAGCACTCCCTATACCCATGGTACTGATAGATTTGGGCACAAATCTACCTTCACTAAAAAGCCTGATAGAGTACTCAGTACGAACGAGAAACCAACTGAGAAATGCGGATATTGTGATGAAAACATTCATGGAAGTTATTGCCCAAAAATGCGAGAGGACGACATTGAAAAAAGATGGCAAACCGTCACGGAAAAAAAACTATGTTTTTCCTGTTTGAGAAAAAACCACCAGAAGTTGAAATGCAGGAAGAAAAAACCGTGTGGAATAAATGGATGTAGACTCTTCCATCATCAACTGTTACACAAGACCCGAGAATCCAGTGAAACTAACGATCAAGAACCCGAAAGAAATGTTGTATATGCGATGCAAAATAAAACGAAGAAAGTACAACTGAGGGTCATTCCAATAAATATATTCGGACCGAAAAGACAACTAGAAGTACTTGCATTATGTGATGAAGCATCTACCGTAACGCTGATCGACGAAATAGTTGCCGAGGAGTTAGGGCTCTCTGGATTCGAAGAATATTATGCTTACAGTGGACTAATGACGAAATATCAATGCAGGAGAAATCTATCAGAATGGACTTGAAAATATCAAGACCCGGTGGACTAAAGTATTTCACAATGATAGGCGTCAGAACTATCAAAAATCTATCACTGCCATTACAAAGCGTCAAAATGACAGAGTGGCGAAAATATCCTCATCTAAAAATATTCCTATCAGAGATATAATTGAAGAAAAACCTGTGGTTTTGATCGGACAAGACAACATTGATCTGATTATTGCTCGTCAGATACGATGCGGGCCCCAAAATTTGCCAGTAGCAACCAAATGCAAATTGGGATGGGCACTTCACGGTCCTAGTCATGGAAAAATGAATGGTGATGATACGGTTAAAGCTCACACGTTGCATATATGTGAAACGGAAGATCCTGATGAAATCCTACAAGAAATGGTCAGAAAATCGTTTTCTACAGAACATTTTGGAGTGTTAGTGACATCAACTCGTCATAGCCATGAAATTACCAGAGCTCTGAATATTTTGGAAAAAACGACAAAAAGAATCGGTGACAGATATGAAACAGGATTGCTATGGAAAATGATGACATAAAATAACCAGAGAGTAAATTTAGAGCAATGCAGAGACTGAAATGTGTCGAGAAAAAATGTCTACAGAAGGAAACATTTCGTGAAGAATACTGTGAAAAAATTGAAGCATACGAGAAAAAAGGATATATCAGAAAACTGAGTCGAGAAGAAGCCAACATAGAAGGTCCCCGTACTTGGTACCTTCCCCACTTCGCTGTTGAGAATCCGCATAAGAAAAAAATCCGTTTAGTGTTTGATGCTGCATCGAAATCAAACGGTATGAATTTCAACTATATGCTCTTGTCTGGTCCCGATCTACTGCAGTCCTTGGTAGCAATACTTTGGAAATTTAGACAGCGAAAGTATGGATTTTGTGGAGACGTTAGGGAAATGTTTCACCAAGTTCGCATTCGGGAGGAAGATAGAGATTCTCAACGATTTCTGTGGTGGATGGCTCTTACAGCAAGGCAGGTGAATATTACACCCCAACGTTTTTCTGTTCTCCGTCCGATCTTGACATATATAGGGCCAAAGTAGTCCATTCCCACGTTGGTGAAAGGTTTTATTTCTCGGTTCAATCTCACTTCTGGAATCTGTCCCATCAATGGTGGCATGGGCTTAGCTCTCTCGTTCTTACATTTTTGACAATGTGAAAATGCTGATTTGACGGCGGCTCGCCCATTTATCACCCAGTATTTTTGTCTTACTTCATTCAACACCAGTTCAACTCCCCTATGACGAAATTTCTCATGATAATGTATCATCAATAATTTTGTATAAGCATGTTTCGGATCTAGAATGATTGGATTTTTTGTATCACAGTTCAAGCTCCTCGATAGATTTGCTCGTCCTCCAAGTAACATAATCTTATTTTCAAGTTGTGGACAAAGATTTCGAAGTCTACTATGAGAGCTTATGGATTTCCCCTTTTCCATTCTCCCCAACTCGTCTGGGAAGCTTTCGAGCTGCGATTTTCTAATCCATATTGTCTCACTTCATCAAGTTCATCCACTGTGAGCTCCGTTGGATATTGATTTTCACGGTTCCTCATTTTCTTTATGAACCTCAGACCAATGATGAAAATCTATCCACGTCAGGCAGACAGCTCATGTACTCTAAAGTGACAAAGCAAACCTGGTTATATTCTTGCTTGATTTCATTGCTATAAGCGATACGATTTTCTGTGAACTCTGAATCAGCATCTTCCTTGGGCCAATTTTGTACAGGTTGTCTTAAAATGCTGGACCAGTAAACCATTCATTTGAAATAACTTTCTGTCGGAACTGAGGTCTCGTCGCTTCATCAGCTGGGTTGAACTCAGTTGGTATCCACCTCCAATCTTCTAAATTTGTTCTTTCTTGTATTTCTCCTACTCTATGTGCGACAAATTGTTTGAATTTTCTTTCATCATTTCTGATCCAGGATAGAACACATTTGGAATCTGACCAAAAATATGATTGGTTGATAGTTATTTCCAATTCAGACTTGATAGTTTGGGCTAGCCTACTTGCCATCACAGCTGCTTGTAGTTCAAGTTTTGGTATCGATAACGGTTTCAGGGGCGTTACTCGTGTTTTTGAGGATACCAGTGAAATATCAACCTGGCTGTCTTTTCCTAACACCCTGAGATAGGATACTGCTGCAGGCTTTTTCACTACTATCGCAAAATGTATGGAGTTCAATTTTGGTTGCTACTGGAATCATGAAACTGTAACATCTGGGAACTTCAATATCTGTAAGTTTAGGCAAGTCTTCCAAAAACTTCCCCCAAGTATGAATTAAATTTTCTGGTAAATCTTCATCCCAATTCACACCTGATCGCCAAATATCCTGCATCAAAATTTTCCCACGAATGGTAAAACCAGCTATCAAGCCTAAAGGCACATAAAAGGACATTATGGACTTTAATACCATCCTTTTGGATGTATTCATATCGATAAGGTTTTTTTCTACATTGAGTTTGAACAGAAATACGTCATTTTCTGTATCCCACCACAATCCGAGAACTCTATGAAGAGAGGAGCCATCGTCTATATGCATTATTGATAATACATTATCATGAGAAATTTCGTCATAGGGGAGTTGAACTGGTGTTGAATGAAGTAAGACAAAAATACTGGGTGATAAATGGGCGAGCCGCCGTCAAATCAGCATTTTCACATTGTCAAAAATGTAAGAACGAGAGAGCTAAGCCCATGCCACCATTGATGGGACAGATTCCAGAAGTGAGATTGAACCGAGAAATAAAACCTTTCACCAACGTGGGAATGGACTACTTTGGCCCTATATATGTCAAGATCGGACGGAGAACAGAAAAACGTTGGGGTGTAATATTCACCTGCCTTGCTGTAAGAGCCATCCACCTAGAAATAGCGCACACATTGAACAGCGAATCAGCTATCATGGCAATTATGAGAATGATATCTAGAAGGGGCCAACCGAGGACGATATTTTGCGACAATGGAACAAATATGGTAGCAGCTTCAAAAGAAATAAAAATGCTGTCCAGGGCATTGACCATTCAGAGATTGAAAATTCCATGTGCTCCAAGGGAATAGACTTCAAATTCATTCCTCCAGGTGCCCCACACATGGGCGGTTCGTGGGAAAGATTGATTGGATCCGTGAAACGCATAATTGGAAAGAATCTCCAGGACCAATCTCTGAGAGAAGAAACTCTACAGACGTTTTTCGCCGAAGCTGAGTATCTCGTTAATTCCCGGCCTCTGACACGAGTATCCAGTGATCCAGAAGACGTTGAAGCACTCACGCCTAATCACTTTCTACTTGGATCATCGAGCGGCAAGGGAAGTGAATCCTTGATACACCTTAGTTCGGATAGCAATTGCTTACGTAGGGAGTGGAAGAAAACGCAAATGCTCCTAGACAATTTTTGGAAGCGATGGGTGAAGGAATACCTACCTACGCTCACAAAAAGGAGTAAGTGGACAAGAGATGAAAAGCCCATCAAAACCGATGATGTTGTGATCTTAGTTGACGATCGTTCTCCAAGATACACATGGAAATTGGGTAGAATAACCCGACTCTATCCAGGACCGGACAGAAGAATCCGAGTTGTTGATGTTAAAACAGCGACAGGAACGTATCGTCGATCAGTTACCAAAATTTGTAGACTGGAACTAGAAAATTAGCTAGAAAATTATCTTTCTAGCGCGGGGAAAAATGTTGATACTGTAACGAACCTAGGCCGGACCTGTCGCCTCCCGCGTCGCCATCGACAGCGATGAGATCATCCCCGGAGATATTCGAGAACCATCCAGTCCCTCTTCCGCGTAATGCAACGGTCAATATTGGAAACAATTGGAACATGCCGTCGCCAACTGGAAGAATTCGAAACATCGAGAATGCTGTATCGGAGATAAATAGACCGCCCTCAAGAGGGAGTAAACAGTCTGAACGAGCCCATACCATCGAGCTATACAGTGGCGTAGTAATATAAATTAAGTTGTAGATTCAGTGTGAAATAAATTATTTAAACCAAGTTAAGTTTATTTACGTTACAATTGGTGTCGGAAGTGAGATTTTGAAAATAAACAAGTGATCGTGGAGTGGATAGTCAGAAAAATAAATTGATAGACCTTTCTGTACGCCCAAAATAGACAGTGGCCCGGTTTTCGCGAAGTGGACAATTGTGCGTGGGAATATAAACTGATACGCTGTTCGCGTGAAACAGAAAATAGACAGTGGCCCGGTTTTCGCGAAGTGGACAATTGTGCGTGGGAATATAAACTGATACACTCTTCGCATGAAACAGACAATAGACTGGTGGCCCGTGGAAAAGAATTCGCGAAGTGAATTTTTAACAAACTGATAACTTTTCGTGTAAAACAGACTGATACCTCGTCAAAGACAAAATGTGTTCAAGAAAAGTGCGCCTTGCAGATTTGAAGGTAGCGGAATTGAAACAGGAATTGGAGGAAAGGGAACTGGAAACAACAGGTAAAAAGCAAGTACTCCAGGAAAGACTTGCAGAAGGACTTATACAAGAAGGTGAGGACCCCGAAACATTTTTATTCGAAGTTCCCGGAGGTGATTTAAGTTTGGTAATGAATAAACTCGAAGAAACTACTAAATCCGTGAAAGAAGAACTGCAACAAAATTCTAGAAATCTGGAAGAGAAGCTTTCTAGAAATCTGGAAGAGAAGCTTCAAGAAAATTCTAGAAATCTGGAAGAGAAGCTTCTAGAAAATTCAAGAAGCCTGGAAGATAATTCTAGAAATCTGGAAGAGAAGCTTCTAGAAAATTCAAGAAGAAAGAATGGGAACCGTTGAGACAGAGATAGATAAAATTAGGGAGCAAATGAACACGGAGGTAGATAAAATCAAAGATGGGGTCGAGGCAGAGATGGACAAAATAAAGGAAACGATCAGTAAGCTGGAAAAACAAATTAATAATGCGTCCTCCACAGAGATGGTTAACGAAAATGCAATGCTGGACTTGAGTTTGAACGTGGATAAAGTTCAAGAGGGTATAAAAGATGTCAAGGTCATTTCTGAAATAGGGAAGCTTTCCATGAAGCCGCCTCAATTCGACGGAAAAACTCCATGGGAAAATTACCGCCGACAGTTTGAAGCAGCGGCCAAAGCAAATGGATGGAATGCAGGGAAAGAGCTGTAGCACTAACACTTGCATTACGTGGAGAAAGCGACGAATATTCTACAAACTCTTACCGCCCAAAGAACAGGAGGACTATGATCAGCTGATTAAACATCTAGAATTACGATATGGCCAGGCCCATTTGGAACACGTATACCACTCCCAACTGAAAAATCGCTGCCAGAAATCGGGCGAATCCTTACAAGAATTCGAAGCTGACATTGCACGCTTGGTTCGTCTCGCATATCCAGCCATACCGGAAAATGTAATGGAGCGATTAGCGGTTCAGGCATTCTTGGATGGACTCCGTGACCAAGAAACCAGACAAGCGTTGATATTAGCTCGTCCAACACATCTCGTAGACGCACTGGCACGAGCTTTGGAATTTGAGGCAGCAAAACAATGCTGCAAAAGCCAAAGTAAAGTTCAAACGATTGAGGAAGACTCACAGGAGCCTGCTAACTTGGAAGCTGCCATAAGAAAAGTGATGAAGGAAGTGTTGCCTGAGAAAAGACATATAAGATGCCGGAATTGTCGCAAAATTGGACATGTGCGTAGCAAATGTCCAACATTCATCGACTCCGATGCAGGAAAACTAAGAAAGGTCGATGAGAAGGGCAATCGTCGGCATGTGTCCGGCAAGCCCCGGTTAACAACGCATATGTCGCTATGCTTCAACGACAGAACAAGGGTGTCTTCGTAGACGGTCTCATCAATAACGAGCCTTGCACCATGCTGCTAGATACAGGTGCGACTAGGACAATTCTCGGGCCTTCCTTTGCCAGAACACCGGAACGGATTGAACCGACAACTTGGAAGCTACGCACAGCAACAGGGGAGCCAGCTACTGTATATGGCGAGCTACCGATTGAAATAATTTTGGGCAACACTAAAGTGAAACATCAGGCACTTGTAGCGGACATCGAAGACGATGCAATCATCGGAATGGACATCATGAATTCCAGAGGGTTTGAATTGGATTTCAAAGACGGCGTCCTACGTGTCAACGGAGAAGAGCTGGTACTTCATGGGAGAAGTGAAGAGTTGATCCGTGTGCTGTTGGCTGAAGATGTAAGCGTACCTGAGAGGGCTGAAACCATTCTGGAGGCTCGCCTGGACGGGAGTGCGAGCAGTGGAGACGTGGTGATGTTCGAGCCCAAACTTCATGATGAGAAAATTGGACGAGGATTGCACTAGGGAAGACCTTGTTGCGTGCTGACAAATTTGTGCCGGTAAGGGTCATGAATGTCAATTATTTCCCAGTGACCTTGAAGAAAGGAACAATTTTGGGGCACTGCTCGTCAGTTTCATCCGTGATCCGGGGCGTACGAGGTACGATTAGCCAACCCAACAACTTGCCCACAGAACTAGAGAAATTGGTTGCCATCTCTTCCAAAGACATAAAACCAGCTCAACAGCCCAAACTAAGAGATTTAGTCAAAAGTACCATGACATCTTCGATACCGGACAAGGAAAAGGGGTCGAACTAATGTGGTCCAGCACAAGATTGATACTGGGGTGCCCGACCGATCCGGCAATCAGCAAGAAGACTTCCTCTTGCCAAGAAGGCAGAGGCTGACAAAATAGTCGGCGAGATGGGAAAAGAAGGGTTATCGAACCGTCTGACAGTCCCTGGTCCTTCCAGTCGTACTGGTGAAGAAAAAAGGATGGATCGACACGCTTTTGTGAGACTATCGCCAACTTAATAATGTCACGAAGAAGGACAGTTACCCTCTCCGAGAATAGATGACACCCTAGACACGTTGGCTGGTTCCACGATTTTCTCGACCCTTGATCTGAAGAGTGGATACTGGCAAGTAGAACTAACTCAGGAAGATCGAGAAAAGACTGCATTTACCATCGGCTCAGGATTGTGGCAGTTCACCGTTATGCCATTCGGGCTCTGTAATGCTCCCGCCACATTCGAAAGATTGATGGAGACAGTGCTGAAGGGACTCTCATGGAACACGTGTCTAGTGTATCTCGACGACATAATTGTGGTCGGCAGATCGTTCGAGGACCACGTGAAAAACTTGGAGGAAGTATTCCTGCGACTGAGGAACTCCGGATTGAAGCTGAGCCCTAAGAAATGCCATCTGTTCCAAAAAGAAGTACGATACCTCGGCCACGTTGTCTCTGGGGAAGGAGTAGCAGTGGATGACCAGAAGATCAAAGCTGTTAAGGATTGGCCCATCCCAAAAGACATTCACCAACTTCGAAGTTTCCTTGGTTTATGCACTACTATCGCCGATATGTGCTGGGATTCGCCAACATCGCTAAACCACTGACCAGGCTCACGGAAGGCCAAACAAAGTTCCAGTGGTCCGAAGAATGTCAAGATTCATTCAGGAAGCTGAAAGGAGCTTTGATCAACGCACCTATACTGAGCTATCCCCTACCAAAAGGGAAATTCATTTTGGATACGGACGCCAGCAACGTGGGACTTGGAGCTGTCCTATCTCAGATCCAGGAGGGACAGGAGAAGGTCATTGGTTATTTCAGCAAGACGCTTAGCAAACCAGAGCGCAATTACTGTGTCACCAGGCGAGAGCTGTTAGCTGTTGTAAAGGGAGTGGAACACTTCTACAAGTACGTGTATGGAAGAAGATTCCTGTTGAGAACTGACCATGCAGCTCTCAAATGGCTCTTACAGTTCAAAATCCTGAGGGTCAAGTAGCACGTTGGATCGAGAGACTCCAAGAATTCGATTTCGAGATCGAACATCGAGCCGGAACTAGCCATAAGAATGCAGATGCCTTGTCGCGAAGACCATGTCCAGATGATTGCTCACATTGCCGACGAGCAGAAGAGAAAGAAGCAACACTTTGTAGAACCGCGGCAATGGATGACAACTGGAATGGCAGCAAGATCCAGAAAGACCAAGAGAGACCCCGACCTTGGCTTAGTCGTCAGCTGGAAGAAGGGCAATCGAAGACCATCATGGCAGGAAGTCGCAGGTTACTCGCCGGCTGTTAAGTCCTATTGGGCACAATGGAACTCTCTTATTCTGGACAATGGGATCCTGAAACGTGTGTTGGAGGCCGATATTGGTGGGGAAGACAGACGCCAAATAATTGTTCCCAGGAACAGAAGAGAGGAAGTGCTGCGGGAAATCCATGATGGAGTCGCCGGAGGACATCTGGGAGTGACGAAGACCCTGCAGAAAGTGAGGCAACGGTTTTACTGGGCCAATTGTCAAGCTGACGTCCAGGACTGGTGCAGGAAGTGCGCTGATGCGCTGCTAGCAATGGACCTCGAATACGACCCAAGGCCCCGATGCGTCAGTACAACGTAGGCAGCCCGTTCGAGAGAATCGCCATTGACATCGCCGGCCCGTTTCCCGTATCCGACCACGGGAATAAATACATCCTTGTGGCAATGGACTACTTCAGTAAGTGGGCGGAAGCCTATGCCCTGCCAACCAGGAAGCCATCACCGTCGCCGACGTCTTGGTGAAAGAGTGGATATGTCGATTCGGTATTCCAATGGAGCTGCACTCGGATCAAGGCAGAAATTTCGAATCCAACCTTTTCCAAGAAATATGTCTACTGCTGAACATCCGCAAGACAAGAACCACGGCCCTACATCCGCAGTCCGATGGAATGGTGGAACGGATGAACAGGACGATCAACCGCCACTTGTCCAAGGTTGTCTCTGACCATCAAAGAGACGGACCAGTATCTTCATTTGTTCCTGATGGCCTATCGATCCGCAGTACACGAGTCAACCGGTCAAACTCCTGCTAGTATTATAATGGGCCGAGAACTGCGACTGCCTTGTGACCTGAAGTTTGGGATACCGCCAGGACAAGACACTGCGGGAGAGGACTACGTCAAAAAACTTCGGCAGAGAATGGACGACATCCACGAACGAGTCGGTTGAACATCCAGAGTGCCAGCGATAAAATGAAGAAGACCTATGACATCAAGGCCGACGCTGGAGGATTTAAGGTTGATGACCTGGTTTGGCTGTACAACCCCAAACGTCGTCGTGGACTATCACCAAAGTTGCGGAACTCGTGGAAGGCCCGTATAAGATCGTGAAAAGGATAAACGACCTTGTGTACCGAATCCATAAGCCACCCGAGGGAAACCAAGGGTCGTCCATTTCAACAGGTTGGCCCCTTACGCTGGAAACCATGACCAAGTTCGCACCCCAAGCCACCGGAGGATGATATGACGTTCGAGAAGTTTATGTCCTTGTATTCAAACGGGCAGAAAGTTCTACATGGGGTTACAGAGAGGAGTCACGAGACCTTTCGAGGTGCCTGCTGACTACGCACTAGCGCACTGTGGCAGAAGATCTTCGAATGTCCAGGGGCATCGCCGTAGTGTTCTCAAGAAATTTGGTCAACTCCAAACACTGCGGGAGCAGAATCCAGAAGTTGGTGGGGTGCTACAGTTGAAGAAAGGCCAGAGAAACATCTACTACCTAGTCACCAAGAGGCATTCCCAAGATAAACCGTCTTATGAAGATGTCTGGAAGAGTCTCACCAAACTAAGAGATACTATGGTGGACCAGAATCTGGTGGATCTAGCAATTCCAAAATTATCCTGTGGTATTGATGGGTTGGACTGGAGAGTCATAAGAAGTATGCTGGAGGCGATATTCAGATCCAGCGGCGTCAAGATTTTGGTTTGCTGTAACCCTATTCCACGACCGATCATGAAGACCGTGGAGTGTTACTTCCATCGAACTTCACGGTGCAGATATGGGGAGTCATGCAGATATCGTCACACTCCAAGGATGAAATTTCGGGACGAAATGTCTTTAAGAAGGGGGCAATGTAACGAACCTAGGCCGGACCTGTCGCCTCCCGCGTCGCCATCGACAGCGATGAGATCATCCCCGGAGATATTCGAGAACCATCCAGTCCCTCTTCCGCGTAATGCAACGGTCAATATTGGAAACAATTGGAACATGCCGTCGCCAACTGGAAGAATTCGAAACATCGAGAATGCTGTATCGGAGATAAATAGACCGCCCTCAAGAGGGAGTAAACAGTCTGAACGAGCCCATACCATCGAGCTATACAGTGGCGTAGTAATATAAATTAAGTTGTAGATTCAGTGTGAAATAAATTATTTAAACCAAGTTGTTTATTTACGTTACAATACTTATTAATTTTGTTCTTTCAGTTCCTTTATGATTAATATTCATTCACAGCAGTTTATTCCTGGACTATAGAAAAAAGAGAATTTTTGGTAAAAAGTCAGTTTGATAGAATAATTGTCAATAAAAGATTCCGAAAAAGTCTTCGACTGATAAAAGTTATTTAATTTGAGGAATAGCTCAAACACAATCAGTACACGATGTGCAGGAGAATTAATTTGAAATTATTGTCTTTGTCTTTTGCTGGCTCTTAAAACTAAACTCAGAGCTGTTCCGTGCGTGTTTTGAAGAGTAGAAGACAAGATGAATCACTCGTCGCAATTATGAATGAAGTCGCTGGAGTCGCTAATTACTGTGCGGGCGTTTTCGTACTAGATATAATTAATATAAATTATTTTTTAATAGAATGTCAAAGACAATAAATAATGTTCAAATTAATTCTCGAGCACATTGCGTTCGGTTTTCTGATGATTGTTGTTTAAGATCTCAGATCTTTCATTGACCAGCCAATCAGAAAACACTAGTAGAATCTAACAAACTTTCGTTTGTAGACAGCTTTGTAAACTGTACATGCGAGAATCTTGCTTGACAGTGTTCAGTTCACGTGTTCTGAATGTCTGAATCACTACAATGGTGGTGATATTACTTTTCAAAACAATATTCAATTTGGAATGTTTCCCTTTTCAATACTGTTTGTGTTGTTTGTTTCGTACAAGTGAGTGTGATAATTATGATAACTAAAAAAGTTTGGTACATAATTTCACATTGACATGAAGTTTGAGACACACTCTGACACACAAAATTTCTTCGTTGGGTCGCGGTGGGTACACTGTAGTGGGAGAGGAGTGGTCTGTAAATTGTTTTTGCTGAATGTGTTGATGAAGATGAGGGTGGCGAAGGCGACCAACTTGGGTACGTTTCAAAACGCACTCCTTCCCTTGTCAGGGTGCCTGTTTCTGCCTCAAAAAGCGTATCATTTATGATTTTTTCTGCGAAGCTTCTTTGGTCTGGAAGTAACTTTTTTAATTTCATAGCCCAGCCCTTGGTTGGTTGGTTGGTTGGTTTGAGACTGACGAGCCAGAGACAGGGTTGGCACTTAGCTTCCCTTGACACTGCGACCAGCTAGGGTCTATTGTATCACTCTGTCGTCAGTGGTTCCTCATTCAAACAGGTTTGTGCCTTTAATTAGGTTAAGAAGCCTGTTGATAAGGTTCTTCGGATTCATGCCTGTTTCCGGGCTGATCTCTCCAAAGGTTCTGTGTCGCCTACTACTTAGGGCGTCACAGTCGAAGATGATATGAGAGGCTGTTTCCTCCTCTTCATCACACAGCCTACACTCCACGGTTTCCCTGCGTACTCCCATGGTGTTTAGGTGTTTTCTTAGGCCGCAGTGTCCAGTCAACAGACCTATTATTATACGAGCCTTCGTTCTGTTCAGGTTCAGAAGGTCAGCCGTCAGGGTCCGGTTTGGATGCCCTACCATGACTTTGCTGTGTATTTGCCCGACAGTTTGATCCCAATATTGTTGGTGTCTTCTTTTTATCCACTCGGCGATCAGGGTCCTGCATCGGTTTTTGCTAATCCCGTGTGCAGGTTCTGGCCCTGTGAATAGCGTTTCAGATGCTTGTCTAGCTAGCTGGTCCGCTTTGACGTTGCCTTCAATGCCTCTATGACCTGGCACCCACATCAAGGTGACCTTGTTGTGTTTTGTCAGCTCGATGAGGTTCTGGAGGCAGTCCCAGACCAGTTTGGACTTTATCTGTGTAGAGTTGAGTGCTTTGATAGCACTTTGACAGTCAGATAGAATGTAGATGTGTTTTTTCCTATAACCACTTTCTAGATTCTTCTGAATGCATACCATGATAGCATGTGTTTCAGCTTGGAATATCGTGGAGTATTTACCAAGTGGTATTATGTAATCCCTTCTTGGCCTTACCCCATGTATTCCTGCTCCCGTTCCTTCAACTGTCTTTGAACCGTCTGTATACCAGACTATATCCGCAGTTGATTGTGATTCTATACTCGGGGCCCATCCAGATTCATCAATTCGTGTTTCGAATGGTTTTCGAATGAGTACAGGGGTTGAATGTAATCTGAAATCATTTCGAGTTATTCGATGTTGGTTACATGAGTGATTCTGGTATGTCCAGTTGATCGGATTCTCCAGTTTTTCGTTTGTATCAGTCTGTATGCACTCATCCTGGCCTCTCCAATGACATGTAAGTCAAGGGGTTCGAGGTTTAGGATGATTTCCATTGCAGCTGTTGGAGTGCTGTTCATTGCACCCGTGATGCAGAGACAGGCAAGCCTCTGGATTTTCCCAAGGTTGATTTTTGCCTGTCTTTGATTTGTTTTTGGCCACCATAAGAGTGAGCCATAAGTTATTCTTGGTCTTATTACCGCTGTGTAAAGCCAGTGCATGGCTTTCGGTTTAAGCCCCCAGGTTTTTCCAAAAGCTCTCCTGCACATCATGAAGGTTATCTTGCTTTTGTTGGTTACATGTTGAAGATGCGGGTTCCAGGTTCCAGCCCTTAGCTAGTATACCCTCTTCTGTTGCAGGTTGCTCAAAATACTAAGTAGCTTGTTCCTTCACTAGTTGTTCAGGGAATCTGACCTACTTTTTCTTTTCTTAAACTTAATAATGAAAATACTTCTACTGGTACTGTGGAATCTGGAACTCAACTGATGGCACAACTTCAAAGAACCAAAGGAAAACTCGACAGTGAAGCAAAAAAATAAGGGATGATTTTTGCGAATTTTGGGTCAGTTCCATCGCAAAAAAAAGTGCCGGAATAAGTAGTGTCAACAACACTTAGCGGTTTTTATTAAAAATAGCAGGCTTCATTTCAATAATCCTCAGTTCATGGATATTTTGAAATGGTTATTTTTTAATATTATGATCCTACAAGTATAAAGATTTTAGTTACGTTTATTTTTAAAGTATTGTTTTTATTTATTGTTTAATATTGTTAAAAATCTTTATTTTCATCAGGTCTTTTCATATTCTTTTATATTCATGCCGAAGTCCACTGGGATACATACGTACTCCGCACAGCTAACCGTGTAACTTTTTGTGTCAATGTCATAAACTTTCATTTAAAAATTATCATCGACGAATTATTATTATTATCGTAATTAAGTTAAGGATCATGTATTTTGTCTTTTGTAAAAATAGGGTTTAACCGTTGGTTAAATAAAAAATAAATAATATGATTTGTCGTAATATAATTACTTAAGTATACTTTATTATTTCTATACAGAACTAAAGATTTCTTTTAAGATCTGCGTGGATTCCATGCTTTTTCATTCTGCCCCTTACACGAGAAACTGGACCCTGGTAAAAAAATATACTACCCCTATCTTCAAGCCGCGATATTTCTGCGTCTAATGAGACCAACTGCGACCCTCAAAAACCCAAAAATAAGGGGGATATGATTTTTTTAAGTTCTCATTCTCTACGTATTTATACGCGTACATAATTAAATGGTAGGTACGAAAACATTAAATTCTGGACATTGAACTACATCTGATAGATATTGAGAAAGCACCCTAACTCAAAAGAAAAAATCTGAAAGTGAATATCTGCATTTTCATTCAGATAGTTATTTGATTTTCTATTTCAGTCTTAATCAGGAACTCATATAGATGATTGAGGCAAATAAGAATGTTTTCCAATAGAGAGTAGTCACCAGAAATCATTAGTAACATTGATGCAAAGATTATAGTTCTACGAACAAGATCCCGCACAGAACAGTTGGCGCGAAAATGAGATGAAATCCTTGAAATTTACTACAGTGTTTACCAACTGTCTGTCAAAAATCAGATGACTGCTCGATTTTCCTTGAAGTCTACCTGGCGGATTTTTCAAAGTGATTTCTTCTCAAACGGCCTTTTTGACAACATAGAAACTTGCACGAAGGAAGGAGAAAAGGTAGGATGGTGGACTGATGTCTAGACGATGAATTGACTTGAAAATCGAGTCGATTGGAAAATGTCCCTGATGATATTGTTCCATTAAACTTTCCGATACAAACTATTACCAAGCCAATGATTGTCAATGAGGTAACACATTGAATGCAGTGATCACCATAAATATATACATATAAACATGTGAATGTTTCAATCAAAGGAATAAGGAAATCAATTTTTTGACTGATTATGACAATATAGTATCATAATTAGGCAATCCATCGACCTGTCAAAACGAAAGCAATATGGCGGCTGCTGGCACCACAGAACTCCTATGAGTTCTGTGGTTGGCACACATTGTAATTCGTCATAAGCGACCATAGTGGTAATAGTGTTTATTTTGGGATTTTCTGTGCGAATTTGAGTAGTTTTTTTCAATTTTGGATTATAATTCGTGCTTCAACGGAAGAAAAATGCCCCTTATTTGCATTGTAGTTAACTGTGGGTCCCGTCACAACAGTTACGGGTCGGGTTTCACTCGGTGTCTACAGTTTCAAATCATGAGTTTTTGACCAGCTAAAATGACTTATCGAGGAGGAGAAGAGCTCTATGGTCAGCTGCAATCAACCGAGAAGATCTTACGGATTCGAAAATCAAGTATCAGAGAGGCTGCAGCAGACATACCCTGTGTGCACATTCGTGATATCCTTCATTCGGTCATGGATACCTCTAACTTCAGACTTTTATATATATATATATATATATATATATATATATATATATATATAGATAATTGATATATTTTCCACTTTAAAAGTAGAGAAAACTCCAAATCACTCAAAAAAAATTCTTATAGGTATTGTTATTGAATTACTGGAATACAAATTTTCTTTAGGATTCTGGTGACTCAATAAATAAAAATATTTAGAAATATGTCTTTCAATCTCAACCTTTCCTTTTCAGATATTTCAGGCAATTATCGAAAGCCTCGATCAAGTCTTGTATTTCATTACTCTCGTTTCGGACGTCCATCGTCTTAATGTAATGTATGTAATGAAAAGGTTTTCACGATGTTTTGAATGTGAATACTGTATTCAGACGATTGCAGATACAAACATTCGAAACATCGTGAAAACCTTTTCAAGTACATTAAGACAATGGACGTCCGAAACGAGAGTAATCAAGTTACCGCATCGTCTACAACCTTCAAAGGGTATTGTAATTTATTAACAGTAAAAATTGGATATATCGCGATATTTATCGAAATTGTACGATATACAAATATCAATATTGTGTCATTTTTTTATAATTGGTATTAAATTAAGAGTAATCAACTGAATCAGTAAAACAACAAATAAACAAACATTTATTTATATATATTCATTTGAAACATTTTATTTTTTGAAACAACTGAGCAAGAGGAAAGTCGTCCAATACATTTTTTGACTGGATGGCAGTGGCCACACAGCTTCCAAATCTGTGCGTGACATTGCCTCTAATATAGCACCAATATGACCACCTACTTCACTGTTTCCGGCCATACAAGTACAGTGAGCAGTACAAATGCTTTCATCTTTTTCAATTATGTACCAAACATCCGAAGTTTTTTAATTTGCCTTTTGTGAATACTTGACCTGAAAAAAAGTTACTTTGATTAGAAAGAACTATTATGAAAGTTGAGAAGTATATTCTTAAATATCAAATCAATGTCTCTTATAATAAACAAATGTGGCAATAAACATAATAGATCAGATCAGAAGTTATAAATTGCTTCTTATGTATTATTATTCCTAATTTATAATAATTCACTTCGATGACATGTACCCATTAGGAAAAACCTGCTACTTAGGAAAAAACATACTAGACTAACTAAAATATATGAATGATTCTGAATTTTTGTTCTCACCTTCACAACGAAGCCAGATTCAAAGTATGTATGGATTCTAAACTTGTATAGGGCTTCATCTGCATTTGGGAAAGCTGAGTAAAAAGCAAATACGAAATAATATCCATATTCGTAACATGAGGAGCACCAACAATTGAACAATTCAGTTCAGAAATATTCAGTGTAAAAAGGATCTGAATCACTAATCAATCCTCAACTTCATTTTATACCTGTAACAAATACATTGATAAAAATGTAAACAGAAGATGGGGATGTATTTTCAAGCATACCGTTCACCAAAGCCTCTGCTTTTCAACAATAGTGTCTTCAGGTAATCACTCTCCATCTGAATATTATTAATTAACAACACAAAAGCTCCGAAAATAACCAAAATTACACTTTTACAAGCCAAAGGTACACACTGACAATGATGTTCTTATGGCGATTATCAGTTTGTGTGCCAACAACCGCCATATATGGTATGGATTGCCTAATATATTTAATTCTAACCAGAAACACAATTATTTTATTGATCTTGCAAATACGAAAATACTCGAAGCGTTTAGTTATTCTGTAGTGTTCGTTAAACATCGATAGTTTGTTGTCTGCGATAGTTTCTGTCAAAAATATCGATAGTATCGAATACTATCGATAGTTATGACGTAGAAGTGTCATTTTTAAGCAAAATAGAGGTTATGGTTGTTTTATGTCGAAAATTTATTAGAATTGTTTTTCCAAGAGCTTTTGGGACGAAAATTTATAGAACAGACACAGTTTGTAACTTCAAATTTACAATCTGTCGTCTGTTGATCAAGAAATAGATAGAAAAAAGGAGTAATTATAGGTTAGGGTTTTAAGAATTATGTAGAGGTAAAAATATTTATTGGATGTTGAACGTATAAAGAAATCAAATAAACTTTCATTGATTCTTCCAAAATAGGAATATTTTGTTTCAAAAACAATAGATGATTTAAATGTTTATCCTTAAGTCTATTTCTCCGTTCGGTCATTATTTGCCCCGCTTTTGAGAATATCCTCTCCGAGGGGACAGAAGTAGCAGGTATGGCTAAATATTTGGTAGCATTCCTTCAAATGCTTTCTCTTTGAATGATCTTTTAAATTTGTGGTATTTCCGCTATATTTATTCTGATTTTTGCACAAAAAACACTCCACGAATTTCCCTTGATGAACTTTCTGGAAAAAGTTCCATACGTTCGACTTCTTATTCATTTTAGACGTTAGCTAATTGATATGATCTGTTTTAAACGTTATAATTACATTTAGGAAAAGATTCGCCATTCAAATTGTCAAAGTGTCAGTACGGAGAGGATTTCAGAATATTACGATTTGATTTTAGCGCCAAATTATTATTTACGCTGGGTTCATAGGACATACACCTTGCCTTTTCTGATTGGCTATCGAATTAGAAGTCTCATGCCGTGTTCATATGACAGTTTTTCGTATTTTAACCTTGAATGACACAGAATGAAAAGTTTCCAATCAGCAGCCAATCAGAAAAAAGCAATACGCCATAAGCGTGAGCTGTCATGTGTACCTAGCGTCATACTACAGCCACTTTAATAAAAACAGTACGTGAAAAAAGCGTGCTATCATCTGAAATGAACGTAAAAAATATTACTGACAAAGATGGTTTGAATCGAGCCTAAAATTTGAATCCTACTGAATGATACCTCTTTATACAACGATAACATCATAAATTGGTGTAATATCTGAACAAAAAGAGTAATATTTGCACTATCGATTATTTCTGTCAAACTATCGATAGTAAAGAAACTATCGATAGGCTATCGATGTTTAAATAACATTAATTCTGGCTCGTAATTGGCTAAAACAGAACTAAACCAGTTCTCGAATTTAAGAATGAAACTTGAATGACAGACTAAATGTCAACTTTCAAGGATTTCAACAATTTGATCCATAAATAGGGCAAGTGATTTCTCTTGTTCTCTACTCTTTGTTCACGTCGTAGGAGAAAGTGGTCCAACAATAGAACATCCGTATCTCATCAGTTGTGTAAAAAAAGGAATAATTTCGTCAAATATTTTTTTCCATTTGTTGATGTAATAGTTTGTGCTGTAACCTCAAATGATGATTTTTTTTAAGTAGCAAAGATCTGTTCAGCTTTATTATTAATAATTTGTATTTTTCGATTTTCTTATTTAGTTGCACTGATAATAAGGGTAACAACCCGTGCTGTCTAGCCATACTCACTGAAAGTGTCCGAAATTTTCATATTACCCGCTTTTTTAATATGGCGGATGCGCTTGCACGTAAGCAGTCGTGAAAAGGACTATTTCTCGTAATAGCTTCGCTTCGGGCATCTTCGAGAAGAACTGTTCATTAAGAGGGGGAAGGCCAAACATGCTGTCTCAATAGTGAATGCACTCTATAGTATCCGTTTTGAGGTCCTTCGATATCGAATACGATAGATGGTACGCGCGATTGTATAGAACAAGATCTGCTTTGGGTCTGACCAACTATCTTCTTTCCCTATAAACAATTGAAATTGACAACCTTGTGAAATGTACAACAAGTTTAGTTCTAGTCTTACCGTTAGGGGGAGTGAAACCAGTTTCCATTGGTCAATGATCGTTTCTCTCTTTAGGTGTTAAAATCATGTACATTAGTGTAGTTCCTAAACATTTTGAATTCCTATGGACTACCTAAGTCTGACGTCACAAAAGGGCGGATTACGATACTTTCCATAGAAAATGCAAATGCATGATAAATGTTCATGAGGAATTTTTATTTTTAGGTTTTTTCGTGATTGTGTTATAAAATAAGTGTGGATATTTTGTTATAGCAAGGCCAAATTTAGGAATTCCCACCATATTTTGTAGAGAAGAACATATTTATCATTGTTTTGTTTTTATCCTGTATGTTTCGCTTAAATATTTCGTTTCAATTTCATAAATCTAGCTCGGAATGACTTCATAACGCGTTTTGAAGCTTTCTGGCATCAATGAGAATTCAAAAAGAAGAAAATACACTGGAATCCAACCATTGCAAAACGATGCAACTTGTTGATGATTATCAGAGGAGAAATACATGCTAATATGAAAGACAAAACAATGACATAACCTTAACTATCTTAAATAAGCCATACATATGTTATAACCCTTACCTCTCCATAAAATACCCTTATTTATAACACAATCACGAATAAACTGAAAAATATAAATTCCTTATGAGCATTTAACGATACATTTATTCTTCAAATATAATAAGGATAGTCTATGTGAAGCCTAAACAATAGAACATCGATTTTCAAAATTAGGCGTTCATAAATGAATACTCATGCGCCAAGAAAAAAAAGTGCCCGCATGAAAAAGGATAGACTGATTTTCGTGACTTCACTTTGTTTACACAGGGTCTTATGAGTGATTCACATAGAGAAACTAAAAATAAAGAGAGTTGTCAAACCTGCAGTAAAAGTTGGCACGTCTAGACAGTGGCGACATATCTCGCAACTGGCCGAACTAAGTTAGTCAGTTGGTATAACAGATTTATCTTCAGTTACCGATTGAGTTAAGGCGGGTTTTTTAAATGTGTTACTTTTATATGATTGATATGGTATATATTTTATAAGTGATCGATTTGCTATTCCTGTATTTCATATGAATGGTTGTATCATATGAAATACAGGAATGGCGCAAATCGATCACTAATAAAATATATACAGTAATCGATTCGTAGAATCTGTTAGTTCGTTCGTGGTTAAAATAAAATAAATCTTTGTTTCATGATATCAAGAACAAAATTAAACTACTTATAAAACAAAATAATAAGAACACTGAAAAACAACAAAATTGAATCTAGGACAAGGTACAACTACAGACAAAACAATAATAAAACACTGAAAAACAACAAAATTGAAAATATTCTTCAGTCTTATCATCAAATCAACCAAAATAAAAACAAATGACCTACAGTTACAACAAATCTTCAATAATTTTGTTCATTTATTAGCACAAAGGAGAACTAGTAGGTATAACAAATACTCCAGTTTGATGATAATCTTCCTAGGTACTTCCTCAAATGGTGATAGGAATTATTCTTGTACTTGTTTCTGGATTCTCCTCGAGAGCGTTCAAAACAGCTTCTTCCAATTCTGGGGTTCTGACTGCTAGTGGTCTTCCAATAATATCAGCTGCCCTCTTAAAGCTACCTGTTTCTGCCAAACGACGGTGGAGGCTGGTAAATGTTGGAGCTGACGGCAGTACTCGATTAGGAAATCGCTTCAACACGCATCGATTATCAAATAATCGACTTGAAATTTTCAAGTCCGGATATCTAGAAAACGGTTGCTTATAGCGACTTGTAACAAGGATAGCTTTTTTACATAGATATGATGGGGGAATTGATTTTTTCACTAAAAAATGTGCTAGAAGAACGCTCAAAAAAGTTATGAATCTTCAAAAAAGAAAAATACGTGTAGGTGGCGCCCCCTACGAGTAAGAGCAATAATAACAGGTTCGAATTCGACACTTCAAAAATCTCTCGATACCAATTTTCGTTTATTAAAAATAAATAAAACTTTGACACCCTGTATCTTGGAAACAAAGCGTTTTCGGACATATATTTATTTGGACAATTCATATTAGAATATTGTGAGGAATCACCTCCTGAAGTTTGTCAAAGTACTTTTGAATCACCCTGTATACCATATCAACCATATAAAAGTAACACATTTAAAAAACCCTCCTTATCTCAATCGGTAACTGAAGATAAATCTGTTTTACCAACTGTACTTAACTTAACTTCGGCCAGTTGCGAGATATGTCGCCACTGTCTAAACGTGGTGCCAACTTTTACTGCATGTTTGACAACTCTCTTTATATTTAGTTTCTCTATGGCTCGACCACAGTAGAATTGCTGAGTTCTCTATAGAGCATTCTACTGTGGCTCGACCATAAAAAATTTACGGTATAGATATATCTTCTGCCCTCGTCACACTGGTGCAAATCCCCAATTGAAAATTATTGGTTTTTTGCAAATCTTCGTAAAGTAAACATAACCTAAAGTTATATTTTTTTCACACTGACTGGGACTCTAATTTCAGGAATTTTTCGCTTTAACTCTTCAATAAAGAACGATATAATGCATACTACATACTATTCCCTATCCTATATAAAAAAATCTTGAGTGCGGCTTAAATCGGGTAAATTTGGCGAAACTGGGTAATTTCAAGTTTGTATTCCCACAACTCTGATAATGGTGAAGAGTGCATACGATCTTATCAGTTGTGTAAAGGTTCATACTCTATTGCCTTCCATTTTGGGTTAGTTATTTGTTCCAATGAGGGCAAATTACTAAATTTGCCCTGATATGTTACTGTGGTTTCGGTCTTAGAATTCAAAAACTAAGAAATTTCAACAAATTGCCAGGGAAGTACCTAGTAACCCTTTAAAAATATTTCACAACGAAAATCATATTAGAAATTATTAATACAAAATATATTTTATTTGATGACGTTTCAGGAATCACTTCTGTTCCCTTTCTCAAATCCAAGTTTTCTATAATAATTACAATTTTGAAGTTTTGCGAATTCTCTTCACAATTACTTGTCAAAATCTGATATATACCAATAGGTTCACAGGATGTTCAATTCAACTTGATCTATTAGGTACGATACCTTTTTTTCAGTAGGATATCCATGTTTGATCTATAGTGAGGGACCCCGCAGCTATATTATCATTCCCATTCTACAAAATTCAGGCAGCTCCTTTTAATTTTATTTTCATGTTATTTAGTTCAGGCATGAGAATTTTCGTGTTTTCCATGTCCACCATATTTCTCTATTTTTATTTTAACCTTGTGTTTGGATTTTATTCTCAAAGGTTTTGACGTTTCTCCCCTCCCAGTTTTACCTCAAACACATGGAACACTGATTTAACTGCTATAAATCTTTTTACTGTTATTTGATAATAAGTTTCATTTTCTCTTCGATCCTCCATAAACATGTGTGTTTCTTGGGATGAATACTTAAACGTTATTATTATTATTTATCAAGTAATTTTGAGTTTTGAATACTGTTCTTACATTGAATTTGTTGGCGATTCCTTTCAATTTTTCGGAATGCCCCGCAATGCATGGAAAAATGTTTGTAACTAAAGGTTATTATGGAGCGCCTTGGTGTTGTTTTTTATTTTCAATTTGTTGGATTGTTTTATCAACAAAATGTTTTGGATATGCATTATCTTCAGTATTATTTTTTATAAAAAAAAATCATTTCTGAAATTTTGTGGAGTTGAGGAAATCAATTCAGCTTTGTCATAAAGAGTTTTGATGACACCTTTTTTCATACTCATTCGATGATTTGAATTGAAATTGTGGTATCTATTAGTGTGTCTCTTTCACATTTTGGATTGGAATTAATCTTTTTGATGATTGACCCTATCTCATCTTCACAGGAATATACCATAATGGCTTCAGAACAACACCAATGTGAAGCAGAACTTTCAACAAAGGATATCGAGGCAGCTAAAGGTGAACAAATCGCTATTCATGATATTTCAATTGAAGAAATATTGGAGGAAGAGGCCCCCGAAGTCAAACCTTTCAATGAATATGGAGTGTTTGGGAAAAATTATCCCAATACAAGTAAATTCGGAGTTATGCTGGGAAATGCAGTGGAAGACCACCAAGAAACAAAGTTTTCTGAAACTCGTAAGTGTTCTTTTAAGTTGAATGTTTGCAGATATATACTCAATTCAACACCCTGGAGATAAACTTGAAGTGCAAATCACATGATCTCGATCTTAAAGTAATGAAAACTTCGGTCCGACGAGATTACTGTCAGAGATGGATTTTTCATAATCTCCAAGACATTATTCCCAAGAAAAGATACTCAAACAATATTGAGTCATTCCTAACTTATAATTTTAATATTTTTTTTAATGATCTGTCATTTATTTTATGCCTTTTGCATTTTTCCATTTTTATAACCAATAGGTTTCTGATAATTGATTATTTTAGGTTTAACTTTTATTAGTAAAGCTTATTGTCTCATACCAATAACTGTATGTTTGATTGACAAACTTATGAAATATAAACCGTTCAACCTAGAAATTCAGTATAGTTCAGATTTAATGATCCAAAAGTTAATCATGAAAAATAATGACGATATTATATGTTTGATGATGGATTTCATGATAGCGTATTTGGCTACCAAAAAAGGTATTTTTGTATCAGGTATTGAATCATAATGTGTTGTATTTAAAAAATATATACAAAAATATTTGTTTTTAAAACATTGAGAACTGAGGCAACTTTATTCAGTTTAGCCTGGTAAAAAAAGGGGTAACTAGGTACTACTTTTCCATTTTATGTTAAAAGCCCTAATTTGAAAGCTTTAGTTACAAAATGAATTTTCAATAAATATATCATGATTTTGTTGTTTAAGACTGGAACAACTCACTTGAAAATATCGAAAAATACCTAAAAGTGAATAAACTAAAACTAAATGTCAACAAAACGAAAGCAATGATCATAGCATCTGAATATGAGCTGCGTAACTTGGGTAATTTGAATACTATCAACATAAATATAAATGGAGAAAATATCGAAATTGTATCCGAAGTTAAATATCTTGGTTTTATTATTGATAGTACTTTGGCATTAAATAACCACGCTGAGTATATTATTAAGAAAATATCAAAAAAGCTCTTTTTCTTTTCTAGAATTTCAAATTGTTTGAGCACATATTGTAAAATAACAACTTTCAATTGCATTATCCAACCTCATTTCGATTATTGTGCTTCCTTACTGTTTTTATTCAATCAAAGTAAAGTGTCTCAATTACAGAAACTTCAAAATCGTGGAATGCGTATGATTCTTAAATGTAGTCGCTATACTTCAATTTCGTATATGTTAAATTCACTTCAGTGGTTGTCAGTAAAAAAGAGGCTTTATTTTTCAACAATGGTTTTTATTTTTAAGATGGTTAATTTGAATGATTTTGTGATTTTAAATAGAGATATTCATCATTATAACACTAGGCAAAATAATGACTTCCACATTAATAGAACTAGTTCGAGACGATGCATGAATAACTGATTTTTCAAAGGTTTGAATGAATTCAATAAACTCCCCATACACTTGAAAGAGTCCAATACTGTTTTAGTGTTTTAAGAAAAGTCTATTGGCTTTTTTAGAACAAGATTTGTGATGTATTACCGTTTAATATTTTAATATTTTATTACTATTATTATTTATTTTAGAATTATTAGATTATCTGTATTTTTAATGATTATGTGACTGTTTGTTTGTAAATTAGATTTATCTATTTCAATAAATTATTACTACTACTACTAATCTAATGAATAAGTAGTTAATTTCAAATCTGGTTGGATTCTGGAGTCGCCAATCAGGAGTCAGGAAAACATATGTCATCAAGTGTCAAAGACTGTGTATTTCTAAAATGAGGAAATACTTCGGGTGTTCTCGTACTAACATAATATAAATTATGTTTAATAGAAGCGCATTTTTTTTTTATTATATCACGATATTAAGTCTCCAAATTGACTTAAAAATATCTACAATTCCTTTTTTCAAGAATGGCATGATTCATTAGTGATAAGCTTTGGCTTTAAAATGCTGTCGAAGAGTTTTAGATATCTGCTACAGGTTTATGTTTTGTGATATGCTCATATTATCTTCGACCCAGAAAACTCCCACAGATCAATTTTGAATCGAATCGGACCATAAACCTAAATCTCGTCCGCCATCTTGGAGCGCCATTTTGTTTTTTTCTCTAAGTACGAATTTACACGATCCAATAAAATTGACCAATATGGGTTATATTTACACCTGACAATTTATTGGTCAATTTTGGCAACAGCTTTTACTCAGGAATACCAAGATACTGACAAGAAATGGTTCAACTATAGGAAAAGTTCCGAATATTATTCAATAGCTTATTGAATTGACTCTGATCCATTCTTTAATATCGTTTGAATTGATTAGGATCTGTACTCAGGAATTTTTCGTGAACTAATGTCAAGTTTCCTTTCCCTCTTTTCTCAATCCACGTCTAATCCACCATCTTCTACATCTCTGTCTTTTATATTCAGCAATGCACATTGCTGCGAATGTAATGCAACGTAAATTATGTTTTTTTTCCCACTATCATTTTTCTCGCGGTTAGGGTAGGGTATGTGAAATCGCGTAAATAATAACATATAACCTGAACATCTCTGTTCTAGCAGGCATCCAATTCATGGCCGAAAGTTACTGCAAATTGTCACTAAAAATTGATGAAAAATTAAAACCGATTCTAAACTCATCAATTTATTGGTCAAGTTCAAATTGTCGACAATTTTCTGTTTACACCTATCAATAAAATTCAAGGTCACAAAATTGACCAATTTATTGGATCGTGTAAATTCGCACTAACAAAAATTCCATGAGCCGCCATTTTAATTTCATTAAGTTTTACAAAAAATTCATAATCTCTTACTTTGAAAACCCCCACATACAAATTTTGAATAGAATCGGACCATAATCATAAAACTCCTCCGCCATTTTGGAGCCGCCATCTTGAATTTATAAATTTTGACGAAAAATTCATAATCTCCGACCCCGAAAACCTCCACATCTTAGATAAGCTGGCTAACACTCTTATAGGTCTGTAGTTGTTAAGGTAATTGTGATCTCCTTTTTTAAAGATGGGTGTCACTCTTGCTATTTTTAAGTTTGTTGGACAAATCCTTTTTCTGTAGACAAGTTAATGGATGGGATCATTCATTTTGACATTGTTTAAGTAATCTATTAGATATATTGTCAATGCCACAAGAGCTAGAATTTTTTAAACCAATAATTATTCTTATTACATCATTTTCTGTAATCGGGTGCATGAAGAAACTATTCGGGTTATTGTCAATATTTTGATATATGAATTGCCAGTCATATTCGATGTTGTTTATCAGTGGTTTTGTGGAATGTATGTTAAATTTATTGGATAACTCTGTATCACTCAAAAATGTGTCATTTTCAGTTATTACTAGTTTACTATTATTTACTGAAGATTTCTTTTGCAAGTTATTGATAATATTCTAGGTTGTTTTCGACTTGTTATCAGAGGTTGAGATCAATTTGTCGTAGTATGACTTGGATGCTACCTGTAGCCCCTGCTGATATTAGATTTAAAAAACTACTTAATTCCCTGAAATACTCATCATGTTGGGCTAGATTATTGTAAAGAGACACATTGTTCTTGAGGTTAACTAGAGCAAATGTCATAATATATTTGGTTACTTGATTCTTACTATCACCTCTTTGGTGTACCCCTCTTATTCGGAAATGAGATCTTGAAGTAATGTAACACGATATCTGCAAATGCTTGATAGGCTAAGTTGGGACAAGACTGAATATAGGTCTCATTCCAGTTTTCATTCCGTAAATAATTCTTGAACACATTGATGTTCTCATCCGAAAAGTTTCGCTTATAATAATACACTTTGAAACAATTAAACAAATCCCAAAAATGTTATAGTACGAAGGCTTATGCAATAATGTTTATATTTCATCTACTATCTCCCATAAAAAACATGTTCAAAAATTATAATTATATCTGTATTTTTTGTGATATAAATACATGTTCACTGAAATTAATAAAGGAAGTAGCCTTCAAAAAATTTAACTGACTGTACTTTCATTTATATGAATGTAAGTTAACATACATTTATTAGGTTCATTCATATTATATTATTTATTCCTTTTAACCTGTTGGGCAATAAAGGATATTTTGGGGGGGGGGGGGGAATCCTTTATGGACACCTCACAGTAGTGAGGTAAGTTCTGGGGCCTGTACCTCCTCTATACCTCCTCTGTACCCACTAACTCCCAGTTGGCTCGTCTGGTCATGACACTTGGGCCTACTGGCCCATTGTATCTTACCTGTTGTTCACATTTATAGCACCCATTCCAGTAATTTCGTGCCTTGCACAAGTTTGTACTAGTCCTTTACTGGATGTGTGCGGTACAATTTCGGTTCACCAATTGGTTGTCTGAAAATTGACTGTTTTCTGCAACCCAAGGCTCCCCAGTTGTACAGTATGTGTGATACTGTTTCTGGTTCCTTACCGCATAATCTGCATGCTAGGTCGCCATTGAACAGTCCTATTCTGTTAAGATGCTCTTTTACTGGAAAATCACCAGTTATGAGCCCCCTAATGGTTTCCAGTTGTTCCCTATTTAAAATTACTAGGTCTGATGTTTTTTTCCGGCACAGGCCTTTGATGTATTCTTTCCCGTGTCTGTTTCTTGGAATGTTATTCTAGTGTTATTTGTGTTTTCTCGGATCTAATCTTCCACTGACGCTCGTGCCGTGCACTTCGGTACCCTGAGGGTCTGTCCTGGAACTGGTTCGTTTTCTTCTAGCAAGTTTGTCGGCTTTTTCATTCCCTGCAAATCCCTGATGACCTGGCACCCAAATCAGCTTGTTGTTGTTCTACCACTATTGTCAGTTCCTCTTTGCAGGTCCATACCAGTTGGGACATCACTTCCTGACTACTCAGAGCCTTAAGTCGGAGATAATGTGGGTCTGCTCCTCTACTATTACTCTCCTGTTGTTTTCCTTCACACATTGAAGGATTGCGTAGACCTCTGCTTGAAATACAGAAGTGTGATTACCCAGTGAGTAGCTAAACTCGGTCCTTGGGTTTCTAGAAAACGCTCCTGCCCTCGCGCCATTCTCCATCTTTGACCCGTCTGTGAACCAGATCTTGCCCTGTAGAATGGTGTTGAGTTCTGAGTTATTCCATACAGTTCTGTCTGATATAGATAACATGTATTACTTGTCAAAGGAGAATCGTTACGCAATGTTATCTGATCTCAGGTCTAACATGCCCCAATATTTATGTTGTCCTGTCCAGTGTGTTTCTCAGTCTGAAAGCACCTAGCCTTGCCTCCCTTGTTATCACCAAGTGAAGGGGAAGCAATCTCAGCAGTATCTCCATGGCTGCAGTGGGCGTTGATTTCATTGCCGCTGTAATGCCTATGCAGGGAAGTCTTTGCACCTTGCCTAGTTTAGTTTTAGCCCTTCTTTGCTGTGTCTTTATCCACCACACCAGGGAGGCATACGTTATGGCCGGTTTTACCACCATGTTGTACAACCAGAGTACCATATGTGGTTTCAACCCCCATTCCTTCCCAAAAGAGCGTCTTGCCACAATTCATCAGATGTTCCAGGTCAGTATAACCCCGATATATTGGACCTATCCCTTTATCTCTATAGTTTCACCTCGAAGTTTTATGGGTCCTAGTCCCTCTAGTGTATGTCTTCGAGTGAATGTTATTGTGGTGGCTTTTTGAGGATTGATATTCAACCCCTCCAAGTCCATCCATCTAGTTACCAGGTTTAGGGCCTCTTGCATACGATCTCTAACCGTGGTGTTGAATTTCCCCTATTCTAGGACAACTATGTCGCCAGGGTACCTAAGGGTTTTATGACATTTATCTTTCAGAGACCCCAGTAGTCCGTCTATGATCAGATTGGAGAAAGAACCTCCCCCTTGCGGGCATCCTCTGGCTGCCCGGGCTACTACAGTCTCCTCCATTAGGGTTGTGTGTATCATCCTGTTTCTTAGCATTAAGTCTATCCTGGTCACGCAAGGTTCCTCGATTAAGGATTATTAATGTAACCCTTTTGCAAATGAGTGGCATTGATACAGATAGTCGATTCTGTTATTGTAGAAATATTTCATGATTTACAACGATTTTTCTGGAGAAACATATGTCGATTTAATGTTTTATGTATTTATTTCCTAGACTACGTTTTTCATCTATTCAACCTCAGAATACGACATTCAATAAAAATGCCTAACCTGAATCAATCAAAATTTTCTTATATGAGAAAAAACCCTACTAGATTTTCTATTTGAAAAATATTCAATTTGTTTCAATCCATATGATAATTTGTTTTGTATTAAAAAAAAATCTTTGATTAATACGTTCTTGGAACAACTTCATAATATTTTCCAAATATGATCCTCCAAGAGAAATATAATGGCTCTACATCAAAATTCTTACTTTTGGGAGATTTGAAACAGGTTAGCACCCTTGCAGGATGCTAATGTTTTTATTGTACCCTGCTTCTGGTCATTTCAGGTTTTTGGGGAAGTACGAATTCCAATGGTGTTGCTGATGAATCGGCAGAACTCAATGTCCACCATATCAATACTGGAGATACATTAAAGAATGAAGATGACTTTGGATGTACCGATGATTCCTCATCAAATATTGCAGAATCAATAACAGAGACACTCAAAAGTGAGGATAACATTGATATCATTTACGAAGATGTCAAACCTCAAGTAGGTGAGGAAAAATTAAGTGGAAAAAGCCCAAATTTGTCTCACTCGAACCACATTGCCGTTACATTAATTGGAACAGAAATTGGAGAAATCTTGTCTGATAAACTTTCGATAGGTAAGCTAGTGTTTATTCAACAGAAATATTCTACAAAGTCAGGGTTGCATCTAGTGACGTAAGTAAACCTTTTAGTCACCGATGAATTCATGTCAAGGAGTCTATTTTTATCAATTATCATATTGTGACTTTAGCATTTTCAATACTTAGTAACCATATAGGGAATAGCAAACTACTCAGTAATTATTTTGCTACAAATGTATTTATGCATAACGTGGTTGAATAAATTCAATTAATCATATAATATATATATATATATATATATATATATATATATATATACCTGGTGAGTCTGAGAGATGGGCCACCCCTATTTTTGAGAGAAATAATTCGATTCAAAGCACGAAAATTTAGGGTGCTATTGAACAACTAAAATGTGATTTTTTGAGATAAAAATTAATTTTGTAGCACTTCCGGTTTCGCCAGAAATGATCTGAGTATTAGTTTTTCAAATGGAACACCTTGTACTTTTTCACATTTTTGAAATCTAGAGCAAATTCTGAACATGATAAGCTAAATTTTTTATTATTTTTTTTTTTTCAAAAATTTTTTTTCAAGGATGATGATTTTTTACATGTTGAACGTTCCTCTCCGATGCCATGTTGTCCGAAAAAATGAAATTAGCATTTTAATTACAATACTTTGCCACCAGCCGCTGTTTGAATGTGGCAAAATCACTTTTTTCGATTATCTCATGTTTTTTAAATGACATCTCTATGGGACACTCTCTGCAACAGATTGTTTCGAAGGAAAGGAATCGAATGATACCAAAATTTTGAATATCTGTCAATTATTTTCAGATTTATCACTATTACAAAAAATGTACCAAAAAGTATTGTGGCCGCTGGACTAATAAAAATCCCAAATAATAACATTATTTGAAATTTCACTTACTATAATAATATAATAAGAATAGTTGGCAAATTTGATGTATGTATTTTTAATAGATGCATACGCCAGAAAAATGTAATGAAAATTCTGGTTTGCTACCAGCAGATATTTCATTACGTCTATAATTCACATTTTGAAAGTAATTCGTCTTCAAAAAGACTAATTACTAGTATTCCCATGATGGATCCATTATGGTTGATAGGAACACAGAAATTACACTATCCATTTTCACAGATTCTGAAAGTGTTTAATAGTTTAATCTGTTTCAATAAAGGAATGTGTTTCGATTTGTTGAAAATATAAACAGGATGTTCATAAAATCAGATGTGGAATCTTAATTAAGACTGGAATAGAAAATCAAATAACTATCTGAATGAAAATGCAAATTTTCAATTTCAGATTTTTTCTTTTGAGTTAGGGCTTTTTCAGAATATCTATCAGATGTAGTTCATTGTCCAGTGTGGCTTTAGCCGGGGAAGTAGTTGTTTTCTGTTAGACATTCACAAAAAATTACTTCATTTTAATCGTGGATTTTTCAATTCACAGAAAAATCTTTCTATCAATATTTAATTGAGAATGTTTCCCTTTTCAGAATGTGTTTCCATCGTCAACTCCAAATTTTGTCAAAGTCATCCTTGAAAAAATTTTTTTAAAAAAAAAAAAAAAATTATCATGTTCAGAATTTGCTCTAGATTTCAAAAAAGTTAAAATGTACAAGGTGTTCCATTTAAAAAACTAATACTCAGACTTTCTGGCAAACCGGAAGTGCTACAGAATTAATTTTTATCTCAAAAAATCACATTTTAGTTGTTCAATAGCCCCCTAAATTTTCGTGCTTTGAATCGGATTATTTCTCTCAAAAATAGGGGTGCCCCATCTCTCAGACTCACCCGGTATATGCGCATTTCAATAACTAAGTTATCATCATCAGTAGGTAAACTACACTGAATATCAAATAATATCATTTATTTCGGTTATATTTCAATTCTCATATTGAGGCGTGTCAATACATAGGAGCAATCCTGGGTGACCTCTCCAAGGCCTTTGACTGTATATGCCATAAAATTCTATTACAAAAGTTGAAATACTATGGCGTCCACCGGCAAAGTGTCCAACTAATAAATAGGTATTTAACAGGTCGAACTCAGCAAACCTATTCTAGAGGAATACTTTCGGGTGCGATAAATGTTAATCACGGTATTCTACAGGGGTCTATCCTGGGCCCCTTGATGTTTTTAATATACGTCAATGATATAGAAACTTCAACAAATGAAAAGATGGTACTATTTGCTGATGATACGACCGCTATTACAAAAAATAAGGACTTTGAGCTTCTTATTGAACAAATGAAACAATCTTTGGCTTATTAGGAGCAATGGTTTAATACAAACAAGTTATCATTAAATATAAATAAAAGTGAAAATATTATTTTTAGTCTCAGGGATGTATACCCACAGCTGACTGTTGATGAAAGTCTTAGTGACTCCGTTAGACTTCTGCCAAAAAAACTGCCACAAGTAATATTTCTCTTGAGAATACTAAAAGAAACTGTAGACCATGAAGGGATTCTTATGGCTTTTCACACTTTATTTCAGTCTAAATGCAACTATGCCATTCTTACATGGGGTTATACAGCACAACAGGCAACTAGAATTTTTTAATTGCAAAGAAGGGCACACTTACTTTAACCATCCATGTATATTTTAGGCTGTCTGATGTATGTTAGGAATAATCTGGATAAATATAAACTATGTTGTCAGAACCATTGCTATAACACTAGAGATAAGAATAAGTTTGAACCATCTGAGATTAAAAAAGTCATGTATAAGTAGTATCCATTTTGGGCCAAACTTTTTTAATAAACTCCCCGAGCATATTAAGGGTCTAGCAGAGAGACAGTTTGACAGTTTAATAAAAAAATATTTGTTAAAGGCTTTCTTTAGTATACAGGAATTTTTAGATGTGAATGTTACTATGTTATTAATTGTGATATATGTTAATACAACTTTTTTATAGGATATCTTACTCTTGACGTATGTAAAAAATGTAAATTTTATGAGCATGATGAAAGTCAGTTTCAGTTGAGAAAATTCTTGTAATTTCTCCCATTTGTTCTTTAGACTCTGGAACATGCTCTCAACAAAATATAGCTGTGGAAAGACACGATGATACAAGGAAGGAATCTACAATAACTATAGATTCGAATAATTATCCGATGATTCAGGAACTTCCCGACATACGAAAATTGTATCCTTTTGAATCCAAGCGGCAGATTAATGAAAGAACTATTACCAGAGAACATCTATTTCAGCGTGAATCATCTTCCAAGTCGTTTCATACGGGGATAAAACCATTTCAATGCATAATTTGTCGGAAGAATTTTGCAGAAAAAAAGACATTGTTACTCCATCAGAGAATTCATACAGGGTTAAAAACATTTCAATGCAAAATTTGTTCAAAATCTTTCAATAAGAGGAATCTTGAAATACATGAGAGAATTCATACAGGAGAGAAATCATTTCATTGCAAAATTTGTTCGAAGAGTTTTGCAGTAAAGAACACTTTGGTGGTTCATGAGCGAAGTCATTCAGGGGAAAAACCACATCAATGCCAAATTTGTTCAAAATCTTTTACCCAGAAGGGGAATCTTAAAGTACATGAAACAAGTCACTCGGGGGAAAAACCATTTCAATGCAAAATTTGTTCGATGCGTTTTGCAGTAAAGAACACGTTATTTCGTCATGAGAGAATTCATTCAGGGGAAAAACCGTATCAATGCAAATTTTGTTCTAAATCGTTTATTCGGAAAGGTGATCTTAGATTACATGAGAGAATTCATACAGGGGAAAAACCATTTCGATGCAAAATTTGTTCGAAGAGTTTTGCAACAAAGGGCACGTTGGTGCTTCATGAACGAAGTCATACAGAGGAAAAACCACATCGATGCCAAATATGTTCAAAATCGTATACCCGGAAGGCGAACCTTACGATACACGAAAGAACTCATACAGGAGAAAAACCATATCAGTGCAGAATTTGCCTGAAAAGTTTGCAGATAAAGCCAAATTTTGCTTCATGGGAGAATTCATTCAGGGGAAACACCATATCGATGCAAAATCTGTTCGAAATCGTTTACCCAGAAGGGGAATCTTACGGTACACGAGACGAGTCACTCGGGGGAAAAATCATTTCAATGCAAAATTTGTTCGATGAGTTTTGCATTAAAAAACACGTTATTTCGCCATAAGAGAATTCATTCAGGGGAAAAACGGTATCAATGCAAATTTTGTTCGAAATTTTAACCCGGAAGGTGATTCTTGAGATTCATGAACGAATTCATACAAGAGAAAAACCTTTTCAATGCAAAAATTGTCCGAAAAAGTTTGCAGATAAAAAAATATTATTGCGTCATGAGAAGATTCATTAAAACTGTTTTTAATTTCTGCGGCAAAATTCAAATTCGAGATGAAACTTGGGGAGATGTGTATGGAGTGCCGGATTTATACTCACGCCGGGGGCTAATTCATGCGATGCCGCCGAATTAGTATTAATTGTCAGTTTCAAAGTACCCATTTAAAAAAAATATACCCTTTATTTAGTTCTTTAGCTATTTGAATGAATTTATTTAAAATAGGAATATCCTAATATACAAATTAATACCACACTATGACTATCCACCCTCAATAACTCCCAGAAAAATTACTTTACAAAAAATTGCTGTGACACGTCGATTTTTGTTTGGAGATTTGACGAGAAGAAGATATGTTATACTTCAACCCCCTGCTCCCCAGAGCAACCCCCTCTATAATTTTAATAGGGAATGAGGGAAAGTCGTGTCATACATCATTGTGAAGGTAATTCAATTCTGATACTAGCAGTGCAAAATTTTCTGAATTTGAATGAGGCTCTCTCTCGAGATATTTGAGTTCAAATGTTCAAAATTAATTATCCACCGATTGTCTTATTTTATTTGCTCACCGAGTACACGTTTCAGTTTTTTGTTGTCAATATGATTGTCAAAGAAGAAATACTAATCTCTGAGAACCATTTTTTTGTGAAATGGTGATAGGTAGAATCGAAAAGTGAACACGTTTTTCAACAATTCTACTTGTATCGCGATGGTTTACACAAAAGACGAGAAAGTTGAAATGATTTTTATTTTTGCTGCTCAAAATGAGTGTGCACGAGCAACATCTCGGATCTTCAATGAGAGACACGAAAACAGAAAAGTAACTCACAAATGAGTATTAGAAAAAATGGTTATAGAAAAAGGTTTTGGTATTTTTTGATCATTCTAGATATATCTTGGATCTTGTGGTGAAATTCCGTGAGACTGGATCAGTCGCCAATAAAAAAATGAATAGGATGGCGTCTGTTACAAACAAGATCAATCAAATAGAAGTTTTAGGATAAGTTGCAGTTGACCCAACTTTGTCTACATGGCAACTCGGTAGCATAACAGGCATATCGAGAACTTCCATAATGAGGGTGCTAAAATTGTACAAATTTTATTCGTATAAGTTGCATCTTCACCATGAACTGAATGAGGATGACTACGACAGACGATCTGAATTTTGCGAAAATGTAACAAGAATGATACAGAGGAACCACGGATTCATTAAGCATATTTGCTTCAGTGATGAGTGTTAATTTTTTTTAACGGGTTGGTGAACAGACACAACTCTCGCTATTGGAGTCGGAACAACCCCCACCTACTTAGAGAAGAGCACACACAATGGCCTCAAAAGTTGAATGTATGGGTAATAAAATCATTGGCCCAATTTTTATCCAAGTTGATTTAAATGGTGGGGTTTATTTGGATATTCTGCAGAATCTGATTGAACCACTTATTTTGGATGCTGTTAACACGGACCTTGATGATGATGTCAAAGTCAAGTCAAAAGTCAAAGCATGCTTTATTATCGAAAGAATAGAAATCTTATTGACAAAGCTTCTAAATATAATAGTACATAAATCGTAACTGCTTGAAATGAGCAGGTGGTAATGGTAATTAAATAAAATTAAAATTATGCAAACCAGTAAGGATTGTCATACAGTCATGATACTATAAAATATTTTTAGGAAAATACAGTAAAATAGATATAAAAACACTTTTCCCTAATTTATTCTTTGGTTATAAAAACAAAAAAACAAAAACAGGAGAGAGTTGTCAGATGATAAAAATATTAACATAATATATATACATATATCCACCATAAAATACTTTAATATGTTTTTTTTTTTTTTTTTTAAACAATCGTACATATATACTCCTAAAAACACACATATACCTTCCACTAGTTGGTGTAAGACGTGGATACATCATATTTTGTACTGCTGTCACAACTATTCAAAGTTTTGTTCAAAAAACTCCCTCAAGTCATAAAACGGTCTTGTGAGTAAAAATGTTTTTACAGCTCTTCTGAATTTCGAGGGCTATGGATATTTTTTA
Organism: Gonioctena quinquepunctata; assembly: GCA_018342105.1. Taxonomy (NCBI): domain Eukaryota; kingdom Metazoa; phylum Arthropoda; class Insecta; order Coleoptera; family Chrysomelidae; genus Gonioctena; species Gonioctena quinquepunctata. The sequence goes on from JAFIRS010000333.1 coordinate 173,734, forward strand.
TTTGCTTCGTAAATGGTTGAACATTTTCGTACCATTGTAAATAATTGAATTTTGGCATTGGGTGGTTCTAGGGATTAATAAAGGTATATTTTGGCCATTTGCCCTAGTGTTATGTGCAGTGTCTGATTTTAATAGATGTAGTTTATGCTTATGAACTAAACTAGCTGATTCTAACACGAAGATTGATGTTAGCGTAAGTATCTTCTGAGATATGAATAAGGGTTTACATGAGGTTTGATGGTTAACATGGCATATGTATCTCAGTGCTCTTTTTTGTAGAGTAAAGATCATTGAAAACAACGCTTGTGAGCAGGCTCCCCAAAATGCTACACCATATCTGATATGAGATTCCATAAGAGCAAAGTAGGCTTTTCTAGCAATAAGATGACCGATGTCATTTCAATAACTCTGATAGCATAACACCCAGATGACAATTTCTTTGCCATTGCCATAATATGTTCATCGAACTTTAAGTTATGGTCCAGTACAATGCCTAAGAATCTATAATTATCAGATTTCATGAGTGTGTCATTATTTAGTTGTATTTTGTCAATGTCTCCTTAAATGATAACACCTTAGTTTTCTTAGAGTTGAAGACCATATAATTGGCATCGCACCACTTTTTTATTTCAGCTAGATCTGTAGAGATCAATTGGCTGAGAGTATTCTTATCTTTATCTTTAGTGTGCCATTCAATAGTTGCATCATCTGCAAATAAGGTAAACTTACCGCTAATATTCAAGTTAGTGAGATCATTTACATATAACAAAAATAATATGGGCCCCAAGACAGAGCCTTGTGGAACTCCACTGTTCAATATTTTTTTCTCAGATACTGAACCCGAAACTTTCACATATTGTTCCCGGTCTTTCAAGTAAGATGTCATCCATTTATTGGCTATGCCTCTGATACCGTAGTGCTCAAGCTTCTGCAGCAGTATTCCATGATTAACACAATCACAAGCTTTGGATAGGTCACAGAACACTGCCGCAGTCGCTTCTTGATTATTAAGATTTGTGTACACGTTTTCTAAAAATTTATAAATAGCGTCATTTGTACTTTTGTTGCTTTGGAAACCGTATTGGTTACCGTTTATTATTTTATGTTTATCGACGAATGACATAAGTCGCTTCTTTACTAATTTCTCAATGATTTTTGCAATAGTAGATAGGAGGGATATTGGTCTATAATTTGATGGATCCTCCCTATCCCCTCCTTTGTAAATTGGGATCACCATGGCTGATTTAAGTATTAGTTGGAAATGTTCCCGAGGCAAAAGATTCATTTATTATACTAGTAAGCGCGTCAATAGCTGGAGGGGGCAATTTTTCCAGCATATTTATAGACAAACCATCAGCTCCAGATGCATTTTTGTTCTTAATTTCCTTCATAGCACCCTTTACTTCATCTGAGTCTGTTGGAAATAGAAGGAAGTTCTTGTCAATTCTTACATTCTCAAGATATTGCATTGGATTAATATGAATATTAGTGGAAATATAATTAGTAAGTTTGGTTGCAATAGAACAATAGTAGTCATTGATACGGTCAGGTTTCAGATTGATTTTATCAATTTGGTTTTTGCTCTTTCCACGGATATCATTAATAATAATCCAGCTCTCCTTTACTTTATTGGAGGCAGTATTAATCCTAGTATGGTAATACGAAAGTTTAGCCAATCCAAATCTATTGGCAGTTAACATTTATTTCCAGCAAGATGGGGCACCAACTCATTTCATATTACAGGTGAGAGAATGGCTATCCCGAGCTTTTCCAAACAAATGGATAGGTCGTCGAGGTCCAATAGAATGGCCAGCACGCTCGCCGGACTTGGCACCCAATGATTTTTTCCTTTGAGGTCATTTGAAATCCGTTATTTATAAAACTCAACCTACTGACCTGAACGATTTGGAAAGAAGAATTATAACTGAATGCCAGGCAATTACCAGAGAAACAGTTTCAAAGCTGCAGGAGGCATTTGAAAATAGACTCTACCACTGTCTGGAAGTTGATGGCAGTCATTTTGAACATTTTTTGTGAATAATTGTTTGATAATCTATTTCGTATAATTTATTTACTCACAATTCACCAATGTACCATATGAACTCGAATATCTCGACCATGCCTTTTTCAAATTAAGAAAATTTTGCACTGCTAGTATCAGAATTGAATTACCTTCACAATGATGCCTGACACGACCCTCATTCCCTATTAAAATTATAGAGGGGGTTGCTCTGGGGAATAGGGGGTTGAAGTATAACAAATCTTCTCGTCAAATGGTGTCCCCCTCCAAACAAAAATCGACGGGTCTCGGCGATTTTTTGTAAAATAATTTTTCTGGGAGTTATTGAGGGTGAGTAGTCGTAAGTGGATCACCCGGTATAATACCTTATAAAATAGTATAAATAAAGCAAAAAATAAAATATGAAATTCAAATCACAATTAAAATTTACTTTATGTAGTTTGTACGTATAAAACATGCTAAAACAGATTATTAGTAAAAAACAAATATACACATAAATGATTACTGTTGACAGATGAGCAATAATAATTATTAAAAACAAACTAAAATATAATATTTTCAACATTACACTTTAGAGATCCTTCACCATCAATATTGAATGACAATAGCTCATGTTGTTATAATAATCTTTATTAGCATCAGCTCTCAATTATAAATAGTATAAATAAAATAGTAGTATAAATGTATAAATAAAATAAAATAGCATAAATAAAGTACAGAACACATAAAATACAATGCACGAACAAGTTAAATTAGCAGTATAAATCGAAATAATACAAGAAGAGATATTACAATGATGGGTTATAAACCTTTTATATATTTTACACACTGGCTTTTGAATTCTCTAAATGACGAGTATTCTTTCAATTCTCTTGGTAATGAGTTGTAAAGCTGTAAGCCTTTGATGAACACTGTGTTTGTAGCAGCATTAGCAATATTAATATAGAAATCATTGGAAGCATGTGATCTGGTATTGTGATTATGTATTTCTTGGAGATAAGTTATTTCTTCAGTTAGATAGGTTGGTAAGCATCCTGACTTGAGTTTATACACAAACTTTGTTCATTATTCATCAGGTATATGAATGTTCCACAGAAATCAAGTTTTTTTTTTTTATGAGGGTATATGAATGTTTTCCACAGAAATCAAGATGAGGAGATATTATGGTTTTATATATAGTTAACTTAGTAAAAGATGATACCTTATTATTCAATCTATATAGGAAATTAATTTTTCTTGCCATTTTCTTCTTAATATACTCACAATGTGATTTAAGATTCAGTTCATTATCTATCATGAAGCCCAGGTACTTGAAATGTTTAGCTTCTTCAATTACATTATTATCAATCAATAAATGGTGGCTGGATGTTACATTTTTCAATTTGTTCAAGTTATATTTATTTGAAATTACCATGTATTTGGTTTTATTTATGTTTAATTTCAAACCATTGTCATTCAGCCATATGGACAAATTTCTCAAATCTTGATTTATTAATGATATAGTACTCTGAATATCCTCTACATCTCCTTCGCAGTAGATCATAGTATCATCCGCAAACAATTTTATTTTGCAATTTTGAACATGGTGTACTATGTCATTGATGAACAAAATGAATAATATTGGTCCTAGAGCACTTCCTTGAGGGACTCCATAATGTATGTCGTTGCTGCCAGAAAATGTATTATTATATTTAACTATTTGAGACCTACCAGAAAGATAGCTTTCAAACCATTTCAGCGCATTTTCCTTAATGCCAAATTTCTCGAGTTTTCTCAGAAGCAGAGAGACATTTACAGTTTCAAAGGCTCTCTTTAAGTCTAAAAATATAACAATAATGATTTTTTATTATTGATTATCTCAGTTTTCCATTTAGACAATAAATAATGCAATGCAGTTTCACACGAATGTGCCTGCCTGAATCCTGATTGTTCCTTTACTAGTATATTATTATCTTCTACAAATTGTAGTAGCTGATCCTTTACTGCTGATTCTAATATTTTCTCATAGATAGGAAGTGTATTAATCGGCTGGAATTCCGACAAGAGGTTGTATTGGACACTTTTTCAATAGGCACAATTGTGGCTACTTTCCATTTTTCAGGGAATTGTCCTGTCATCAATGAAGTGTTAATCAAATATAATATATGGTTACCAGCAACTTCGAATGTTAATTTTAATATTTCCAAGTTGATGCCGTATTTATCACCACCGTTTTTCTTCATTCTATTCATTATCATTTTGAGGTCATTCATTGTGAGTGCTTCAAATGTGGTAAGCGTCATTTGGTGTCGAGGCAAAACATCCAAGATATAATCGGAGCTGTGAACAGGTTTGATGTACCACAATTTCCAATATACTTTCTATGAAGTATGAATTGAAAGAATTTGCTATATCTGCGTCATTTTCTTTCCAATGATTACCGAAATTTATTTTAGAAGGCCTATTTTGAGGTTTTCCATTTATTAACTCTTTGAGAGACCTCCACATTGCCTTTGCATCTCCTTTGTTTTGATCAATTTGTTCTTCGTAGTATTTTTTCGTTTCCTGCCTAATCAATGAAGTAACAACATTTCTAACTTTCTTATAGTTAATCCAGTCCTCCTCTAATGCCGAATCCCTAGCCACTTTATACAAAAGGTCCCTATATTTTATTTGTTCCATGATCTCGTCTGTAAACCATACTTTCAGTTTGAAGTTATTGAATGTTCTATATTCTTTCCAAGGTGCATGTTCATCTAGAATTTTTACAACATTATTAACGAATGAGTCTGCCAGTTTATTCACATCAGTACTATTTGTATCCCACTCCAGATCAAATAACGATTTTTGAAACTCTAGCTTATTAAAATTATTTAAGTTTCTTTTGACAGTTGGTGTATTTAAATTCAATTTCACCTCATTTGTTATCAGCGAGATAAGTATATTAGAATGGTCGGAAACTTTAAGATAATCAGATATTTGGTGTTTAATATTTTTATCACTTGTTAACACATAATCAATCAGTGTAGACGAGTCTTTAGTAATTCTTGTACTTCCTTCAACAATTTGATACATTCCAAATAGGTTCAATAGCTGTTTAATTTTTCTACTATACGTTGAGTCGTCTTTTAGATCTTAGTTTCTTTACTATTCAGTCTTACCTTTGCTGCTAACATCCACGTGTTCATATAGATTGTTTATTTGTTCATTACTTGTTGGTATTCCAAACCTGTCTTAACATAAATGCTGACCCCACCAGTGTGTCTACTCGTAGATTTACAATTTAACATATCAAATCCATCTATTTTTGTTTCATTTTGATTAATATCATCAGTGATACGAGTCTCGGTTATACATAACAACAATGGGTTATGACAATGTATATTCATTAAAACATTATTTAAATTGCATACAAGACTAGCAGCATTTGCATAAAATATAATATTGTTTTTCATGCCTATGAAACTATCACTTTTATCACTAGTTATGTACAATGTCACGAAGTGATTCCATATAGGTTATCAAATTGTTTTTAAAAATATGCAGTTACAGTGTTTTTCACTTCATATGGTAGGTTATTGAAATCCCTGAGAGCTTTGAAAAATAAACTTCTCAATAAGGAATAGTATCAGGCCCTGTTTCTTGTATTGTATTGATGGATTTCGTTGTTATAGGTGATAAAAACATTGAAGTAAGATGAAAGCATATTTTTTTACAATTTGAAAATTAAAACCATGGTGTTGAAAAATAATAGTTTAAAAACTAATGAACACGCTTATAGAAAACTAAACTAAAAAGTAGAAAATAATGTTAAATGAGTTTGAAATAAGAATACAGTGATTAACAACAAATTTATTTCATCGTAAAAAAGCGTGGGGTGCTTGATGTCAATTGTTGTTGATATTTTATGGACAGATAGTGGTAAAAGTAGAATCATCATGAAAATATCTTAAAAAGCACCCCACGCTTTTTTACGATGAAATACATTTGTTGTTAATCACTGTATTCTTATTTCAAACGCATTTAAAATTATTTGCTACTTTTTAGTTTAGTTTTCTATTAAAGTATGTTCTTTAGTTTTTAAACTATTATTTATTTTCAACTTTTTAGTTTTGTTTTCTATTAAAGCGTGTTTTTTAGTTTTTCAAACTATTATTATTATTATTTAATTTTTTAAACTATTATTCTCCAATTTTGAATAGAATCGGACCATAATCACAAAACTCGTCCGCCATTTTGGAGCCGCCATCTTAAATCCTTCAATTTTGACAAAATAATCATAATATCCGACCCCAAAAACCCCCACATACCAATTTTGAATAGAATTGGACCATAATCACAAAACTCGTCCGCCATTTTGGAGCCGCCATCTAGAATTTTTCAATTTTTACAAAATAATCATAATATTGGACCCCAAAACCCCCACATACCAATTTTGAATAGAATCGGACCATAATCACAAAACTCGTATACCATTTTGGAGCCGCCATCTTGAATTTTTCAGTTTTGACAAAAGAATCATAATCTCTGACCACGAAAACCCTCAGATACCAATTTTGAAGCGAATCGGACCATAATCACAAAACTCGTCCGCCATATTGGAGCCATTTTTTTTTTTCAAACAAAAATTTCTTAATGCATTGTTACCGGAATTATGTACACCTGCCAAATTTCAAATCCTTCGGACCTCTGGAAGTGGGTCAAAATCGCGCCCAAAGGAGTCGGTTACAAACAAACAAACATACAAGTGAAGCTAATATAAAGCGTGTAAAAACAATTTATTCCTCATTGAGAACCAATTTAATGTTTCCAACATTAAGGTAATAGTGGTGTACCGGTTGCATCTTAATATTATTCTCATTCCACGGTTTTGTAATTTCTACAAATTATCTTTGTATTGGTTGTTGAGAAGATAAAGCAATGAAGCACAACAATCAAAATGAGGCTGAATTATAGTGCTGTATACTGTTGTTCTTCCGAATAAAGTCAATTGTGGAGCTAATCTTAAAAGGAAAAAAAGTTTTTTGGATATTTTTTTAATTACATAGTCACAGTGAGCATTGAATTCAAGACAGTCATCAAAAATAAACCCTAAGTACTTGAAGTTTTTCACAAATTCAACCAACTGATTTTCCATTTCAATTTGGAGTAGTTCAAACGTTACATTTGAAGCTTTTTGTTTGGTCTCCAAAACCATAGCTTTACTTTTGCTGCCATTTAATTTTAATTTATTGGTTTTTAGAAAGACTTCTATATTTTTCAGTACCTCTTTTATGCGATTTACGGTTGCATCTAGTTCAGTTCAATAGCAGGCAACCAGAGTATCATCTGCATATAGATTTATAAAATCAAAACCATTAACATAATTTATATCATTCAAATACCGGGTGACACAGGATATCGGGCCACCCCTGTAACTTCTGCATTCGTGAACGGATTTTTCTGAAATTTGGTACAGTTATATAAGCAACCATTTCGGATTTGATCACATTACAATCCAATATGGCGCACTTCCGGTTTTTCGGGAAATGCCAGCAACTTTGTTTTTTCAAATGGTACACCCTGTATATTTTTACATATTCAAGTTCAACAGGTCAAGACAAGTCCAAACCTTATGTCAAATGTCATTTTTTCGAAACAACAAATTAAATTGTTTTTTTATTTTGCCTCGTGGATAAATAAGATTTGGTCAAGGCTATTCACAATGAGTCGCACATAACAGAAAAACATATTTTTTCCAGAAAAATTATTTTTGTGTCACTTGTTGATGAATCAATTCAGCCACATCACATTTTGATCAGAATTTTTTTTTTCAAATGGAACCCCTATGGACCACCTACATGTCTCTCTAGAACATACATTCAGGAAAAAAATGACATATCATTTTTGTATTTCGGTGCAGTAACAAATTGTACACATTCAAAAATCTACAATGAGTTTCCTTGCAGTTCGAATAATTTTTCAACTTAGTAAGCTGTGGAGAACGACATTTCTGAATCTTGTCAACTAATTGTGTTTCGCTGTCATCTTTCATATCAACTCTCGAAAATTAGTTAACTTCCGAGAATGAGTAGAAATGGAAAATCAAAATTATAAGTTTTTGAGAGTTGAGATGAAAGATAACAGCGAAACACAATTAGTTGACAAGATTCAGAAATGTTGTTTTACACAGCTTACTAAGTTGAAAAATTTCTGAATGTTGTCAACTAATTCTGTTTCGCTGTTATCTTTCATCTCAACTCTCGGAAACCTATAATTTTGATTTTCCATTTCTACTAATTCTCGGAAGTTAACTAATTTTCGAGAGTTGATATGAAAGATGACAGCGAAACACAATTATTTGACAAGATTCTGAAATGTCATTTTCCACAGTTTACTCAGTTGAAAAATTATTCGATCTGCAAGGAAACTCATGAACTAGTTGTAGATTTTTAAATGTGTACAATTTGTTACTGCACCGAAATACAAAAATGATGTCATTTTTTTCCTGAATGTATGTTCTAGAGAAACATGTAGGTGGCCCATAAAGGTTCCATTTGAAAAAAAAAAAATTTAGATCAAAATGTGATGCGACTGAATTGATTCATCAATATGTGATACAAAAAATAATTTTTCAGAAAAAATTATGTTTTTCTGTTATGTGCGACTCATTGTGAATAGCATTGACCAAATCTCATTTATCCATGAGGTAAAATAAAAAAACAATTTTAATTGTTTCAAAAAAATTACATTTGACATATGGTTTGGACTTGTTTTGACCTGTTGAACTTGAATATGTAAAAATATACAGGATGTTACATTTGGAAAAACAAAGTTGCTGGAATTTCCAGAAAAACCGAAAGTCCGCCATATTGGATTGTAATGTGATTAAATCTGAAATGGTTGCTTATATAACTGTACCAAATTTCAGAAAAATCTGTTCACGAATGCAGAAGTTACAGGGGTGGCCCGATATCCTGTGTCACCTGGTATATAATAAATAATAACGGACCTAGTATGCTACCTTGAGGTGCACCTATATTGTTTTGTATTTCATCTGACATGTGCTCACCAATTTTGGTTATTTGTAGCCTGTTTACCAAATAAGTTTCAATCCATTTCAGTACCTTACCTCCCACTCCATAGTATTGTAATTTTTTAATCAATATATAACGATCAATTGTTTCAAAAGCTCTCTTTAGGTCCAAAAAAATTGCCACAATATAATTCTTATCACCAATTATTTTTCTCCAGTTTGATATAGTGAACTGTAGTGCTGTTGCACATGAATGTTGTTGACGGAATCCAGATTGATTTCCCAAAAAAAGATTATTATTATTGAAATATGTTGAAAATTGATTATGTACTATTAATTCAAGAACTTTTTCAATGGGTGGTAAACTATTTATGGGCCTCAAATGAACAGCTTCAGTGGGATTACTTATTTTAGGAACAGGTACAATTGTACTCAATTTCAACTTTACAGGAAAGAGGTAGGACTCTAAAGAGGTATTTATTAAATTCAGGATTGTAAAACCTATAGTATGAAATGTTTCTTTTAGATACTTCGTGCTTAATACCTCCGTTTGAGAGCTTTTATTTTTTAATGAAAATATAACAGATTTCAGGTCATTTATTGAAATAGGTTGGAAAGTTGAAAATCTTGTCTGAATTATTTAATAATTTTCACATTATCAATAAGTAAGGGTATTAATAGATTGTGATATTTCAATTATGCTGTTAATAAAATAGTTATTTAGTTTATTTGCACCATCGAGGTCACTTCTAGCTAAAGAATGAGTGTGATTACTTGATAAATTAATAATTTTGATGTCTATTGCAGGTTTTTCTCCTTTTATTGAAATGTTCAGTGTTTTCCACATTTCCTTTGAATCATGTTTATTTTCATCAATTTTACCCTCGTAATATTGCAATATTTTTGTTTTGATTAAATTTACAACACTATTTCTTTTCACTTTGAATTCTTCCCAGAGACTATCTCTATTCATTATTGATGATTTTAATTTTGTATAAGCTTCATCTCTTTCCTTCGCTACTATTTTTACTTCCTGGTCATACCAAGGAATTTTGTTTTTATTCTGATTTGATCTGATGATAGGTGCGATTTCATTTAAAACGGAGGAATATTTGCTTTTAATATAATCGAATATAGCATTGACATCAACTGAGTTTGATATCAAATCACAACAAATCAGCCTCATATTAATATTGTGGAATACTTCACCATTAAATTTACCGGTGTGAAATGAGGAGTTATCTTGTTTTACCATCTTACCTTGCATGTTTATAGTTATTACTGAGTGGTCAGTTATTTTTGGTTGATGATGAACCTCAACCAATAAGTTATTTTCCTTCGGAATGACATATAATCAATCAATGAGAAGTTCAGTTACCAGTTGTTCCAAACCAAATGTTTGAAGTAAGTTTTTCATTTTTTTACTATAACAAGTGTTTTCCAAATAATTTGTATTGATATCACCAACACTAACTTGCCACCTGTTAGATCATTCTTCCATCTTCTCAATGAATGGCACATGATTTGCATTTGGTCAATGATAAAGTCCCCCAATGGTCCATTTTGTGTCATGTAATGTTACTACATTGATGAACGGGCACCAATAATTTGGTTCTAAAATTATCCGTTTTTTCAACTTCTACCTGATGTCCTGTCGTACATAAATGAGAACACCCCCTGTATGTCTACTGGAAGAATCACATCTGATGAATGAATAGTTATGAATTGTGAGCTCTACATCGTCTATGTCATTTGTGCATCTTGCTTCACTAAGAATCAGGATCAATGGTTGATAACAATATATTTAGTACAATGCGTATTATACTTATACAGGAAACAAATTCACATGATCTTAATCTAATATCTATAAAACATTAACAAACAAAAAAATATACATATGTTATTTTCAATGATCTTTTTAAGGAAATTATGCTTGTTGTATCTTTAATATTTTGATCCAGTGTTATATTTATTTATACCTTTAGAACATATAGAGTTCTGTCCTGCAGCTGTTCTCACTCTTTGTAGTACAAAATTATGTCTTCCCCTTGTATCATATCCATGCAAATCCTCAAATTTTTGTAAAATGTTAGACCTGTCCTAATTTTATGAATAAAAACCAATGCATTAAACTCCAAAAAATTGTTTATACTCATCCAATTTAACCTAGCCAGCATAACCTCAATGCTCGTATACCTGTTGCAACCTAAGATTAATCGCATAGCTCTGTTTTGTAATTTTTGCAAACGATTTATAGCCCCTTGGCTTGCAATGTATAAAACAGTACTGCAGTAATTAAAATGTGGCAGTATTATACACTAATTTACGTGTTGTTGGTGCTAAGCATCCACTGACCCTTCTAAGAAAACCATTTTCGTCTGATAGATATACTACCGTATCATCTGCAAATAAATGAAATTTAGCATTTTCAAAGAGGTATAAAATAAATAAAAGTGGTCCTAAAATAATGCCTTGCGGAATACCTATAACAATACATTGCTCTTCCGATACATATTTAACCTTTTGTCTCCTACCACACAAATAATCACTAATCCAATTAAATACCATTCCTCCAAATCCCATAAATTTCAACTTATTAGGCAACCTACTCCTGTCAATAGTTTCAAAAGCTCGTTTCAAGAAAAGAAAAATAAAAGCTGTTACTCTACTAATGTCTAATGCTGACTTCCAGTCATTTATGCTATATTGAATTGCACTTTCACAGCTATGTTTCTCCCTAAAACCCGATTGATAATCAGATATTAATTTATTTTCTGAAACATATTGCAAAATTTGTACATAAACTATTTTTTCGAAACTAGGTAACATATTAATTAAGAAATGAAGTGCATAAAGTACACAAAGTCGTCTTCAGAAAGGATTCAATATAAATTGAAACACAATTGGTAGACCACAGGCGAAAAACAACTACTTTCCTAGCAAATACCATGCAGAACGTTGAATAATATTCACCTGACAATCCATGCAAACTTCCATATAAATGGATATTGTTCGCAAACGTTTCTTTCTGATAAGCTCGATTATGTTTAATTTATGTCGTGTCCGCCTAACAATCCGCATACTGGTTTCAGGCTTTTTGGCCCTCATCAGTACGGAGTAGTCACCAGCCAGAGATCCGGAGAGCTCTGGCCGAAGCGAGACACAACAACATAAATAAAATCACCATCAAGCTTACAACATCTTTAGGTACGTCGGAAAAGATAACTTTTAACCGGCGGCACCTAGTGACAGAAAGAAATACTCCATACGTTTCTCCTACCTCGATAGGATTCTAAATGAAAGATTCCTTCTCAGTAGGAGTGGCTTAGGTTGCCTGACTGGCATATATTAAAAGAAAGAAAAGCCAAATGAAGGGGGATAAAATAAGAAATGAAGTGCATAAAGTACACAAAGTCGTCTCATATTAATTCTTCAGCTTTTATTGTCTTTGCAACTTTCCATAAAAGAGCAATTGTTGATACCTTCAAGGAATTTGGAATCTTACCAGTTAATAAAGAAGTATTTATTATGTTGATGAGGGATCAACTAGCTCGTCAATTTTTTTTAAAATAAATTCAGAACAATATCATCCGGACTATTTTTACTGGATAATGAAACAATAATTTCTTTGAGTTGAGGGTTTTCGATCAGCTTGAAATTATTAAAACTGCCTTTACTTCTGATGAGTGGTATTTCTTTATTATTATTATGGTATCTATAATATCTTATGGGTTGTACACTTTTGATGAAAAAACTGTTTACAATTTCATTAAATTCAACTACTTTAATATTATCTCTAAGCTTTTTCATATATGACTAACATAAAATTATTACATATAAAGAAACAAATTTCATTTACTTCACAAACTTAAACCTAACAATTTTTTTTTAATATATAAATATTTTTCTGGATTGTGTGGTGTTATTAATTTGAAGACAAGTGAAGTGATGTATTTAAATCTTAAGACAATATCATTTGCAAAAACTCACTTTGAAGGAGCCAGAGCGGCGAAAGTTCAAACCAGACATACGTACATTGTTTATGTTTCTTCAGAGGTTATACACTTGTGTTTGGAGTTTTTCTTAAAATATTTCCATTTGGTATTATTTTCCAGTTTTTTGTGTAGTGTTATTCATTTCAAGACTCTAGTAAAGTGGTGTATTTAAATCTTGAGACAATATCATTTGCAAAAAAAAACTTTTTCGATGTTTCTGGACAACTTAGTGAAGTCATCGGGAATTATTTTGAAGAAATGATACACATTATTTGTGAATGTTCGAATTGAAAATAAAACTTTGTTCTAACAAAGTATTTTTATTTCATCTAAAACAAACAAGATGGTGTGAAAATGTGTCCTTATCACCTAGATATACATATATAGTCACTCTTTTTCCATACTGTATGAATAATCTTCGGTATGTTGAATCATATCTGTTTTTTTTCTTCTTAACTCTCTTTTTTCCCATCTCTCTTTGAAGGTTCTCTTTTTCACTTCTTTTCTTGGCCACATACGATACAGGAACATTTTGGGAAGGAACTGTATTCTTCTTCAAGAGCCCGTCGTCTGTCTATACTCACTCAATCCTAGATTAGTCTGCACCAGTGTGTTACATTCATTTTCTCACGGAAAATTATAAAAACTTATTTCAATACAAAGGGATCGTTTTGCCCAAGAGTTCACATTGAGGTACACAACAATAATGGTTTGAACTAGAATCACTCATTTTTTCACTCGAGGACTTACAATAGTCAGGTACCAGGTAAACAATTTCATTGAATGTCAACAATCACAAGAGATTCGACAAGTTTTAAGTGTACAACGGCTAAAATCATATTAACATTAATGTTTCAAAAAGTAAACAATGTGTCCTTATCACTTAGATATACACATATAGTTACTCTTTTTCCATACTGTATGAATAATTTTCGGTATGTTGAATATCTCTTTGTTCTCTTCTTAACTCTCTTTTCATTCCTCTCAACACTCTTTGAAGGTTCTTTTTCACCTTTTTTCTTGACCACAGACGATACAGGAAGATTTTGGGAAGGGACTAGACTTCAAGAGCCCATCGTCTGTCTACAGACTCGCTGAATCCTAGATTAGTCTGCACCAGAACGTTACGTTCATTTTCTCACGGAAAATGATGAAAACTTATTCCAGTACAATGGTATCGTTTTGCCAAGAGTCACATTGAGGTACACAACAATAATGATTTGAACTTGAATCACTCATTTTTTCACTCGAGGACGTACCAGGTGAACAAGAATTTCTTTATAGGTCAACAATCACAAGAGATTCGACAAGTTTTAGGTATACAAGGACTAAAATCATATAAACATTAATGTTTGGAAAAGTCATAGACAAATTAAAAATAATTTTTAGTTTCTCTATGGGAAAAGTAAACAATGTACTTAGGTATAGTTTCAAAAATCGACACCAGAGGGAGTATCTGCTATTTTCCTCTGGCTTTAGTTTAGAAATTATACTTATATATGATCACATATAAATACACAGAACGAACCTTTAAATTGGAATAGGCACGGTTGCCAGTTTAAATTTATGTTTTATTTGGACTTGGAACACCACTGCCAACATAAGTGGTTAGGTTGAAAAAATTAATGAAAAAGGGAACATGCATGTGCCCCTTTTCTGAAATATTTTGGTTACCACCTAGAAAGTTCAGCAACAAACTTGGACATTGAAAACGCCAAACGTACTCCTAGGGCCTCTGATGGACGTATGCATCGTTACTTCACACAGTTCAAACTTTTACCGCTAGTTGCTTCGAACTGTCAACCATAATTTATCTTCATGTATATGTTGTACTCATAGTATTTTCAATTATTACTGAAACATCTTATTAAAAATGTGGTTGACTTTATGTGTGAGTTGTAAGAAATATTATTTTCCATCAATCCTGAAACAACCAAAATTGGCGCTAGTGTTTGGGGGAAGTTATACAAGTGAAGGTCAAATCGAGTTTGAATTGAGGAGCACCTTTTAATTTGAAAATTTTTTGCATTTTGGAATTTGAGAAATTATTTTCACAAAATGAAATTTTTGAGGACCAAACTGATGCAAGGAAAAGTTGTAAGTTGTGCTACGTAGAATAATATTCATTTCTTCAAATTTCCTGATTAATTTTGGGATATATTGAAATTGGCAATTCTGTTTCATGCATTATCGACTGTCATCTGTCAATATTTTTTCCCAGAATATTGTTTGTGCTACCAACTGTTCACATATTTAGACAGAAAATATCTATGAATGACACATTTAATACTAGAAATTTATAAGCGTTTCGTGACCAAAAGTAATTGAATTGGTATATCAAATTGGCGATTTTCTATACAACCAAAGTCAAACAATTGCCAGAACAGAACTTTTGAAGGTTTTTCTTTAAGTTAGCAACTTGTGCAGCACTCCCCTATTGGAGAGTCATATGTTTTTGAAGGTTTTCTTGAAATTGGTAACTTTTGTGGAACTCCCCTATTGCAGCTTGACTGGCAGCCATTTTGCCGAGTTTGTTCTAGCCATGGACAAGAGTTCTATGCTGGTTCAAGCCTTTAGCATGAATATAGGCGAACATATCGTCACAAGGGTTGTTTAGAAAATACGTCACTTCTAGTAGTTTTGCGATTTTTCCGAATGAAGCCGAAAACATACCCATCCGAATGCTGCAATTTTTCTGCGAACAAAATGGCTGCCAGACATGCCGCAAAAAAAGTTCAAATATTTCAACTTCTTGCGAATTTGGACAAACCACAGAACCACATAATTCAGATCAGTCTGAACTGTACCTTCGCCTCATAACCAACCCGAATCATTAGGTTCTATTGGTATTCATATGATATGTTCACGTTAATGGAATGGAGGATCTGTTAAATATTTATGAAATTAACTATACCGTCTCTGACCCCTACGAAGTACTTCAAACAAAAATGAAAGAACATTTGTTTGTGGAGTGCAGGGAGATTATTACAATCTCGTTAAGGATATATTCAATTCCTTTGGAATAACTTGCTCTCAGTTGCTCTCAGTTCGACGAACTATTGTCCATAGTGATGTCAAAATTGAAAAAGTCATATTCAGGTACACCAATTCGATAAAATGCATAAACTAATTATCTATTCTTTTTCCGAATCTATATTGGACTGATTGGAATATTTTTAAATGAAAAAATAACAAACATGAACAATAAATATAGAAAAATGACATATGATATGATTCATGGTTAATCGCATTTTTTTGCCGTATGAGTATGAACGTTCGGTGGTTTTTCTCCGATTTGCGAGTCGCAAAAAATGTGCTTTTACTGGGATGAGTATGGACGAGCCTTAATTCCTGAAACACCCTTTTTCTGAAAATATATTAGATATAGATATTAAAAATTTTCATCAACTTTTATTTTCAAACAAAAAATTACTATATGGAATATTTTCCCTTGAAATCATTTCAAATAATTCAAAAACATATTTTCTCCATGAAATAATTTCGTACAATGACGTCAATCTATCGAACATTTCAAATTTTTTATTTTTTTTTAACAAAAAATGAACCCGACGAAAACAGAAACTGAAAAGTAAAAAATAAACATTTTTATTAATAACTAATCTCCTAAACTAATGTATGTAACTAATTTTGAGTCGGCGCCAAACAAACAACGAAAATCATTGAATTTCTTGAAAAAAAAATATCAAAACGCCACCGCGCATCCTGCTGCCTTCATTTTACGCTTCACTTGATTCAATTGCTAGTTTGTTTGGCGCCGACTCAAAATTAGTTACATACATTAGTTTAGGAGATTAGTTATTAATAAGAATGTTTATTTTTTACTTTTCAGTTTCTGTTTTCGTTGGTTTAATTTTTTGTTAAAAAGTTTTTATTTTTCAATTTTTTGTGGCTGAAATCTACTACTTAATTATTGGATACTTACTTACCCACCTTACTTCAACTATTAACAGTTAAATAATATACCTCCCAACCGGAAATTTTGCCGAATCCTCTGTTGGTACAGATGCTGATAATTTATTAAAAATTCTGACATTTGTAGAATTTTGCTCTGTGACGGACAATCTGAATTCAGGAGTTCCGAGTTCATTCGATGATCTTGTAGCATGGTTGTGGACATCAGCATTTGTTGAGTACAGAGTTATATTAGTAAAAATCTCCAGTAGAGTTTGATAGATATAGACACAAGGGATTGGTAAAATAATGAAGAAATACGTTGCCATCTTGGAGCTGCCATCTTGAGTTTATGAATTTTGACAAAACAATCATGATCTCCGACCATAAAAAACCCCCACATACCAATTTTCATTGGAATCGGGCTATTACCACAAAAGTCGTCGCCATATTGGAGCCGCCATCTTAAATTTAAGAATTTTGACAAAAAAATTGTGATCTCTGTCTTCGAAAACCCCCACATACCAATTTTGAATAGAATCAAACCGCCATATGGAGCCGCCATTTTGTTTTTTCTCTAGCAAAAATTCCATCAACTAGAAATGGTCCAAATGTAAATAAAAATTTGGGGAGCAGCAAAACAAAACCCTCTATCAGAATGGGTACACAATAAACAGAATGAATAACAATAACAGGACCCATAACCTATAATTATAATATTTCAAATCCCCTAATGACAACTGACAGTAATTCGATTGCACTTCAGGGGTGCGTCCCAATACCCCAACTCGGTTGGAGGATGAGTGAAATTTGACATATTGTGTCAATTATCATTTTGATTCTTTTGGAACGAAACGAAACAAATTAGTTGTCAGTTGTCATCGTCCAAAATAATTTAAATTTACATTGAAATTTAAGATATGATTTAAGGATTTAACAATGGAAGGAATTGAAGGGAGTATTCTTGCCATTACTGGAGTACTGAAACAATTTGTAGATAATAAAATCAAATACTTTATTAACCCCATTTGCCCACTTCACATATATACACTGTAAACAAACCTGCATTCTGTACTAGAGCAGATTGATTTTCACCCCTCACAACATTTCCTTTATCATCCACTAATAAAAAATGCGTTGCTGTCGTAATACTCATTTTGTTTTCGAGCACAGGCTTTAGTTTGAAAAATAATATATAACCTATGACAAGCTTTAATCACTTCTAACACTATAATGTGCAACGCGCATGCGGTTGAAATATTTGAACTTTTTCACGGACTCTGGAGTTCGTGGAAAAGTTGTACATCCGATTAAATCAACCGGAGTATAGGAACGACTTTCACGAGTTGGGAATCCACCAAGTTTATGATCGGTTAGGATGAAAAGTTGGAGTATTGGAACACGCCCCATAATACCGTTTCGATTCGATGCTTATTCGCATCGTGTTTGCCTACGGTTCGTATTCTTACTCGCATCGAACATTTATAATCCCGCTGTTCTGTTCTGGTTCTGGATACAGTTTTTCAAGGACTTTCAAATTACATATTGCAATTCAAGTTCCCTGCGATATAGTTTCTGTCATATTATTAATGGTGACACTCTTGTTTTTTTTTTTTTTTTTTTATGTTCTGGTTCCCACGAAAAGGGATATCCTGTAATGTTGAGAGAACATCGTGGGAACCAAGGGAAAGAAGGTAGGAGTTGGTGTTCTTCTTAAATTTCTGGAGGTTGTATGCCTCGGGGAACACCTCCCTAGGCAATGAGTTCCAAAGCCTCGCTGTTCGTTGGATGAACGAGTCTTTGGAAAGTGATGTTCTGCAGGTCTCCAAAGTGACCACGAAGGGGTGTGATGACTGAACTTGACGGGTTAATCTCGAAGAGACTGCCAAAGCAGGAACGATTGTTGATATTTCAGAAGAGCATCGCCCATGAAAATATCTATAAAATAGAGACAAATCGCCAACTTTTCTACGGTGTTCCAGACAAGTGAGCGAGTTTGTTAGCGAGGCATCACCGACGAGACGAATTGCCCTTTTTTGGACAGAATCCAATAGCCTCAGGATATGTTTAGGTGCCGCGCTCCAAATATGGGAACAGTATTCCAGGACAGGTCGGATCTGCGCCTTATAGATCATAAGCAGCTGAGTGGGGGTGAAATAGCTCTTGGCACGAAACAAAAAACCAAGTTTTTGGGTTGCACTTTTGGCAATGGACCTCACGTGATTTTCCCAGGAAAGGTTATTGCTGATAGTAATACCAAGCATCGATATGGATGACTTCAGTGGTATGGTTACTCCTGACAAAGTTATGTTAGGCACAGTGAGATCGGCTTTTCTAGAGAAAAGACATGCTTGTGTTTTGTTTGCATTGAATTCTACCAAGTTATTAGATCCCCACTCGAGAATTGTTGCTAAGTCCATATTCATATTATTAACATTTCTTCCTCGTTCATTTCTGGTTTCACGGGCTGATATAGGGGCCCTGGAAGAGAAAGCGGTATGGAGGGTACTATCATAGGCAAAGCTGTGTACTGGACATGAAGTTGCTTTCAACAGGTCGTTGATGTGAAGTAGAAATAGTGTTGGTGCGAGAATAGATCCTTGCGGAACACCAGCATTTATGAGTAGAGTGTCAGATGAAACCCCATCGACCACTACATGGAGAGACCTGTTTGAGAGAAAACTAGCAAGCAGAGAACACAGCTGAGGGGGCAAGCCATAAGACGGAAGCTTGGCGAGGAATCCCTGGTGCCAAACTCGATCGAACGCCTTGGAGATATCTAATGCCACAGCTAAAGTTTCTCCATACTTTTCAATAGATAGCTGCCATATATGTGAGACGTAAGCGAGCAGGTCACCAGTTGATCTCTGATGGCGGAAGCCATATTGCCTATCGTTGACAATTCCTGAGTCTTCCAGATATAATAATAATAATAATAATAATCGTTTTTATTGATAGTAAGTGAGACATAAATCATACATGAAATGTGATTCTAGTACTATCAAAGGGCAGAGTTAGCGTTTACCCATGTGTTAGATGGGTAAATACTTTCTTACACTCAACCTTTATACTAATATACTAATGGAAAATAGAAATGAAAAGAGAAAAAAAAATAATAAAAGCTAAATTACAATATCTAGCAATATATCTATATAATATTAATGTGTAAGGCTTAAAAAAAAAAACAATGTAAGTAATGATATGTTAGTATGTCTGAACACGTATTTCATGAGCTCGATGTTGATGGCTTTTTCCATGACCTTTGAAATAATAGATAGCAGTGCGATAGGTCTGAAGTTGCTAGGTAGGGCTTTTTTGCCTTTTTTAGGGACTGGCTGTACTCTTGCAATTTTCCAATTGGACGGAAATACCCCCAAATTGTAAGAGTGGTTGAACAACTTGCAAAGAACAGGTGTTAGTTCGGGGGCACATTTCTTGAGAACAATCGGCGGGATTCCGTCAGATCCACAGGCTTTGTTGGTGTTGAGACCCAGCAAAATCTTTCTGATAGTACGTTGGCGAAAGGTGATCTCGGGCATGTGACTGTCAATAGGTGTAATGTTCGGGGGTTGTTTTCCCGATGAATCCAGAGTGGAATTTCCAGCAAATAGGTGCGCAAAGATATTGGCTTTTTTCTGGGCAGTCGTTGCGATGTCGTTATCCAACTATTATCGTTATATTAACGATATTTGTGTCAAATCGTATTCCGTAAAAATGTAAAGTCGTTACGATATCGGTAGTGAACGACAGAGTCTATCGTTCGCTAACGGGAATAGAATGGGTGCCGTTTGTTAACGACTTGAACTAGTTTTGTGGAAATTGTGGATTTATATTTTGATATGGCAGGTTTAATCAACATTTTAGGTGGAGAATTGTATAGAAGGCAAGTTGTATTGATATTTTTCATATGCAATTTAATTAATTCTGAAGAAAAATAAATACATTTATTCGTTCGAAAGTGTTCATTATTTTCGAGGGTTTCTAAATACAACATATATTGCGTTTTGGTGGTTTTCGAAGAACGTTTTCTTTTAACTTTGGTATTTTTCATGATTTTTTAATAAAATCCAAACTACCCGGATCTTCGAATGCCTGATCATAGACAAGACTTCTATATTCTATACTGACATTTGATTATGAAATAATAGTTGTTAAGTTAGCAACATTCAGCACGGATCGAAAAATTATCATTAACCATCCTGAAAACATTCATTGGATCTCTTTACTGAAATTGCCAAGGTCATTTCTAGCGACACCTTTTAAGGAATAAGTATTTTTGACATATCGTTCACACGCATCGTTAAGAGCCGGCTACCGACAGTCGTTTGATAACGGATCGTTCAATAACGGCTTTTTACGGAATAGACCTGTTAGTCAGTTTGGTATCAGATAGCTTGAACCACATCACATCAAAGTCTTTCGGTTCCAAACTCTGTTCACGCTGGCATGAAAGGTTAGCCTTAGCGTAAAGGCAGACTCCACCTTTGAACCTGAATCGAGAATGGAGTTCGTAACCAGGACAAAGCATATGGACCTTGTTGGTGGACGAGTTTACTTGTGTTTCTGTTAGAGCCAGAATATCCGGTTATTTCGTCTGTAGGTGATGGTGGACGTCATTGATGTTCTTGTTGAGTCCGCGGATGTTGCAAAAATTAATCTTTAATGTTGAGTCCCCTCGAGTACCTCTCGCCCGGAAATCCGAATGGAGAGGTATTTTGCTTCCGGAGTGTTTTACTCTAGGAGACTTCATCATTATTACTATTTTCATCATTATTACCATTGAAAATAAAGGAGGAATTGGGGAAAAGGAAAGAGGGAGACCGGAAAGTATCGACCGAACACTGAAACATGGAATGATCCATTTCACAGCACACAAAGTCGATATGGTGGTATTTCACCGGGCGATGAGACCATCTTCCACCTACGGTTATCCTTTTAGTCGCCTCTTACGACAGGCAGGATTTACCATGGGGCTATTCTAAAGCCGACCACATACAGCTTAACAGATGTTTGACAGATGACAGCCATTTGGGTTGGGAACTGTGAACTGTATCTTCAAACCAAATTTCAGATGGATTGGTCAAACGGTCCGGTAGTTATCACAAGTGTTTTGTGGTAGTTATCGTGAAAGATTACAGACACACACAGACAGATTTTACTCTGGAAATGGTCCCAATCAACTCGGGGGGCCTCTAAACGGATAATTCCGTCGATATCTCGTTTTTTATTTCACGATTACATTACTTGACCTTTTTGTGAAATCTGATGTAGTAGATGGAAACATTTTGATTTTCTCTCGTCTTAAAATGTCAATTATCTAAGTCCTATGATAAAACGTTTCCATTATTGGGGTCATGTGGTTATCATACTGATGATGTAAGCTTATTTTCAAAGTATCCATTTTTGCGATTCTACGAACAATGACTTAGCTGAAAAATCGTATTTTGAAATTATTCAAAATCTTATATCAACAAAATATAGCTCGGGGAACCCTCATCTCATTGTCAACTGTCAGTTGCTGTCGGTTGTCAAAATTAAGACACTTCCTGAGTTCATGCCTTTTTGCATTACTAATTACTAATTAACGTGTTTTTTTGGCAATTTCCTCAGTCGAATAAATCCCTAATATTTTCTTTTTCATCTGAGTGAAAAGAATCATTAGCTTAGATGGAATATTAGTGATTCAATTGACGGAAGTTTTCAAAAGGCAAGTATAATGTTTCATTAAAAAAATTGTCCATACCCAAACAGGTTGGCACAAAATAATAGGTATACATTGACATTTTGCATACTATAACCTTGCTTTTATTCGATGCATTTGTAACATAATGCATACGCAATTTGTTTAGTTGCTAAAATGTCACTTGTATTAATCAAATTTCGTTTTAAATTGCGCGTTTTAAACTAGAGAGGAGTAAAGGTTCGGAATGAGTAAATCTGTTATTGTTTTGATTAAATCTGTTACATCATTCGCATATGATTATGGCAGATAATGTTTGGTTGGTGAAAACATCGAATATGATAAATGCGGAAATGATCTCAGATCATTATATCCTACATTTTAATATTTCTTCAGCATTACAGGAAGAGGAAAAAACCTGTAACTGAATATTTGGTGTGCAAGTTATTTGTTTTTTTGCATGTGGGATGACGGGATTGGTAAACATAACCTTTGAATCTATTTTCAATGAGATTAAATCGAAATTTAAAACAGATAAATAACAAAATTCCCGTACTTTTAATTTTCATACTCTGAATGTACTTTTGGAGGTTCGTTCTAATAGCAAAATTTCGATTTAGTAAAAAAAAAATCCTTAAACTAACTGTTGGTTATGGAGGTTAAAAAGGGAAACATGTATTGAAGACCTAGTGAATGTGATGCCAGTCTTGCATCAATGTTACAAATGATTTCTGATGAATGTTCCTTTTGGAAAACATTTTTCTTTATCTCATTCATCTATATGAATTCTTGATTAAGACTGGAATATAAAATCAAATTTTCACTTTCAATTTTTTTCTTTTAGTTAGGGTTTTTCAAAATATCTATCAGATGTAGTTCAATTCCAGCCTGGATTTAGCCGGGGAAGTAGTTGTTTTCTGTTATATATTCATAAGAATAACTTCATTTCAATAATGTATTTTTCAATTCACAGAAAAATCTTTCTATTCAATATTCATTTGAGAATGTTTTCCTTTTCAACAACAAACAAAGTTTATCTTTGAGTCACAGATAATTCTACATCTGATTTAATGAACAGCCTGTTCATATTTCAAACAAATCAATCTAATGCGGTTAAGTTTGACATTGTTAAAATCATTTTAGTCTGTGCATTGATACATTAAAATAATTTGGGTTATTTGCATTTCCAGAATATGAATGAAGGTAGTTCAGTTGGTCCTGGAGGGCCCATAACAATAAATAGAGAACAGATCGTTAAAGAAGGGTGGCTGCAGAAACGCGGAGAACACTGGAAAAACTGGAGGCTAAGGTAAATTTACTTATTTGTGTCATTTTACTGTTTATTTTTTCATTAGAAACATTCATGATACTAATTGAAAAGCAATTGATTAAAAAATGAACTAATTCTATCTTTGACAGTGTTGCCAATTTCTGGTAAATTTTTCTTCACTTTCTAACTATTAGATATATATATATATATATATATATATATATATATATATATATATATTTATTTATTTGAAGTAATATACAATAAAAATAGTGAATAATATAATAATAATAATAATATTTATTCATCTTTTTTGATCTTACAATGCTGATATAAGACATGTCACATGAGAAACATCGAAAGAAAAAAAGACAGTTCAAGAGCAAAGACACTGCCAGTGAGTATATAAACATACATTAGCAAAAAAAGATAAAAGACAGTTCAAGAGCAAAGACACTGCCAGTGAGTATATAAACATACATTAGCAAAAAAAGAGAAAAGACAGTTCAAGAGCAAAGACACTGCCAGTAACTAGGTAAACATACATTAGCACATAAAATATAAAACAGTGTATGTAAAGATAACCTTAAATGAAAAGAAAAAAAATAAGAAAATATATAATATATTAAAAATTAAGAATATAATTAAAAATATAGGTACCTATATAACACAGTTCATAGCAAAACTTAAACTACAAGGACTACAAGAAATGACAACAATTGATTGGGCAACAAAAAAATGTTAAGGCCATAAATTATTTTGTTTTTATGAGTTCTAACAATTTCCTTTGGAAAGTATTTAGTAAATTACTATTTTTGAATGAAGTAGGCAGTTTGTGGTATTCGTTAAAACCTTTGAAAACTAATGAATTCATGGTATTAGTATGATTTGTTCTTGTTATATGCAGATTATTCCTATTCCGGGTTAGGTAATTATGAACTTCTACATTGAAAACTATGTAGTTCTTGAAATACGATGGAGCCAGATTATTCAATATTTTGTATATAAAGAGCATACTAAAATAATCTTTGGGAAACAGTGAGCCATTGTAATGTATTCAGAATAATAACAATTGGAGTGGAACGGTTTGACTTCAGTATGATACGCATTCCACGATTTTGGAGTCTTTGGAACTAGGATAGTTTGTTGAGGTTAAACAGATATAAAATTGATGCATTGGAATATTTATAAACTCTCTTCGAAACGCTCATCAATTCTTGTTAGTTTGTATGTATTTCTAATTTCAATCTTAGGAAGGAATACCTGAAAAATATTTCATAAACAGGGTGATTCATAAATGTTGTTAGAAACTTTCAAGGGTAAATATTAGTATTTAGAATAATAAAAAAGTTCCTGTGAATATGGTTCCGAAAACGCTCAGTTTTTGAGGTATATAGTGCTAATTTAAAAAATATATATCCTTTTTTTAATATTCCAAAAAACGAAACATGGTCCTTTTCAAAAAAACTGTCCCAACTTTTTTGAGCATGAGTTTTTGACTGTAAATTATGAAAACCTAGTTTTAATACTCAAATGGGCTCTTATATCAAGTCTATAGGTGTACCTGTTTTCGAGAAAATTAAGTAAAAGCTGTAATGCATTTTCAAAAACTCAAAAAGCAAAAAAGCTACTTTTTGGGTTTTTCGACTTTCTGAGTGAAGATTATGAAAATACTTTACAATACTTCATGCATTATGTATGCAAACAGGCAGCATACCATCGATGGCTAAAAAATCCGGGCCCTGAGACCAGAGCAGCATATGTCGAGGCTAGAGGCATATGCAAAGAGACAATAGAATGCTCAAAAGATGCCCACAATGCCAAAATAAGATCAAAACTTGCTGAATGTCCTAACGGATCCCGTTCATTTTGGTCTTTCGCCAAAGCTGTGGGAAGAAACTTCACTTCCAGCTCATTTCCTCCTCTAACCAAAGAAGATGGAACACTAGCACGACTGCCCAGGAAAAGCCAATATCTTTGCGCACCTATTTGCTGGAAATTCCACTCTGGATTCATCGGAAAACAACCCGAACATTACACCTATTGACAGTCACATGCCGAGATCACCTTTCGCCAGCGTACTATCAGAAAGATTTTGCTGGGTCTCAACACCAACAAAGCCTGTGGATCTGACGGAATCCCGCCGATTGGTCTCAAGAAATGTGCCACCGAACTAACACCTGTTCTGTGCAAGTTGTTCAACCACTCTTACAATTTGGGGGTATTTCCGTCCAATTGGAAAATTGCAAGAGTACAGCCAGTCCCTAAAAAGGCAAAAGGCCCTACCTAGCAACTACAGACTTATCGCACTGCTATCTATTATTTCAAAGGTCATGGAAAAAGCCATCAACATCGAGCTCATGAAATATCTGGAAGACTCAGGAATTGTCAACGATAGGCAATATGACTTCCGCCATCAGAGATCAACTGGTGACCTGCTGCTTACGTCTCACATATATGGCAGCTATCTATTGAAAAGTATGGAGAAACTTTAGCTGTGGCATTAGATATCTCCAAAGCGTTCGATCGAGTTTGGCACCAGGAACTCCTCGCCAAGCTTCCGTCTTATGGCTTGCCCCTCAGCTGTGTTCTCTGCTTGCTAGTTTTCTCTCAAACAGGTCTCTCCATGTAGTGGTCGATGGAGTTTCATCTGACACTCTACTCATAAATGCTGGTGTTCGCAAGGATCTATTCTCGCACCAACACTATTTCTACTTCACATCAACGACCTGTTGAAAGCAACTTCATGTCCAGTACACAGCTTTGCCGATGATAGTACCCTCCATACGCTTTCTCTTCCAGGGCCCCTATATCAGCCCGTGAAACCAGAAAGGAGCGAGGTAAGAAATGTGAATAATATAAATATGGACTTAGCAACAATTCTCGAGTGGGGATCTAATAACTTGGTAGAATTCAATGCAAACAAAACACAAGCATGTCTTTTCTCTAGAAAAGCCGATCTCACTGTGCCTAACATAACTTTGTCAGGAGTAACCATACCACTGAAGTCATCCATATCGATGCTTGGTATTACTATCAGCAATAACCTTTCCTGGGAAAATCCGTGAGGTCCATTGCCAAAAGTGCATCCCAAAAACTTGGTTTTTTGTTTTGTGCCAAGAGCTATTTCACCCCCACTCAGCTGCTTATGATCTATAAGGCACAGATCCGACCTGTCCTGGAATACTGTTCCCATATTTGGAGCGCGGCACCTAAACATATCCTGAGGCTATTGGATTCTGTCCAAAAAAGGGCAATTCGTCTCGTCGGTGATGCCTCGCTTACAAACTCGCTCACTTGTCTGGAACACCGTAGAAAAGTTGGAGATTTGTCTCTATTTTATAGATATTTTCATGGCGATGCTCTTCTGAAATATCAACAATCGTTCCTGCTTTGGCTGTCTCTTGAGACTAACCCGTCAAGTTCAGTCATCACACCCTTCGTGGTCACTTTGGAGACCTGCAGAACATCACTTTCCAAAGACTTCGTTCATCCAACGAACACCAGGCTTTGGAACTCATTACCCAGGGAGGTGGTCCCCGAAGCATACAAACCCCAGAAATTTAAGAACAACACCAACCCCCACCTTCTTTCCCTTGGTTCCCACCATGTTCTCTGAACATTACAGGATATCCCTTTTCGTGGGAACCAAAACAAAAAAAAAAAAAAAAAAAAAAAAAAGATAGATCACTTCTGATTTCATACAAAGACGATCAATTTCTAAAGGAAAGATTCAACATAGTGTTGTATAATTTGGTTTCGTGGTGTGGTGCTAACTCACTTCATTTCATAATAATAATGTTTTTTTATTTCTAAATTAACCTCATATGTATATTCAAAGCCCAAAGAGCAATGACGTCAAAAGTTTGGTAAAGGTTTTATGCAGCACGGTTCAGGTAGTCATCTACATTGTAAGGTTCTAAATCTAAGAGCAATTTTTGTTTTAAACAGATTCTGGTTTTCTATTGATTTAAGAGAACTCGGCAGCTTATTAAATATTCATATACACATAAAAGACGGGTTTTTTCAGTCAAACTAAAGCGATGCTTGGGAAGTGTATGTCAAGTGATCTGGTGTTCGCATCATTGTTTATTCCGAATTTGCTCTTGTTTCTTTGTAAAATATCAAGCACTCATATAGGTACACACCATATACAGGATATCGGGCCACCCCTGTAACTTCTGCATTCGTGAATGGATTTTTCTGAAATTTGGTAGTTATATAAGCAACCAATTCGGATTTGATCACATTACAATCCAATATGGCGGACTTCCGGTTTTTCTGGAAATGCCAGCAACTTTGTTTTTTCAAATGGAACACCCTGTATATTTTTACATATTCAAGTTCAACAGGTCAAAACAAGTCCAAACCTTATGTCAAAGGTCATTTTTTTGAAACAATTAAAATTGAAATAGTTTTTTTATTTTACCTCGTGGATAAATGAGATTTGGTGAAGGCTATTCACAATTCACATTCACAATTCACAAAACAAAGAAACATAATTTTTTCTGAAAAATTAATTTTTTGAGTCACTTATTGATGAATCAATTCAGTCACATCACATTTTGATCAAAAATATTTTTTTTTCAAATGGAACCCCTATGGGCCACCTACCTGTCTCTCTAGATCATACATTAAGGAAAAAAATACATATAATTTTTGTATTTTGGTGTAGTAACAAATTTTTATACATTAAAAAATCTACAACTATTTCATAAGTTTCCTTGCAGTAGTTTTTCAACCATTAATTTGGCATTCCTCATTTATTTCCTTGCAAATCGTCCACAATAGTTTTATTTTTATTATCAGAGTTATTTACTCTTTTCTCTAAGTTTTGTGTTCTTTTTTTATAAGAAGTCTATGATATTATTTTTTGGTTTGTTTATATTCATTTCTAACATTTCTTTTTTATGCACCGAGTTTTTCTGATCGCTATTATTTTTAAAGGAAAGGACTCTTTGAAAATGTGTAAAAAATTACTTATAAACTGTGTCCATTGATTATTTACATCATTTACAGCTAATACTAGAATGTCTCAAGTTTGTTTTTCAATTCTACGACATCTGCATCTCTTTTTATGCACCGTATTTTTTCTGATCGATATTATTTTTAAAGGCAAGGACTCATTGAAAATGTGAAGTCCATTGATTATTTACATGATTTCATATTTCATACACTAATTGCCAATTTTTTTTGAGTTTTCTGTGAAAAATCTACATGGTGTTGGTAGTTTTTTGGATTCTTGAATCTCAAAATTGACCTTTTGTGCAGAGTGATTGGAAATGTGATATTCAATTGTTTGACTGCGTGACCATTCTAAATTTGAAAAATATATTGTCTAAACAGTGAATGTAAATGTTTGGGACTCACGCTAGATAACTGTTTGAACTGGAAGAGTCACTGTAATGAACTAATATCAAAAGTAAGTTCTGTTTCGTATTTGATACGAAATCTCAAGTAGATTTTGACCACTGAATTGTTAGTAAACTATTAATATGCACATATTGAATCAAGAATCAGATATGGTGTTTGCCTTTGGGAAAGCTTCTCACTAGCTCCAATGTATTTATTATCCAAAAAAAGATTGTGCGAATTTCAGCAGGCGTCAGAGAACTTCCCGTAAAAACTTATACAAACCTTTTAAAATTCTTTTTCAGATATTTTATATTTTGAAATGTGTGTATTGAAACACACTAACAAGCCGAAATATGATTGCAACTCCTCTTACCATAACTATTTCCACATAAATCCCTACAAATATAATATAATGGCTAACTCACCTTCTTACTTGGGACTAAAACTATATAACAAACTGCTTGAATCATTGAAGACTACTGATATAATTCAAGTTTTGAAAAGCACCCTTAAACGGTTTTTATTAAACCATTTTTTTAATATTGACGAATTTTTCAATCTGTGATTTTACCTCACCATCTCATTGATTTATTTGATGTGAATGAAATTCATGTTTTCATCTTTTATTGGATATTATATTGTATGCTTATGACAGTTTTATATATTTTGTATGTACGATTTTGTATTAGTTTTATTATTACTTTATTTATAAATGCTAAGAATCAGTTTCTGTAGCATCCTATTTGACTTATCCTATAACTTTGTAAGTTCAACAGGATCAATAAAGTGATTTGATTTGAATATTTAGTAACTGAAATAATGTAAAACCTGTTGCACACATTTAATGTCTTGAATTCTTTGTATAATTTTATTATTCATCCAGAAGTGCAGGTACTCTTCAAAATTGGCGGTAAATTCAAATATTAATTTCACCAGTAGCCAATGCATCTGAATGAAAAAAATAACTTGTACAATTTTGCTCTTCTACACTCAGGATTTTGACAATTTTTGGGGTACTTTTCGTTGTTGAACACAAATTTTAAATATAAACTATCTACTCTCTCAATTACTTCAAAGATGGGCCCCGCAAAGTCATTTTTTTCTGTCTTTCCTTTTTCTCCAAATCAATTCTAACTCTTATATTTCAAATCTTTAGGATATTAGGGTTATATTTTTGATTTTTAAGAATAAATACTTTTATTAATTTTAGTGATTAGTAAATATTTTTTATCCTATCGTTGATTCACATAGATAGCAAAATAAAATTCAAAAACAAGGAACTGCATTGACTTCAATGAAACTTCATATTGTTTTTAACTTCTCTCAGATATTTTGTGCTCCTTGACGATGGAGCCTTGGTGGGATTTAAGAATAAACCCGACGAGTTCTACCAAGTGGAACCTCTGAACAACTTCACCGTGAAAGGTTGTCAGATCATGTCTATAGACAGGCCAAAACCATATACATTTATAATAAGAGGATTACAATGGACTACCGTCATAGAACGAACATTTTGTGTTGAAACAGAGCAAGACAGGTGAGTTTTTCTGTGATTAGTATTAGTCCCCTTCAATTAGGCTTTAGATTTAAAATCTAAAATGGATAAATGAAAAATATACACTACCCTTTAGTACACCATTTTTTGAAGTAGCCCTTTTTAATAACTACTTTGAAAATTCTGGAGTTATTTTTCTGAATCTGTGAGGAAGTTACATACTCAGAAATTTATAAATTAAAACTGATCTTACCTAGTGCTATTAAATATGTGGAAATTTGATAAGCTTCAAACTTGCGAGAAATTTTTGTTTTGAAAGTAACCTCGAAAATGAGCCATTATATTACATTAAATTCTTACAAATTACATCAAAATTACTTATGACACATAATTAACCAATAATTTATGTAAAAAAATGAAAATCTGATGCTATGGACCATTTAAATTCTCATCAAAATATGGGGAAACTCTTTTATAAAATATCTTGCATTTTCATCAAAATACTACAAATTACATCAAAATTACTTATGACACACACTGAACCAACAATTTGTGTAAAAAAATAATTGAAAATCTGGTGCAATGGAGCATTTGAATTCTCACCAAAATATTGAGAAACTGTTGTATAAAATACCTTGCATTTTAATTGAATTACTACAAATTACATCTGAATAACTTATGACATATACATAACCAACAATTTGTGTACAAAAAAACTGAAAATCAGGTACAATGGACCATTTGAATTCTTACTGAGTTCTTCTGAAACTATCTTAAAACATCTTGTATTCCATTATTTTACTACAAATTACATGGAATGAACCATTTAATTCTCATCAAAGTATTTTGAAAATATGCTATGAAATATTTTGCATTTTCATTGAATTTCTACAAATCACATCGTAATAACTTACAGTATATTGGCTATTTGAATTATTATCAAGTTCTTCAGTAATAGTCCATAAAATATCACAAATTTCATTAGATTACTTTGAAATAGATTAAAATAACTTGACACTTAAACAACAATTTATGTAATACATTATTGTGCAATGGATCAATTGATTTTAATTTTCACCAAAATATTCAGAAACTGTTCTATAAAATACTGAATTACTACAAATTACACCAGAATAACTTATGACATATTAAAAAAAATGTACCTACGTCAGAATAACATTGAAAATGATGCAGTTACTTCTTAAAAAAAGACACATTTTCGATACATTTTTGGAGTTTTCTCTATATACAGTGAGGTCCATAAGTAACGGATAAATTCATTTTCCACGTAATTTACAATTTGAGTAGAATTTTGAAACACTTTAAATTCCGAAATGAAATTTTTTAAGCATAATTTTATACCTTCCCCTTCAACCCTCTTAAAGTAATAGCAACCCCTTTAAAAAAATTAAAAAAAACGAGGGTGCTTGTAATAACTCATTTGAAAGGGTTTTTCTCTATCCAGCAATATAAAGTTTTTAAAACTTTGTATATTTTCCATCAATAAAATAAAAATTTAAAATTTTAAAATGTATACAATCAAATGTATCCTATACTATGCCTATGTGCCAAATATCTGTCAAATCTGACTTTCCTAATTGATTTTGTGTCATAAATATTCAATTTGAATATATAGTTTTTTCTGATATGCGCAGGTGTCTAAATACCCAACAAAAAGAAAGAAGCAAAAAGGGTTTCTATTTACATATCAGAAATAATTATAAATTTAAATTTATTTATTTACTACATTTGCTATCACTCCAGTTATTCATCGCTGATTGTCAAGTTAATTATTATTTTAATAATTAGTCTTTCGGTTACCCAAAGAATTGAAATTTTGATATATTATTGGATGTGGTGATAAAACAAGAACGCAGAAGCAGGTATGCAAAATCTTCAATACTAAGTATCCTGACCGTCACATTTCTCAGTGTACGGTTAGTAGAATATAAATCAAATTTCGTGAATTTGGAAATGTCACAGATATTCCTAAATTTGGTAGGAAACGCATTTTATCAAATGAAGTTAAATTGGATATATTGTTAGATATTCAAGATAATCCACATGAACCTACAAGAGGAATTTCCGCCGATAATGATGTTAGTAAAACGTCTTAAAAAAATACTACCCATATAAAATTCATTTGGTTCGAGAACTTAACAAGGAAGGAAATCATGGAAAATAGATGCGTGCCAAGATGATCCGTTCTTTATAAAAAAAAAAAATTTTCCTGATGAAACAACAGTCATTTCAAATGGACCAGTCAACAAACTGTAGATACTGACAGAAAATCCACTTTGGATGATGGAGGCCAATACTTAATATCCTGAGAAGGTGAACGTTTAAACTGGATTTATAAATTTTCAAATTATCGGATCATATTTCTTTGATAGCACATTAACTGGCGCACGTTACTTAGATTTCTTGCAAAATGTCTTAGTTTCAGAATTATAAATACTTTTCCCAGATGATGACAACCCTAATGAAATTGATAAAAATATTTTGCATTGGAAGTAAGAACCTATCTCAATCAAGTTTTCGAGGTTTATTGGTAGACGAGGTGAAATTGAGTGGCCTTCCCGATTTGACCTCACTTGACTAATTTTTATGGGGTTATTTAGAATCTAAAGTCTAGTACAACATACCAAATAACGTCGACGGTATAAAAGACAGAATAAGGCAAGAAATTGATCAAATCACTCCGGAAACTATACAAAATGTTTTAGAAGAATTTCCGCAACTTCTCCATTATTGTCGAGGAGCAAAGGGCGCCCAGTTTGAACATTTGATTTAAAATGTTTCATGTTCTTTTGTTTACTTGGCAACATTAAAAATGTAATATTTTTTAATAAAAAAGGTGGAGAAACTCAAAAAACCTTACATTGCTGGATAGAGAATTAAAAACCCTTTCAAATAAGCTATCACACTCACTCTCGTTCTAGTTAAATTTGTTAAAGGGTTGCTGTCCCTCCAAGGGGGTCAAAGGGAGAGGTAGGTTTAGAATAAAAAATTGTTTCAAGAAATTGAAAATTATGTAAATAAATAATAGTTTAAAAAAACTAAAAACACGCTTTTATAGAAAATAAGAAAAAAATGTATTTTATTTAAAAAAACGCGTGGGGTGCATGGTATTGCCTCGGCCAACAATTACCTGTGATCTGAGACATTTCTTACTTTACTGCCCTAGGTGTGTAATGTACTATATAATTATTGATACCATGTACCCCACGCTTTTTTTTAAATACAATTATTTTTTTAGTCTGGTTTTCTATAAAAGCGTGTTTTTTAGTTTTTTTAAACTATTATTTATTTTCAACTTTTTAGTTTAGTTTTCTATTAATGTGTGTTTTTAGTTTTTCAAACTATTATTATTATAAATTTTTTTTTAACTACTATTCTCCAATATTGAATAGAATCGGACCATAATCACAAAACTCGCGGCCATTTTGGAGCCGCCATCTTGAATCCTTCAATTTTGACAAAATAATCATAATCTCCGACCCCAAAAACCCCCACATACCAATTTTGAATAGAATCAGACCATAATCACAAAACTCGGCCGCCATTTCGAAGCCGCCATCTTGAATTTTTCAATTTTACAAAAGAATCATAATATTCGACCCCAAAAACCCCCACATACCAATTTTGAATAGAATCAGACCATAATCACAAAATTCGGCCGCTATTTTGAAGCCGCCATCTTAAATTTTTCAATTTTTCAGTAATTTCACAAAAACCCCCACATACCAATTTTGAATAGAATCAGACCATAATCACAAATCTCGGCCGCCATTTTAAAGCCGCCATCTTGAATTTTTCAGTTTTCACAAAAACCCCCACATACCAATTTTGAATAGAATCAGACCATAATCACAAAACTCGTCCACCATTTTGGAGCCGTCATCTTGAATTTTTCAATTTTGGCAAAAGAAACATAATCTTCGACCACGAAAACCCTCAGATACCAATTTTGAAGCGAATCGGACCATAATCACAAAACTCGTACGCCATATTGGAACCGCCATTTTGTTTTTTTTTCACACAAAAATTTCTTAATGCATTGTCACCGGAATTATGTACACCTGCCAAATTTCAAATCCTTCGGATGTCTGGAAGTGGGTCAAAATCGCGCCCAAAGGAGTCGGTAACAAACAAACAAACATACAAGTGAAGCTAATATAAAGCGTGTAAAAATGAATTTATCCGTTAGTTATGGATCTCTCTGTATATACAAGCATTTATTATTTTCTCATTATCAAATTTTGTTTCACCTTATTCTAATATAATTTCTCGAGAAACAATAATTTTGCGAAAATGCAAGATATTTTATGGAACAGTGTTCCAAGTGTAAATATTTTGATGATACTTTTTCAGGTTTTCTGTGCTCTAGAAGTAAAATTATTAGTTGTCCTTTGTATTAAAAGAGCATAATATTATTAAATTCTCCTATTTTATAAAATTTTGCATTTGAGATAATTAAAAAACTTGTGGAAAAACAGTTGTTTTCTTTTTCGGACCTATGAAATCTTTTATACTATAAATTGTGCATGATGTGTTTTGACAAAATAAAAAAAATGCACCAATATATTCTGGCAAATATACTAATTATCCTCTTCAATAATAATTCTTACTTCTGGCAAGAAAACCCAAACAAAATGTAGAGAAATCCATTGAATAATATATCGATTAGAATCATAATCATTGATTAAAAAAAAATATGATGAATTCCAGAGAAGAATGGGTGGCAGCCATAAAAATGGTGTCCGAACGGATATCGTCGGATTGCGAAGATGTGGAGATGAATCCTGCGAACAGCGAAATGGGAACGATGGAGGATCTGTGCGAGAAATTCTCACTGCAAGGCACCTCTATCTCCAAATCAACGGGCAAGCGGAAAGTGACGTTGGAAAGCTTCGAATTCATAAAAGTGTTGGGGAAGGGAACATTCGGTAAGGTGATTCTGTGCAGGGAGAAGGCTACGGGGCGGTTGTTTGCCATTAAAATTCTCAAAAAAGAGGTCATCATACAGAAGGACGAAGTTGCTCACACACAAACTGAAAATAGAGTTCTCAGAAGTACCCATCACCCATTTTTAACGGTAAGTATGTTTTCGTTATGCAAAAAGGGCACGGCATCCACTTTGTTTTTTTTTCATATAACTGGGTGAAAAATTCAATGGATTGTATTTCCAATTTCCAGTATGATTGGATTAATTTTATAGTGATAATTTTCAAATAAATTCCTTTTTTTTTCTATTAGGAAATTAATTTTCTGATTTCTTTTCCATTTGAGGCATGATTTTTAGTTCACACTGTACTTTGGACATTTTATGTAAGATGTCAACGTTAGTCTTACAACATTTGAACATTTTTTGTTTCAGTCGCTGAAATATTCATTTCAAACCAACGACAGGTTATGCTTTGTAATGGAATACGTAAATGGGGGTGAGCTATTCTTTCACCTGTCTCGTGAGAGGGTATTTTCTGAAGAAAGAACAAAGTTCTACGGCGCTGAAATCATATCAGCTCTCGCCTACCTCCATTCTCAAGGAATCATATACAGGTATGAATACATTATCGATACTTTCGTTCGAAAACATTGCAGAAAAATATGGGACAGCAGCATAACTATCATTGTTACGAATCTGGGGTTCGTGGCTATTGAAATACTGAATCCATTATTCTCTGTTTATTCACACTTCACAAAACAATATTAAACTCTGTCAATTAAATAATTCGGTTCAAAGCACCGCTAAAATATACCGCACACTTCACTGGACTCTGGAATGTGTTCTAATTTGTCATTTTTAATTTTGCTCTCGCTAGTGATGCTTTTCATAAGGTCATTAGCACCTAGAGTATTCATGGCAATTGCTTCTCGACCCATTTGAAATTTCTGGGTTCTTCTTTCAGTTTTTCCACGACAGGGTAGTGTTTTTTTTCTTTTTCCTATCATAAAAATCAACCATTTGAAATTTATTTATTTGTTTATTTCACGGGATAACCCAATTTACAATAAATAGCAAACATTAGATGAGATAAAATTAAGATATTAACCTAGTTTACTAAAATTGGAAAAAAAACAATCGATTCGAAATAACAAAAAATAAAAACATTAAATCGGATAGATTCTTAACACTTTAAGTGCTGACATTATATGGTAACAGTCACCCGGAAGCTGACAGTGTTTTTTTCGAAATAATGAATAAGAACATTATTGACACGTGAAAAATATTTATTTCGCAAAAAATACAGAAATAAAGTGATATGTGCCATGACGTCGAAAGATGTCTTCAGCCTCCTCCAATGAAACTCTCTGGGAGAGGCTGATGGCATCGAAAGGCGTCATGCAGATCAACACAGTAAATTTACAAAGATTCGTGAAATTTCGAAAAACATGGTTTGACACATAGGGAAGGCTTTCCAGGACAGTAAGGGCAGTGGTACACAGTCTCTTCTTCACTTTGTTCTTAGCATAATAGGTACATCTACGATGTGCATGCTTTTTGGTTGTTGCTGTTGGAAAGTTTTTTTTTTGGAATATGACTCGAATCAGCGGGTTGCTGTTGATTTTTTCAGTTTGTTTTTCTGGAAGTAGGTTTTCCAAGATTTTAATTTTGAAATCATACAACGAAATCCTTGATTTTCCAAACTTTTTGTACAAAAATCAAACTAACTAAATTTGACGTTTATTTCACACTTATATTACACGCTGACGCCCGCGCAACAGCTCTGCTCGCAGGCTAACAACGTACTGAAGTATAGAACGTAACTATACTGACGGCGTCGAAAGACGTCATGCGCACCCCACTTAAGTATCGAATGACGTCGAAAGACACCGTCAGCACTTAAAGTGTTAAGCACCAACAACTTTCAAGACCTTTCTAATATTATATACATTCATACAGAATAAATCTAGGCTATGAGAATACCTGTTGAAAGATATTTTGATTCTATTAAGAGGCGAGTGGTAGGCATAGTTGCTTGTATGGGGTGCAACAGTGAATATTTCAGGAGCTGGGATTTTCAGTGCAATAGTCTCAAGTAGTTTAGAGCAGTTGATGTTACCTGAGATCAATTTCTGTAGGGATACTATGTCCGTGACACATCTTCTGTGAGAAAGTGATTGGATGTTCAGCATTTCCTCAAGCTCAGCATATGCATATTATTCTCTAGTAAGCACAGCATCTCAAGAATTTTTCTTGGACTCTCTCAATTTGTCGTACATAACACACAGTGTGGAGACCATGAAATTGAACCATATTCAAGAATAGATCTAACATGTGAACAGTATAGTATGTTCAAGGTATTGTTTTTGAAGTCATATCCTGACAGTAAAACCCAACATTTTATAGGCTTTGGTTGTGATTTCATTAATGTGTTGATCAAATGTGGGTTTGGTATCAATTTTTATTCCAAAATCCTTGATTTTATTGACACATAGTAGTTGATTACCAGTAATTTGATATGGAAAGTTGATAAATGTTTTCACTCGCAAAAAAGATATGTCAAAACACTTTTTTACATTAACATCCATCTTATTGAGTCTACATCAATATATTAAATTATCTATATCCTCTTGTAAGAGATTAGCATCAAATAGCAAGTTCACATGATAGAATAATTTTAGGTCATCACAATAAGTTGAAGAGCATTGGTACAGAATGTGACCCCTGTGGTACACCTGAGGATACCTTTATCACTTGTGAGATACATACAGCCACTTTACATTGTGTTCTTCCATTCAGGAAGCTATTGAACCAATTGAGCAACGATCCACTGAAACCAAGACTTAGATGATAGGATATCATGGTTGACTCTAACAAACTTACCCCACCTTAACTTATTTGTTAAAAAAAAAAGTTATTCCTGATAAAAAGTTCTGCATGGCCTAAAACCAAAAGTGAAATAATCAGATATCTATTTTTTGCATTTGTATACGGGGTTTGCCGGAAAATGTAAATTTTGCTCAAGAGTAAAGTACCTTTATTTTTACAAGCTTTATATTAGCTTCACTTGTATGTATGTTTGTTTGTTTGTAACCGACTCCTTTGGGCGCGATTTTGACCCACTTCCAGACGTCCGAATGATTTGAAATTTGGCAGGTGTACACAATTTCGGTGACAATGCATTAAGAAATTTTTGTGTGAAAAAAAAACCAAAATGTCGGCTCCAATATGGCGGACGAGTTTTGTGATTATGGTCCGATTCGCTTCAAAATTGGTATCTGAGGGTTTTCGTGGTCGGAGATTATGATTCTTTTGTCAAAATTGAAAAATTCAAGATGGCAGCTCCAAAATGGTGGACGAGTTTTGTGATTATGGTCTGATTCTAATCAAACTTAGTATGTGGGGTTTTTGGGGTCGAATATTATGATTCTTTTGTAAAAATTGAAAAATTCAAGATGGCGGCTTTAAAATGGCGGCCGAGTTTTGTGATTATGGTCTGATTCTATTCAAAATTGGTATGTGGGGGTTTTTGGGGTCGGAGATTATTATTTTGTCAAAATTGAAGGATTCAAGATGGCGGCTCCAAAATGGCCGCGAGTTTTGTGATTATGGTCCGATTCTATTCAATATTGGGGAATAATAGTTGAAAAAAATTAATAATAATAATAATAGTTTGAAAAACTAAAAACACGCGTTAATAGAAAACTGAACTAAAAAGTTGAAAATAAATAATAGTTAAAAAAAACTAAAAAACACGCTTTTATAGAAAACCAATTGTTAAAAAAGCGTGGGGTGCATGGTATCAATAATTATATAGTACATTACACACCTAGGGCAGTAAAGTAAGAAATGTCTCAGATCACAGGTAATTGTTGGCCGAGGCGATACCATGCACCCCACGCTTTGTTTTAAATAAAATAAATGTTTTTCTAATTTTTTATTTTTTTAGTCTGGTTTTTTATAAAACCGTGTTTTTTAGTTTTTTTTAACTATTATTTATTTACAATATCGACAATCTTTATTAAGATGATGAGTCGTGCAGGGGAATTTTCAGATCGAACAACATGTTGACGGAGCAGTTTTTATTATGGAATCAATTACATTCTTAATCAAACATAAAGAATATTTTAACAATTATAGAAATACCCAAGATCACAGTACCCGGTTCAAAAATGATTATAACTATCCTATACATTCGAGGACTGTTTTCTAGATCCACTGTATAAGCAATACAATATTTCAATAATATTCCTAATGAAATCAAATGCCTTGAAGACTCTAGAAGCTTGTTAAGAACGTATTTATGTAACATGGAGCCATATTGCATCAATGATTTCTTCTCCACCAATATCTAGGCATCTCAGTATCTAATCATTTTATGATTCTTTTGTATTTTTAGCATCATCTGTGTTCTACATATCTATATTTAACTGTATTCTATTTCTGTATATTGTGTTTTGTAATTCATTTGTACTCTGTGACGTATTTCTCAGACCACAACTCTGTTTAAATAAATTATCTATCTATCTAGTGACTTGTTATGCTGAGTATGACTGTGTAGGCATAAAAAAAATTGTTATAACTATGAATGGATTTTGTAAATATACCAGGACCATAATGGGATCATTTTTTTTCAGTGAGTTTTAGACTTTTATATAGGTAATTTCTGCTGGAATGATCTATTCTGATGAGTTCTACATCATGGTTGAAAAGGATGCCTCATCTTTGAGAACACCCTATATATGTGTTCCAATATTTCATATTTTCTGTGAATTTTATTTGTAACTAGCATTCTTTGATTTGTAGATTTACTGTTAATGTTGAAAAAATCCACTTCACAGGGACCTGAAACTAGAAAATCTTCTGCTGGACAAAGATGGTCACATCAAAATCGCCGATTTCGGTTTGTGCAAGGAGGACATCACCTACGGACGTACTACGAAGACCTTCTGCGGCACACCCGAATATTTGGCGCCTGAAGTTCTCGAAGATAACGATTACGGCCAGGCTGTTGATTGGTGGGGTATCGGAGTTGTCATGTACGAAATGGTAACTTGAGAACTTTTTCACTAGATTGAAAGGTATCGTAAGCAATTTAGGTTCTGCTAAAGGCCTATAACAAAAGCAATCATAAGAAGTAATATCAACCAAAACTTTGTTTGACTGAGCTAGTTAATGGGTAAACAATTTTATTTAATATAGTATTCGATTTATTTTGTCAGGATTGAAGGTAAGAGATGGGTCTTGAGTTTTTTAACCCGTTCTCAGCTCCTATCATTATTGGGCTTCCCGTTTATATAATTTTGGGAGAAATCAATGACATATTGATGAATTGATGTGTTGTTTGTGTTTTTTTTAGTCAGCAAGCATAGCAAAATTGTTTTAAATGAGAGCGGCTCCAAAATGGTGGATGAGTTTTGTCATTATGGTCCGATTCTATTCAAAATTGGTATGTGGGGGTTTTTGGAGTCGAATATTATGATTCTTTCGTGAAAATTGAAAAATTCAAGATGGCGGCCGAGTTTTGTGATTATGGTCTGATTCTATTCAAAATTGGTGTGTGGGGGTTTTTGGGGTCGGAGATTATGATTATTTTGTCAAAATTGATGGATTCAAGATGGCAGCTCCAAAATGGTGGACGAGTTTTATGATTATGGTCTGATTCTATTCAAAATTGGTATGTGGGGGTTTTTGGGGTCGAATATTATGATTCTTTTGTAAAAATTGAAAAATTCAAGATGGCGGCTTCAAAATGGTGGCAGAGTTTTGTGATTATGGTCTGATTCTAATCAAAATTGGTATGTGGAGGTTTTTGGGGTCGGAGATTATGATTATTTTGTCAAAATTGAAGGATTCAAGATGGCGGCTCCAAAATGGTGGCGAATTTTGTGATTATGGTCCGATTCTATTCAATATTAGAGAATAATAATTAAAAAAATTCAATAATAATGATAATAGTTTGAAAAACTAAAAACACGCATTAATAGAAAACTAAACTAAAAAGTTGAAAATAAATGATAGTTTAAAAAAACTAAAAAACACGCTTTTATAGAAAACCAATTTAAAAAAAAGCGTAGGGTGCATGGTATCAATAATTATATAGTACATTACACACCTAGGGCAGTAAAGTAAGAAATGTCGCAGATCACAGGTAATTGTTAGCCGAGGCGATACCATGCACCCCACGCTTTTTTCAAATAAAATAATTTTTTTTCTTATTTTATATTTTTTTAGTCTGGTTTTTATAAAAGCGTGTTTTTTAGTTTTTTAAAACTATTATTTATTCTGTTCAGTGTCATTGTATACTATTATTTCAATTTAAATGGATAATTCAACTGCTTCGAAAAACATATTTGATGATAAGAATCAGTGGCATATCCAGGAGCAATGCTTTGCCATTCCGGCCTACATTCCGGAATGTGCAGATTTAAAATTAAATATCAGATATTTTAACAAATGAGTTTTTATACTATCACCACCACGTATATACCCCTTTGACAGATGTGTGGCAGGCTACCTTTCTACAACAGAGACCACGATGTTCTCTTCACGTTGATCATGATGGAGGAAGTCAAGTTTCCCAAGAATCTGAGTGCCGAAGCTAAGGACCTGCTGGCGGGTCTGTTAGTGAAGGATCCAACGAGGAGACTGGGAGGTGGACCTGATGACGCCAAAGCAATAATGGCTCATCCGTTCTTCAGCAGTATAAACTGGAGGGATTTGCAACAGAAGAAGGTGAGTGATACTTAGCTAGCAAGTCTGTCACTCCTGCAAAAGTCTGATGAAAATACATTCAGAGAAAATATATTAAAAAATACTGGGAAGAAAGAGGTTTCTTGATTTTGTGAAATAATAGCTGTACTCCCAACGTTTCTGGTTTCAACTTCCTTTAAACTCCTTGATTTCACAGAAAACTGTCAACATTAAATTTTAATGGTAGTCACAAAAAACCCAATCTAATATTCACCCACTACTTGATTATAGTTAATTTAAAAAAAAGATTGTGTTTCTAAATAGGGAGATCGGATATATGCTTAAACAAGGTGTAAACTAACTTGCTGCAATACCGCTAACAGTTGAAGCAATGTGGAAGCCTGCCCTGTATAACACTGATAAATAGAAATAATTTTAAATAGGGACAAACTTAATTGTATGTATGAAACCAACTTGTAACTGGAATGTCTGTCTGGGAGGCAAAATATGATAACAGCTTTTAGTGACTTCACAGTTGGTGACCATTAAGAAAAATCCATCGCGAGAATAATCATAAATTCGATAAAGATTTGACACTGTCTATTAAATAAGAATCAATTGGGAAGATAAATGCCTTACTATATATGAGGCCATAAATAATAGAATCATTCTCATCAGAAGTGTCAAAACTAATGGAATCTTTCGGGAGGAAATCATAAAAATATATTTAAATGTTTGGGGGTTTACTGCTGAATTCAAGTATATTAAACTATTAATATAGACAACTGGATATACAAAGAGTTGTTCTATAGTTTGGGGGAAGCAAATTAATAACATGAACTAAAAGGGTGCTTAGCGTGCGGGAATCAACTATATTTATGCATTGTTGTCGGCGCTCTTCACTTCAGTTTCTGTTTTGTGATTTTGTGGTTGACTATTTTTTCATGTTATATGTATGTAAAATACTAAGGTGATTTTTGAAGTTTCATAGTTAAAATGGCTTCTGGAAGGAACGAAGATGAACTCCGTGATTTATAGGAATATAAGGATGAATGACTAATTCCACAACTTCCAAAATACAGTGATTTTCACTCGTAACTCTGAATTCCTTGCATTTGTGATATTTTATAACAACTGGCAACACTGCACACGTCATTCTGCAGTTAGCTGCGGCAAGCAAATATAATCGCAAACACGTAACTGCGGGAATCAAATATAGTTTACAGCGCTTACTGCAGCCGCAGTGACGGTACTCGTAATAAAAACGGCTGCCGCAGCAAAAAGGTTAAAGAAAAAATTCCTATATAAAAAAAATTACTTAAACAGTCAGATCAGTACCAGAATTCGAGCCGAACTCACTAAGGCTCAGTAGTCATTCACAATTACAACTTTTGTGCACGATTATATACAGTTAGAAATGTAACAAATCAAAGCGTTGTAAAGGGATCTCTCCCCCTACTATCAAACTTTGGCGCCTTTCACTATTCTCGGTTTTTCCTCGGGCGCCACCTTTTGGTTTATAGTGGAAAAGGCCACTTCTGCTCCGGGCAGTCTCAGTGAAGAAAAACACTCCAGGGGTCAGTATAGTC
This sequence comes from Gonioctena quinquepunctata, assembly GCA_018342105.1. Taxonomy (NCBI): domain Eukaryota; kingdom Metazoa; phylum Arthropoda; class Insecta; order Coleoptera; family Chrysomelidae; genus Gonioctena; species Gonioctena quinquepunctata. The sequence continues at coordinate 217,685 of JAFIRS010000333.1, forward strand.
ATGACACTGTAACGGGGCCAGCAAGGCAGGCTTTAATTGCCTTTAACTGGGTTTCGCCTGGGTGCCGACTGCGCACTAGGTGATTAAATTCTACTCAAGATAGTAAATGAAAGAATACTCTAAAAACAGGATAAACAGGTATATTGATAAAAGAAATATAGGCAGGGCGGCTGATGGCAGCCTCAAGTTATCACAACAAATAAACAATATGGCAAGCACTATATACAGAAAAAACGGGGAGGGTGTTTCAAGCAAGCGGGGTAAACTTAGCAACCACAAAGCTCATGCGGTGGGGGGGGTATCGTACGGACTGGTATGCAGAAATTACCAGCAGCATTGAAATGAATATGTGCTTCTTACGGCTATGGTTCGATCATGCGCGAATCGCACCTGTGGTACTTACAAATATTTCCGATATCTTTTACCTGAGATAACATATTTACCCAAACTCCGATCTCACTGCTTCGGCAAGGCTCGGGACGGTCAGGGACTGCTTTGGTATTTGACTCACACTCAGGATACTAGTTATCGGACGCGTGACTGCTTCTGCTAGACTCGGTAGGCTAATGAATCTTTGAAATATTTCGAAACGGAACTACAGTCGGCTTCCCCCTCTTTTGCGGATTCCTCTCGACCGAATTATAGGCGCGAGCCATTTTGTGGACTCAGTCGATCGAGATACAAATTATATTTTCCTAGTATAATTACCCAGCTTGTAAAAATTCTCCTTGAGATCAATCCATGTGGTGTGACGTCGGCCGGATGACGTCAGCTCGCAGCGTGTGCTTTTGTCTCGACTGTACTGCTGTCTCTGGTTTCTAGCGGATGACTGAATGTGCTCGGCTCACAGCATAATTAACTATCTTGTAAAATTAATACATTTTATTCAGAGTTCAATTGAATAAATTCAGTTTGCACTAGTCAGTAATCGGCATCATTATATCTGGTCAGTTCATTATATCTCGACGGTAGTACGCTATAAATTAAAAAGACAGAAACTCATAGATAACTTAGAAGCATTGCTATTTAAAAGTATACCAGTATGACTTCACCCACAATCCCGGTAATGCTAAAAGAACTTCCTCACGATATTTAAGCTTTAATCCAAATCAGACTATTAACTTCAGTATGATTAATAAGTAAAATAATGCTAAACCAATAGTACCAAGCTACAGACAAACAGACAGCTCTCAGCAGGGTATCAGCAAAATCAACAAGTATGGGTTATATTGTACTTTATCTGGCCATTATCTTTAGTTATTTTGCTCTAAGTGACATTTTTACCATGATACCAGCCTTACCTCAGACATGGCAGTTTTCTTGACCAATATTGTAATATAATTAAAATTTTGCTGACTCATTCAGAGACCAATAAGAATGAAGTAACAACCTGAAAGGGATATTTCCCTATGATTATTTAGATTGTATAGAAAAATTAAATAATACTCCATTTATTGAAAAATTCTACAACAAATTGCGTGATGAAGAGTTGTGCAAAGAAGACTATATTCATGCACAAAATATATGGTCAGCGTTCAAGTTGAAAACTCTCAAGAGAATATCCTGATTTTTATATGAAAACTGATATTCTGCTACTCGCAGATGTCATGGAAAATTTTAGGGAAACTGCTTTGAAAACATGGTTGCTTGGTATTTTACAATGCCAGGATACACGTGGGATGCCATGTTGAAATATACAAAATGTAAATAACAAATTTTAAAAGATGTTGATATGATAATCTTTGTGGAAAAGGCAATTAGAGGTGAAATATCGGTTTGTAGCAACCGATTTTCAGAAGCCAACAATAAATACACGCCCAACTATGATCCTTCGAAGCCTGCCAAAACTCTTTTGTATCTCGATGTGAACAACCTATTGTTGGGCCATGTCTCAACCATTACCTTTGGTTTCAAATGGGCCATACAAATATTGATGTGACAATGATTCCAGATGATTCATAGGTGGGATACATTTTACAAGTTGATTTAGAGTATCCCAAGAATATACATGACTCACACAAAGACTTTCCATTTTGCGCAAATCGTTCCGTTCCCCCCACTTCAAAATTACCAAAGTTAATAGCCGATTTACATAATAAAAAAGAGTATATTTTACATTATAGAAATTCAAAACAAGCATTGGCAAACGGTTTAATTTTAACTAAAATACATAAAGTGTTGGAATTCAAACAGTCTGAATGGTTGAGACCGTATATCGAACTTAATACTCTTTTGTGGGCTGCAGCCACAAGTACCTTGAAAAAAATCAATGTAAATTGGCTAATAGTGCAGTTTTTGGGAAAACAATAGAGAATATAAGACTTCATAGAGTAGTCAAATTGGTAAATTTTTATGAAGGTCGTTATGGAGCCAAAAACCTAATTGCTAGTCTACGTTTTCATAGTAGAACAATTTTTGATGAAGATTTCATGGCGATTGAATTGAAAAAAGCTGAATTGATTTTTAATAAACCTCAATAAGAGCAATATATAAAGGTGGAGATGCCCAGAATCCAATCAATTACAGGCCCATAGCATTAATAAGCATATTTTCCAAAATAATTGAAAAAATTATAAAAAAAAGAATAGTAAACTTCATAAATAAAAAATATGGATTTGATTTAAATCAATTTGGTTTTCAAGAAAACAGTGGAACACAAGCAGCAGTACTACAAGTAATTAATTTTGTACAAGACAGACTTGACAAAGGAAATTATGTAGTAGCAATTTTTATGGACCTTAAGAAAGCTTTTGATACAGTTGATCATATAATTCTTTTGAAATATCTCGATTTAATGGGAATTAGAGAAATGGCAAATAATCTAATGAAATCTTACCTTAAGAATAGAACCATTAGAACTAAAGTAAACAATTTTGAATCCAAAAAATTATATATAAATAAAGGTGTTCCTCAAGGATCTGTGTTAGGTCCAATTTTATATTTATTATATATTCAAAATATTTCTAAAATAATTGCTTGAAACAAACGTCCCAAATCAAATACCTTGGTATTTGGATTGATGAGAAACTGAAATGGGACAAGCATATTGATATTCTCAAACAAAAAATATATCCCATTATTGGTGCATTGAACTTAATACATATGTAGCAAATTTAATTCTTCATTCTCATATCCTCAGTCGAATAAACTATTTAATAAATATTTGGGGATCTTGTTCAAAAAATAATTTCAACAAAATGTCTGTATTATATAAGAAATCATCAAAAGTCCTGTATCGTCTTCCATATGATATACCAACAAATCAACTGTTCGATAAAACAAATACATTTTCTTTAGAGGAACACTATACAATCAACACTCTGAAAATTGCTTATGATATTATTAATAAAAGGCTGAAATCTAATTTCATATTAACAAGAAACTCCGAAACTCATACTCACCACACTAGACAATATGACTGGTTCCATCTTAAAGCTATTAATTCTACAATAGGTCAGAAAAAATTTACATATGAGGCAATCTCAAAATTCAATAATCTACCCGATGATCTAAAAAAATGTAACAATATATTTCAATTCAAAATTAAAGTGAAAACATACATTCTATCACAAAGAAATAACTGATTCCATTCATTTTACAACCTCCATTTCTTCTTTTTATTATTATCCTATGTTCATTAATTTCAAATGTATTATTAATTTTTTTTCATTATTTAATTCTATTAATGTCTGAATATTTGTTATAACGTTAATATGTTATTATTTTCCAATAAATTTAATTCTATTACAAATTATTCTAAAACCTGTATAATCTTATACCAGTTAATAACTGTCTAGTTATACATAATATTCATTTTTTTTTAAATTTATATGTTCCATTTCAATTGTATACACAATTTTTGTAAACCCAAATATGAAAATCAATAAATGTTTAACTTTAATCTTTACATTGGTGGACATTTCTAAACTTTGCATGTATGATTTCCATTATAATTTCATGTTACCTACAATCGGATCGGACAATTGCAAGTTAATGTAAACAGACACAGATAGCTTTTTCTATGAATTTACTTGTGATGATGTTTATGAAGATGTAATCAAAAAACATATTGGTAAATTCTATACCTCTGATTATGAGGAAAATAATGAATATAACATTCCATTGGTAAACAAAAAAACCCCTGGTCTAATCACTCAGAATCACTCATGTAATCAATATCGACGAACTCGAAATGATTTCAGACTACATGCAACCCCTATACTCATTCGAAACACGAATTGACGGATCCGGATGGGCCCTGAGTATAGAATCACAATCAACTGCGGACATAGTCTGGTATACAGACGGCTCAAAGACAGTTGAAGGAACGGGAGCAGGAATACATGGGGTAAGGCCAAGAAGGGACTACATAATACCACTTGGCAAATGCTCCACGATATTCCAAGCTGAAACACTTGTTATTATGGTATGCATTCAGAAGAATCTAGAAAGTGGTTATAGGAAAATACACATTTACATTCTATCTGACAGTCAAATTGCTATCAAAGCCCTCAACTCTATACAGATTAAGTCTAAACTGGTCTGGGACTGCCTCCAGAACCTCATCGAGCTGGCAAAACACAACAAGGTCACCTGGATGTGGGTGCCAGGTCGTAGAGGCATTGAAGGCAACGTAAAAGCGGACCAGCTAGCTAGACAAGCATCTGAAACACTATTCACAGGGCCAGAACCTGTGCATGGGATTAGCAAAAACCGATGCAGGACCCTGATCAATGAGTGGATAAAAAGAAGACACCAACAATATTGGGATCAAACTGTCGGCAAATACACAGCAAAGTCATGGTAGGGCACCCAAACCGGACCCTGACTGCTGACCTTCTGAACCTGAACAGAACGAATAGTAGGTCTGTTGACTGGACACTGCGGCCTAAGAAAACACCTAATCACCATGGGAGTACGCAGGGAAACCGTGGAGTGTAGACTATGTGATAAAGAGGAGGAAACAGCCTCTCATATTATCTTCGACTGTGACGCCCTAAGTAGAAGGCGACACAGAACCTTTGGAGAGATCAACCCGGAAACAGGCATGAATCCGAAGAACCTTATTAACAGGCTACTAAACCTAATTAAAGGCACATACCTGTTTGAATGAGGAACCACTGACGACAGAGTGATACAATAGACCCTAGCTGGTCGCAGTGTCAAGGGAAGCTAAGTGCCAACCCTGTCTCTGGCTCATCTTTCAACCAACCAATAACCTGGCTAGAGCAACCTTAAATTTTATCATGAAAAATTTATAATTGGGGTACCAATAATTTGTGTTGTATTTTACAGTCCCCTTTATGGGATTGGAAAGGTTACCAGGCTATCCTGAAGCTGTTTTGCTTTGTGTATGGTATTGTAACGAACCTAGGCCGGACCTGTCGCCTCGCGCGTTGCCGTCGACAGCGATGAGGTCATCCCCGGAGACGTTCGAGAACAGTCCAGTCGCTCTGCCGCGGAGAGCAATGGTCGATATTGGAAACGATTGGAACATGCTGGTCGCCAACTGCCGGAATTCGAAAGATCGGGAATTCTGTGACGGAGATAAATAGGTAGCCCTCAAGATGGCACGGACAGTCTGAACGAGCCCATACGATCGAGCTATACAGTGGCGTAATATAAATAAAGTTGTAAATTTAAGAGTGAAATAAATTAATGAAACCAAGTTAAGTTTATTTACGTTACAGTATTTATAGAATCATTTTAACAAGGCTGAATTATGGAAGAACTGTTCATTACACTATTTGAGAAATGCAATGGAAACATATCTCCTTATTCCAACGATTTTTCCAAACAAAGAATAAAAAAATAGAAAATTCAAAATACACACGGAACAGTTTGGTGTTTGGAATCTGACAAACATAATGTTGTTCGTAGACAGCTTTCAAATTCACCCGCTAGAGGTATGTGCGAGAATCTTGAAAAAAAACTACCTGGCAACTCTGCTTATCTGTCATGTCTAGGTCAGCATGGCCGCCTATTTACTTTTTAGTGTGTGTTTTACAAATGTTTTTTTTATCATTGTGATTTGTTAAGTGCTAAATTATGCCGACTTTATCTACTAGTTGCAACTTTATCTACCAGTTTGGATATAACTTTTCGTTTGTTTTCATCACGTACATTTTCATTACATTTATTTCAATGCGTATCGCTGGTAGCCTGCATCAAATGTTAATAAGGATTTTCAGACTCTACATTTCTCAAAATCAGTTTAAAATTCCACATATTTAAATGTTCATTGCATCCGGGTTTTCTTACAGCTTTGGTTTGGTAAAACGCTGTATACCCTTCATTCACGGGAGTGCAACAAGTTAGTTTACACTCTGAATGACCCTTACACTATATTGTTGGATAAGAAAACTTCGAATTCCCACTTGGAGCAACAGAAATACATTTTGTAGTAAATTTTGTTGGGATAAGGTCCAATAACTCACACCACTGTTGATTCTTTACCAACGTTTCGACTTTTTATACAGTCGTCTTCAGGCACTACTAAGAAAAATGAGAATATGTAGATGACTTTGTAAAAGTCGAAATGTCTGCAAAGAATCAATATGGTTTTAGTTATTGGACTTTACCCCAACAAAATTTATAATTTACTGTAATCAGATCACAAAACTACCAGAAAAATACATTTTATTCGGTTGTTTGGTTCGAATTAGTTTATACTAGGGTAGCACAATAAAATCTTTCTTGCAGATCCCTCCGCCGTTCAAACCTCAGGTAACAAGTGATACAGACACCAGATATTTCGACTCGGAATTCACGGGAGAGAGTGTCCAGTTGACACCACCGGACACCAGTAGACCATTAGGCTCGATCCAGGAAGAACCCTATTTTCCCCAATTCAGCTTCCAGGATTTGTCTTCAACCCTCGGTAGTTCTACTTAGCTCCGATGCAATGACTTCTCATCATGCAAAGGTGAGTTGTTTGGTTTTTAGTGATTATATGAGATTATTTTACCTAACTTACTCTGCGGAAAGTTGTCAGCATAAGATCTAGATTATGTTGTTTCATATTGATTTGATAGATACTGAAAGACACAAATCCAAAATTCTATTGCATCAGTAGGCAACACAAAAGCTGTAGTGAGGACAGGTAAGAGCATTCATCTCAAAACTTTCAGAATTACGAAATGGTGTCCACCAGCCTACATATATTTTCTACAGTAGTAGGGGTAGGAAGTTGGAGCTTAGATTTAACGTAAATTTAATAGATTCAACCTTCTGTAGACTTTATTTCATCACAGATGACTGAACTTCATACTAACCATCTCGAAAGTTTGAGTTACCACCAACATAGATAAAAGATGTGGAGCTCCAATTCGAGTGGTGTGGGACTAATAAGAAGGCCAAAGGGTATTCTTTTAATTTGAAATAACTCCCTAAAATGATGAAGGTTGTGTCTGCCAGGAAGCAGGGAGATAAGCATCCCTGAGTTTATCAAGGGAATGCAAAATCTAGCAAAGAGTAACTACTGCCTTTTGCGACAGCATTGATGGAAACCTTGAGTTACTGTCAAGATAGAAGACTTGGAGCTCCTAGTATCTTGTCTATGAGCTGTTGCCAAGTTGTGGGATAACTATGAAAGCCGTAGGGCATTCTTTCAAACTGAAATCACACCTCAAAGTGATGAAAGCTATGTTGAACCCGAAACTGCCAGGTAGCAGAGAGCTGATTCAAGGGTATGCAAAATCTAGCAGAGAGTAACTACTGCCTTTTGCGACAGCATTGATGGAAACCTTGAGTACTGTCAAGATAGAAGACTTGGAGCTCCTAGTATCTTTCTATGAGCTGTTGCCAAGTTGTGGGATAGCTATGAAAGCCGTAGGGCATTCTTTCAAACTGAAATCGCACCTCAAAGTGATGAAAGCTATGTTGAACCCGAAACTGCCAGGTAGCAGAGAGCTGATATCAAGGGTATGCAAAATCTAGCAGAGAGTAACTACTGCCATTTGCGACAGCATTGATGGAAACCTTGAGTTACTGTCAAGATAGAAGACTTGGAGCTCCTAGTATCTCTATGAGCTGTTGCCAATTGTGGGATAACTATGAAAGCATTCTTTCAAATTGAAATCCACATCAAAGTGATGAAAGCTATGTTGAACCCGAAACTGCCAGATAGCAGAGAGCTGATATCAAGGGTATGCAAAATCTAGCAGAGGTTATAACTATTGTGTTTTGTAACAGCTCGAAAGTTTAATTTCCCATCAATATAGGCACGCTGCTAGGTTTTGGGACTATTATGGAGGCCAAGAGAAATGTTTTCAACACATTAAGCCCCGTATGACATTTAACTTGTGCCTCACTTCAATGTACCCTTGGGATAGTGAGGTATCAGACCGGATGAGTGCTATGTCACTACACGCTTCAATGTTAACATTATGGTAAATAAAAATGCCGGGTCCCAAGAGTACATCGCTGTAATCATTGATTGGCTAATACAATCATCGTGACAACTAAATATTTTTGTAGCATTGTGTTTTAGAAAAACAAGAAACATTGCATTAGAGATACGCAGTCCAAATAGCCGTATTTTTTTGTCCAGACCATGTGACATCCATGTAATGACTCTTTTTTCAAAATTCAGCTGTCCAAATTGTTTTTTTGCTCAAATTCAATGGTATTGCCATTTTAATTGACAAAATCGGTGCTTTCAAGAAAAAAACTCCAGTCCCAACAGTACGATTTTTTCTCGCTCGCTTAACATGTTAAATATTGAAGTTTTGAATAAATTAGACTGAAATAAATAATTTTCAAATATTTAAAGAAAACAAAAGACCTTATCTTATACAAAATGCCAACAATAGGAGATATTTTTTTCTCAATAATTCGAATATGTGTTGACCACGAGAGAGTTTGGTCAATGGTAAACACTAAAAATTTCGATTTTATTGAGTAGTTGATGCAAAAGTTTCCAAATGTTAGTGAATCAATTTGTTTATCAGGAATGATTCTTTTTGAAATAGACATAAATTCAGATTTCTCCTCATTTAGTTTTAATTTATGATCCCCTACACTTATTGAGCCTAGGTCCTCTTCCATTTGATTCTTAATCTCTTGTATATTTTTTCCATAATAAATTAGAGCAGTATCATCAACAAATTATTTTAAATGTCCTTGCAAGTTCAAATTTGAAAGAGTTCATATAAATGAGAAACAAAATAGGTCCAAGGATCGATCCCTGTGGTACACTCATAAGATATGTTTCCTGTGGAAGATTTCGAATCTACCATATAAACGCATTGCTTTCTATCGAATAGTTTCTAAACCAAGAATACACATTTCCTCTTATCCCTATTTGGTTCAGTTTTTTAAAGATAATTGCATAGTTAACCTTATCAGACGCTCTTCGAAAATCCAGTGATAACAATCTACTCTTGTAGTGTGCATCTAATTTCAACTGAATATTAGTAATAAGACCGAGTGTTGCGCACTCTGTATCACTAGATTTTCGAAAACCATCAAAAAGAAATTAAATTTTGTCAAGTAATCTCATCTTATATGCATCATGCATCACTTTTTCCAGAGTCTTTGATAAAATTGGAAGCAGCGAAATTGGCCTGTAATAGGCGTGATCACAAACTCAGAAATTTGATTCATATGCGCTTGAAGTTGAAATATAATGATAGTTTTTCCTAGAAGATATTGTGTAATATTCGAATAAACGCCGGTCTAAAACTCTTAAATTTAGGGAGACATTCAAACACAGCGTTATTGCCGCTTCTTTTTACGTCATAAGTCCATCGATTTGGCATTTTCCTGTGATGCCAGTGTCACTATTTTGCGGAACTTCTGGAGGAAATGTTATTCCGTTTCATCTGAAGAATAACCATTAAGAAAAATCCATCGCGAGCATAATCATAAATTCGATAAAGATTTGACACTGTCTATTAAATAAGAATCAATTGGGAAGATAAATGCCTTACTATATATAGTCAATAAATAATAGAATAAATTCTCCAATAAAACAGAACTTGTGTCGGCATGTGTTATATTGGAATGAAGATGGTAGATGTTCTTGATTTAGTTATTCTTGAATAATATGTATGTATATCGAATGCTGTCATTATTTTTCAGCCTGCTCACATTGTCAAGAAATATGAATAACTCTGTTGCTCTCGGCGATAGATCTGAACTTGTTACGTCACATCCTGGCGTGGTTTCTGCAGTGTTGAAACAGGAACATTTCTTTGGGGTTTTTTTTTTGGAAAAAACTACTTTGAAAAACAAAATTTAAAAAATCCAACTACTTTTCTCATTGTTCTGGACATTGCGGTATTTTTTCCAGAAATTAGTGATCTCGCCTATAGTTCATTGAGAGTTTTTGTCCATTTTAGTAGATTGGTAATACCATTCCAATTTTACATTGTTTTGGAACAAGGCCTGTTATAAATGATAAATTAATTAATTTACTTCGTAACGGTGCCAATTCTGACTTAACTGCTCCGACAGTATAAACTCTATTTCATCAATCCCTGGTCTTCAACTTAATTAGTTGGCTGCAAATACTAAAAAATAACAGGTAATTTTAGGATATAAAATATTTGGTCTGTGTATGAAGAATCAGAACTAATAGGAATAACATAATTGTTAAAACATGAAAAGACAAAAACAAACAGAAGGAAAATAGTCATGACTTTGATCCCATTATCAATAAAAAACATATACCGGGTGACACAGGATATCGGGCCACCCCTGTAACTTCTGCATTCGAGAACGGATTTTTCCGAAATTTGGAATAGTTATATAAGCAACCATTTCGGATTTGATCACATTACAATCCAATATGGCGGACTTCCGGTTTTTCTGGAAATGCCAGCAACTTTGTTTTTTCGAATAGAACACCCTGTATATTTTTACATATTCAAGTTCAACAGGTCAAAACCAGTCCAAACCTTATGTCAAATATAATTTTTTTTAAACAATTGAAATTATTTTTTTTTTTTTATTTTACCTCGTAGATAAATGAGATTTGGTCAAAGCTATTCACAATGAGTCGCAAATAACAGAAAAACTTAATTTTCTCTAAAAAAATATTTTTTGTGTCCCTTACTGGTTAATCAATTCAGTCACATCACATTTTTTTCAAATGAAACCCCTATGGGCCACCTACCTGTCCCTCTAGAACATGCATTAAGGAAAAAAAGGACATATCATTTTTGTATTTCGGTGCAGTAACAAATTGTATAAATTCAAAAATCTACAACTAGTTCATGAGTTTTCTGGCAGTTCGAATAATTTTTCAACTTAGTAAGCTGTGGAAAACAACATTTCAGAATCTTGTCAACTAATTGTGTAAGTTATACTTATAAGCAAGATAATGGTGTTTTTTTTTTAATTCTTCTAGCGTTTTCTCGACTGACATTGCATTGGTATTCCAATTCCCGCATCGAAGCGGTTGGATCAAAATCAACATAAGCAAAACATTCCATTCATTTCTGCCTCCTCACTTACGATCATCTTCTCCATTGTTGGGTTCTTTTGGGAATCTTCTCTCCACATTTTTGAAAAAGGTTCTTTGTGGGTGTCTTCTGTGTGGGTATCGTTCAGCGTATAACTGACAAGCGGCGACAATGTTTTCGAGACATTCTCCGAAAATTAATAACATATCAACCTGTTCACTTCTTGTGAACCTATAATTTTGATTTTACATTTCTACTAAACTAATTCCCGAAAGTTAACTAATTTTCGAGAGTTGTGAAACACAATTAGTTGACAAGATTCAGAAATGTTGTTTTCCACTGCTTACTAAGTTGAAAAATTATTCAAACTGCCAGAAAACACATGAACTAGTTGTTGATTTCTGAATGTATACAATTTGTTACTGCACCGAAATACAAAAATGATATGTCATTTTTTTCCTTAATGAATGTTCTAGAGAGACAGGTAGGTGGCCCATAGGGATTTTATTTGAAAAAAAAGAATTTTTGATCAAAATGTGATGTGACTGAATTGATTCATCAATAAACGACACAAAAAATAATTTTTCAGAAAAAATTATGTTTCTCTGTTATGTGCGACTCATTGTGAATAGCCTTGACCAAATCTCATTTATCCATGAGGTAAAATAAAAATACAATTGTAATTTCAATTGTTTCAAAAAAAATACATTTGACATGAGGATTGGACTTGTTTTGACCTGTTGAACTTGAATATGTGAAAATATACAGGATGTTCTATTTGAAAAAACAAAGTTGCTGGCATTTGCAGAAAAACCGGAAGTCCGCCATATTGGATTGTAATGTGATCAAATCCGAAATGGTTGCTTATATAACTGTACCGAATTTCAGAAAAATCCGTTTACGAATGCAGAAGTTACAGGGGTGGCCCGATATCCTGTGTCACCCGGTATATAATAATAATAATAATAATAATAATAAACGTCTTTATTGTCAATAGAAAAAAAGAAAACATTACAATTTAATGAAACTGATGGCGAAGTCTAGCTTAAAGCTATTCTACTTAACCACTCATCAAGATGAATTATTCCAACTAAGATGCCTGTCCAGATCAAATTCATGAAATTTTGCTTACATAAAATTTCACGAGTCTCCAAAAAACTTAACTTCGTTTTTGTCAAATAAAATGTTAGTTTCATTAATTTGGTGTTTTGACCCAGGTCTTATTTTGCCTTAATTTACTTATGTTGGATTTTTTTCAGTTCCAGGTACCTACTTGTATGAAATGAAATTCGTTCAAGGAGTAGATTATAAATTGTTATCATTTTTGTGATAATCTTTTATACATATTGTAAATAGGAGTAAATCAATAATTCGTTTTAGGAACGATACTGCTACTACTAAAAAAATTATATATATAAGACAAGTAACTTATTTATATGGTTTGTAGATGGAATGGGATTCGAAAAGAGTAAACAGGAAAGGGCAATTTTATTAATCAATTAAATTGATGTTGAGAAGTTCTATTTCAGCATAGCTGAATATTGAGTTCAACTTCTAGAATCCAAATTTATGAAAAATAAGTTTATGGCATTTTATGGAAAACTGGAAGTCTATCATTTCAAAAATGTTGTATTTTTTTATAAACTTGTAGTGAATTCCGATATGATTGCTTCTTAATTGTGGCCAGATATTTTTTCATTAAAAAAAGGATGAAAAATAATAGTTATTGAAACTTTTTAGATTTTAGATTTTTTCAACGTGTTTTGGCACAAACTGATAGTTTCCTCTACTCAATAAATTAAATGTCAATTACAAAATACTGCCAATAAAACTACAATCATTCAATAAATCATTAAGTTACCTGAAAAAACATATTTAATTGAATTACTACTAGGTAGTTATGCTCACTCTTGCCAATAAATATGGGGCGCCACTGTCAGTTTCGTGCCAAAAATTAATCTTGTGTATGAGCAGTTTTTAACTAAACCTCAGAAATGGCGAAATTCTATGTCGAAGAAAGATCTTTTAAAATGTTGTCATCTTTGTCTGAAGTTTCACTGGAGTCGTTTTTTTTTCTATTGAAATATTCACTTGTCACCCTTTCAGAATTTTGTTTCATAGAATTGGAAAAATTTGTTGAAAATGCAAAGTAAAATTTCATTATACTCAATATCTGTTCCAGATTTTCTTTTAATTATATAGGGCACTTTTGGCCAAAATTCAAATATTGTTACTGTAAACAATATTATATGACTGGAATCAACATTTTTAGAGATTCAATAGAAGTAATAATGATAAATGAAAGTTTTCCATATAGTCGGCGTTCCTGCAGAATGTTATACCATTTTTTTTTTCATTCAATCCACTAATAATAACTTTCATTGTATCACAAAAACGTACATTCCTGTCCGATTCTCCTTTTTTACATGCTTCATAATTTTTGGAAATTGTGGTATTTGTACTATTGATTGTGTGTCCAAAAACGTGTTGTTTACTTACATTTTGCAAGAACGAAAACTTATTGTCAAACCCTTCAGTAAATAAAGGGTTATTGCGCAGTTTTACGCAGTACGCTGATCATTTTTTATACACATGTATACAAAAATTGTGTTTTTTCCTGTTTGTTTCCGGAACTTGAAAATTTCACAAATAATTAGACAAAGTCTTATTTGATGGAAGTCTAATCTTCATAGTGAGATATTTAGGAAGGTTCTCAAAGAGCTATTTCAAAACATTCATTTGATTTTACAACTAAAATTAGCGAGTTTCTTGCTTCAGTGCCAATTTATACATCGCCTCAGTCTCAAGTGATGTATCACAATATTAGTAATAGACCAGGGTCGATAATTTTTGAAACAAAAAAAAATAATAGTAGGATGAAACCCATTGGAGAAGGAAGAGAATATAACAAAAATGAAAGGAAAAATAATTTACGGGCGATCTGAGGTAGGGAAGTGGAAGGGGGTGAGTTTTTAATGGTAAAAAACTGTGTATCTCGATTTCTGGCAAAACTACAAGTCCTATGGAAAAAAGTTGGATTGCAAAGTTGTAGGTAATGAAAAGATCACAACTTTTGTATTCCACTTTTTTCACATAACCTCAAAATTTATGTGAAAAATGCAAATAACCAAATTTTTGGTTTCTTACTTTTATCTTTTACAAAAAAAAAATGTTCATGAAATTTGGTGAAAACTTACCTTTCTATGTCCCAAACACACTGTAATTTTTTTGATTTAAAATATTTATTTTTTCACCTTATTTTGACTTAATATCGAAAAAGCACCCTTATTTTCAATCGAAAATTCTCCCGTCAAAATATCAGCTTTTTAAAAAAAGTCGGTGGGCTTTTTGTTCGTTGAAATCTCTACTTTCTGACGTGCAAAAAAAAATATACATTACTATGGTAAATGTTCTCAGAAAATGCAAAAAAACGAAAAAAATTCGAATCCGAATTTTTTTTTATTCATTATGTACAATTTTGAGCTATTTATTGAAATTTACACTTTAATTACTCGAAAAACGTAAGATTCCATGTTACATTGAAACAAAAAAATTTAAAATCGAAATATACTACTAAAATGAACAACCAAATAAGTAATTAAAGTTAATATTTATTTATTTATTTATTTCAACGGATCCAATTGTATACAATACTTATTATAATACATATATATTAAAAATGGTAATATTAAAAATAGAAATAAAAAAAATAAATATATAAGACATCTACAATATTTTGAGAAAGATGTAGAATCTTCTTTAAATTATATGCTATGCCTATTTATTGCTATTTTAAGATAACTTATATACCTGAGTGACCTACGGAAAATTTTAGCCCATCAAAAGGTATTTCATAGAGAAGTGGTGGTGAAGGGGCTAGGAGGGTCTAGGCCTTACTACCTGTTATTTCGTAGCAGCTGTAAAAACCGTTAGCCAGTATTCGAGATACAGAGCAGTGAACAACATCATCGTTCATAAAAATACACGTGCAGGCTGAGTAACTTTTAGAGAATTGTGACTTGCTTATTGCAGATTATAGAAACAGATTCATCCATACTGATAATCTGAAAAGACAAATAAAATTAATAATGCCTTTACAGTTTTATCATGAGTATAACTAAATTTGTTTGTGCAAAATAACGACATTATTATTTTTTGATCTTGTACTGAAATATCATTCGATTTAATTTTTTATTAGTTTATGTTACGTTAAACATACTATTTATGAAAGAAAATATAACTATTTTTATTTTAGAGGTGATTGATACAGATTAAAATACAGGTAGTATTTACCTTGCTATGTAGATTCCATAAGTTTCTTTTAAAGTAAATTTGTCACAATTCTCTTAAAGTATTTTTATGAACGATGTTGTTCACTGCTCTGTATCTCGAATACTGGCTAACGGTTTTTACAGCTGCTACGAAATAACAAGTAGTAAGGCCCAGACCCTCCTAGCCCCTTCACCACTTCTCTATGAAATACCTTTTGATGGGCTAAAATTTTCCGTAGGTCACTCAGGTATATGAGTTATCTTAAAATATCAATAAATAGGCATCTCGCATATAATTTGAAGAAGATTCTACAACTTTCTCAAAATATTGTAGATGTCTTATTAAATATTAACTTTATTGACTCATTTGATTGTTAATTATAGTGGTATATTTCGATTTTAAATTTTTTTGTTTATCAATGTAATATGGAATCTTACGTTTTTCGAGTAATTAAAGTGTAAATCTTAATAAATAGCTCAAAATTGTACATAATGTTTAAAAAAAAAAACGGATTCAAGTTTTTTTCGTTTCTTTGCATTTTCTGAGAACATTTACCATAGTAATGTATTTTTTTTTTATACCATCAGAAAGTAGAGATTTCAACGAACAAAAAGACCACCGACTTTTTTAAAAAAGCTGATATTTTGACGTGAGAATTTTCGATTGAAGATTATGGTGCTTTTTGGATATTAAGTCAAAATAAGGTAAAAAAATAAATATTTTGAATCAAAAAATTACAGTGTGTTTGGGACATAGAAAGGTAAGTTTTCACCAAATTTCGTGAACATTTTTTTTTTTGTAAAAGATAAAAATAGAAAACCAAAAACTTGGTTATTTGAATTGTTTACATAAATTTTGAGGTTATGTGAAAAAAGTGTGAATACAAAAGTTGTAGATCTTTTTATTACCTACAACTTTTCCATTTAACTTTTTTCCATAGGACATGTAGTTTTGCCGGAAATCGAGATAAACCGTTTTTTACCCTTGAAAACTCACCCCCTTCCACTTCCCGACCTCAGATCGCCCGTAAATTATTTTTCCTTTCATTTTTGTTATATTCTCTTCCTTTTCCAATGGGTTTCATCCTACTATTATTTTTTTCACTTTTTACCATTTTCAAAGGCTTCAGCACCTGTCTATAAGTCTCACAGAATTTTGTTTTGCCAATTTATATGGTTTATGCTATATTTTTTATTGGGGGAGTATGATATCCTATCCTTTTGGTAAAGGTACTTTCTTCAATAAAAGTTGTGGTTTTCAATTCGACAAAAGAATCTTCAATAAAAAAAAAAATACCCGTCAATTTACATCAGGATCTTAACATTAACATTTTGAAGTCACATTTTAATAATTGATACTGTGATTGATACTAAAATAGTGGTATAAACGTTGCTCTGAGAATAAAACGAAAACTGAGATGTATAAATTGGACCTTATAACTTTGTGACAACTGACAAAATTGTAGTTATGTATATACTGCGATTTTCAATTGAAAATATCCTGCATACTTTAAGCTTTAATCTTTTTTTTTTCTTCATAATGTGGAATATTTAGAAATTGCTTTTTATAGCAAGGATTTGGGTTTAAGGTTTTTTGGCTTTCTTGAAAATAACTAAAATCCAATAATAATGAAAAGCAAAACTATTTTTTACATATAGTTGCCTTTCTGTGATTCCACAGTTTTTCATATACAATGTGTTCAGTTTTTTTTTTTCATACCACTTGAGTATCTCGAATGCCTGTTGTTTGATTTGAATCAATATCGACTATTTTTGTTGAGTAATTAAAAATAAAGAAAATATTGGTGGAATATTGATTTAGCAAAAAGCAATATAATAAATATCACACCAATCAATCTCATATTGATTTCTTACATAGTAGCTTAGATAAACACTGTACAGTTATCAATTTGGCGATCTTGAAAACGTTTATAAAAAATTGGCTTTTATTGGTCAGTTTTTCTTGGTTTTCGAGATCTCTGTAGACACAGATTTAGAAAGCCTGGCATAGCTATTATTTGTTGTTTAATATCAATCAGTATACTGAAGATTTTTCATGAGAAAGACACTTTATGGATGGCACAAATTCTTGATATCATTTTGGGGAATTCAATATTAATTCTTGAATAAAACTTTCCTGTTGAAAAGGGAAACATTCTCAATTGAATAGAAAGATTTTTCTGTAAATTGAAAAATCCACGATAAAAATGAAGTTATTTATTTTTTTTTTTTTTCGTGAATGTCTAACAGAAAACAACTACTTCCCCGGCTAAAGCCACGCTGGACGTTGAACTACATCTGATAGATATTCTTTTGAGTTTAGGGTCTTTTCAGAATATCTATCAGATGTAGTTCAATGTCCAGCGTGGCTTTAGCCGGGAAAGTAGTTGTTTTCTGTTAGACATTCACAAAAAAAAACTACTTTTTTATCGTGGATTTTTCAATTCACAGAAAAATCTTTATATTCAATTGAGAATGTTTCCCTTTTCAACATGAATACCCCACAAGAGGTTATCTTGAACGATGGAAGATAGAGATTAAAGTTTATCTTTCAGTCGCAGATGATTCCATATCTGATTTTATGAACATCCTGTTCATATTTTCAACAAATAAAACTTTCCTGTTATTAGTTTTTTCCTCAGATTATGTCAACAGTTAACAGGCTTTCTAAAACTGGTTTTGGTCGTATTGAATGCAAGTTATAATTGATGCTTACCTTTATCTCAAACACTTTATACTTGTTGTTAATCCAATTTTAAATATATATTTTCTTAAATGCAACCTTTTTTTTGTCTTATATACACTATTATTGTAATTTGAAGAACTGATTTATTGGACAGAAACAGGCACTCAATGTCGAAACAATTTGTGATTTTTATATGTGAAATATCTTATCAATTTAATTTAGAATTTGGCTTTGAGAGTTCAACTTAACATAGTTCTCCTGGTGGGTTATAGTTGCTGAGCTGATATTGTATTCCTGTTTTCCATAAATGTAATTTTGGAGCATGGATTTAATCTTATACAGAAATAATTTGTAAATAGTAACGTAATTTATTCATTTTATAATCCTATTTTCAAATAATATAAATCAAATATTGTAAATGCATTTTTACTCACCTCACCTTTATTCCAAGGCAGTTCACCACAGAACTCAAAATTATGTATTTTACCACTCGCACAATTTTATTGTTCTGTAACTGACCATGAGCACTCCATCATTTAGGGAAGAGCTGTCTGAGCTAACTAATTCTGCTCGTTCAAAATTTAAATACATAATAGTTTAAAAAAACTAAAAAACACGCTTTTATAGAAAACCAAACTAAAAAAGTAGAAAATAAATTTTAATAAATTTGAATTAAGAATAGTGTAAAAAAATTTAATAAATATAAATTAATAATAATGTAAATAAGAAAAACAATTGTTTTATTTAAAAAAAAGCGTGGGGTGCTTTTCAAGATTCAGATTAAGCACCCCACGCTTTTTTTTAAATAAAATATTTTTTTTTCTTATTTACATTATTATTAATTTATATTCATTAAATTTTTTTACATTATTCTTAATTCAAATTTAAAATTTTTTTTTGGTTTTAAAAATGAAAAGCGTGTTTTTTAGTTTTTTTAAACTATTATTTATTTTCAACTTTTTAGTTTGGTTTATTTATAAAAGCGTGTTTTTTTAATTTTTTTAAATTATTATTTGTTCTAATCTACTATTAATTCCGTGATTACTATTAGTAACTGTAATTATTTTCCAAATCATTAATGTGTACAGCTGTATTAATTTCGATTTTAGAAGTCATTCAAAGATTTTAACGTTGTCAATATATAAAACCGCCATCTTGAACTTTTCAATTTTCACGAATTATAATATTCGACTCCAGAAACCCCCACATACCAATTTTGAAGCGAATCGGACCATAATCACAAAACTCGTCCACCATTTTGGAACTGCCATCTTAAATTTTTCAATTTTTACGAAAGAATCATAATATTCGACTTCAAAAACCCCCACATACCAATTTTGAAGCGAATCTGACCATAATTACAAAACTTGTCCACCATTTTGGAGCCGCCATCTTAAATTTTTCAATTTTGACAAAGAATCATAATCTCCAACCACGAAAACCCTCAGATACCAATTTTGAAGCGAATCGGACCATAACCACAAAACTCGTCCGACATATTATATTGGAGCCGCCATTTTGTTTTTTTTTTCACACAAAAATTTCTTAATGCATTGTCACCGGAATTATGTACACCTGCCAAATTTCAAATCATTCGGACGTCTGGAAGTGGGTGAAAATCAAGTCCAAAGGAGTTGGTTACAAACAAACCTACAAGTGAAGCTAATATAAAGCGTGTAAAAATGACAAGTAGTTCAGTTGGTCTCAACTCCGATTACAATTATTTCCAAAGACCATGGTGTCAGGTGAGTGGCTATTACACACTTACTAATACCTCTGGAGCTAATCCCTGATCTTGAAACTGTAATGCATTCAGAAAATTATATGTTTCAACTCATCTAAAAATAAAAAATCAGAGTAATGTATTTAATTTATATTCGAAGAATCAAAGGAAATTGATCATAATTTCCGGTTGATTACATCTTATGCAAAACAAGTAGAAACTTCTACAAAATAAAGATAACTTCTTAAAAGGTTTGTGCCGCCATATCGTCCGCACATATACCCAACATAGCCAAATCATCGTCAGGAGGAAGAGGCGGCGGCTCTAAAGGCATACCGTGTGGATGGGGAGGAGGAGGAGGTGGGACGGGCTCGTCATTCTGATCGTAATGATATAGATCAGGAGGCTGCGGCGGATACATCATATTCCCGTAGTCCTGATAATATTGCCCCATCATACTGGGATCCACCCCCTCTGTTCCATAGAGTACTTCATCATCGCTCAGGTTGACCGGCTTTTCCTCTTTACTCTGGATCTTAGGAGGAGGAGGAGCTTTGGGGGACTTCTTCTTTTCGACATTATTACTTATGTTAGGAGGTTCAGGTGCGACTATAATCTGTGATACAGAAGGTGGCGGCGGAGGGAAGTTCAACGGAGGAATGGACGAAAGCTTTGGGAAACAAACCACTTCCGGTCTAGGTATGAAAGCTCTTGGCAAAGTTCCTGGTTCGAATCTAGTACGCCGAGGCGTTTCATACGATTGTTTTTCAATCTCTTTTTTCTCTTCTTTATCATCGGATGCCTTCACTCTGTTCTTGAAAAGTGGCATTCTTCCTATGAATGGGAGTTTCTTGTAACTAGGAGGGCCGGGTGGTTTTTTCTTGACGCTGCTTTCTTCCTGTTTCCTTTCGTTATTTCTTTCTGTGCTCCTGCTTCGGCTTCTGGAATTGTGACTCTTGTAGCTTCGACCCTCACTGTCCCTATGGCTTTCACTATCTCTTCGGCTTTCAGTTTCCCTTCGGCTCTCGCTTTCCCTTCGGCTGTCGCTTTCCCTTCGGCTCGCTTTCTCTTCGGCTCTCGCTTTCTCTTCGGCTCTCGCTTTCCCTTCGGCTCTCGCTTTCCCTTCGGCTCTCACTTTCCCTTCGGCTCTCACTTTCCCTTCGGCTCTCGCTTCTGTTTTCACCTTCTCTTCTATGTTCAATGTCTCTCTTATATCTACAAACAAAAAAAAACATTTCTGGAATAAGTCATTCTACTATTTTGTGAAAATAAAATTCAAGTTAAAAGTAAAGAAAAAAAAAATATCAGGCAGGTAATCTAAGAGTATTTGTCCGTTATCGAGCTACTATATTATAACTATAAATTGTTTGGGCCAGAGAGTGAATCCCCTATTTCTAGAATACCTAACCACGAGAGCATCATAATTATACATATTTTAAAAACCAGTCTGGAGATCATTCTTGATAGATGCTTGATGACATACAAATTCACGTTTGGTTAGTTACACTATGAATTCGGTACTCGGCTTTGAATATTCAATGAAGTCAATGCAATCGAACTCTGCCTACAACAAATACTGAACAGGAACAGTGAAAATCAAAATCAAGCAACACTGAAAGCCTTGGCATCCAGATAAGTACGGAATTGTGTGACAACCTCATTTTTTCGGAAATCACCCTACCCATAAGCACCTATCTTGTAAGATTAATAAGTGGAGATCTCTCTGGCTTGACAGCTGTAATAAAAGCCGTGGCTAGAAATATTTTTTATAGATATTTATTTTTAACTTAAATATATAGGTAAAGGTTATTTATCGTCAACATCGGTTATAACTTTTAAATGTTTTAGAAATTCCTTTTCCACCTCTTCTTTCCACAATGGCGAGTAAAGTAAGGAGCCGTTGATTTTATTGACTAAATGTTTATGCTTCATGAAATAAAAGTGATATTTCGACACCATTTTGTTCTTTTCCATACTGGATTTATAAAATATGGAATAATTTCACGAATAATGTTTCTAATATCCTTATACAGATCTTCTTGTTCAGGATTTGGACCATAGTTGTTCACCAAATACTTTACATTTTTATGTTAAACTTGAATATGCTCAGATTCTGTACAAAAGGGACAAAGATTGTATATATTTTGCAATTCATTTTATTATTAAATATTTAATTAGCTCTGCTTTTTACGATCTTTTTTTACTAATGTCAAAAGAGATCACATTCGAAAAATATTACGAGAAATACAGCAAAAACTGAGAAAAGTTCATCCATATTCAAAAGACTTTCGAAAACAGGAACGGATACAGTTTCCGATATGTCAAGAGTACATAGAGAAGTATCATTTAATTCAATAATTTTTTGTTGTAGGCAAAATTCTGAATACGACAAGTTACTGACTAATTTAATATTTTTCTATTCATGAAAAATAATTTGGTGTACACAGTACTTATCACGGCAAAGTAATTTCTTTGCCATTCTACACTTGTATAGATTCCCTAATCCATTCAATTTGTTTTCAGATTGTAAAAAGTTATAATCCCAAAAAAAGTGTCAACAATTTCAATTATCTTCTGAACTTTACTGTTTATTGACGTCTTGGGCCCTTAACATGTGGTTTTTCCAACTGACTAATTGTTCGAAATTACGTATGAACGTACATGAAAATACTTTGACAAAATATACCATCTAAATTGACATTAATTCATTAATTACTAAAAATAAAAATTATATTTTTTTTTCAAGACAAGCTAATAAAAGCTTTTATACAAATGCACTGAAAAGGAAAAAATAATTAATAATCAACATTGTAGGGCCGTAATAAAAATCATATTTGATCATAAAAATATATTCTATTGAGCTGTTGAATATTGAAGGAATAAATTGAATAAACGAATAAAAATAAAGTGATATGTCAATTTAACGTTTATAAAAATGAATCTACATAAATCTAAATGGAAATGATAAAAGTTTGCTCAAACTGTTAAGCCGAAAACAGGAATGAAATTATTCCTTAATACGTCCGTTATCACTGAGAATACCAGACGAAATGACTTCATCTGACAGGCGATTCATCACGTGATCATTTAGGTATACTATCATTGGTTGAAGAGAAAATACTGAGTTT
The DNA here is from genome assembly GCA_018342105.1 of Gonioctena quinquepunctata. Taxonomy (NCBI): domain Eukaryota; kingdom Metazoa; phylum Arthropoda; class Insecta; order Coleoptera; family Chrysomelidae; genus Gonioctena; species Gonioctena quinquepunctata. Next base: position 240,901 of record JAFIRS010000333.1, read on the forward strand.
TGATTCCAAATATCTCTGTAAATACACAGTTTTGATTCCAACTAAGTTTTTATATCTCGTTTATTTAAACCTTTCAACGAGTTTTGAAGCTGAATGATATTGTAAGATGCTGCACAAACCTGTGATCTATTATATCCAATAGCTAACTAATTTTTTTTTCGGTTTTGATAAATACAGACTTTTGATTCTATACGACTCTTATAAAGTATGATGATAAAAAACACAAATCGAACAGTTAAAGAAAATGCTAGATAATGTGTTTTGTTACTATTGAGATGGTACTGAACTCAATTCTACACAATGCATAAAAGACCTTAGTGTTCTACTTGATTATTATGTATGTTATACATCATCACCAGGAGTTCTCCGTGAGAAAACTTGTGGGAAAATAGGAAAAACATGACACCGTGCCCGACCAGCCGTTGACATCAGGAAGGAGGGGAGGCCAATATTATGGACATTGGATCAAAGGCGCTAGAAAGCAGACAGTCATTCCGGAGCACCGATACCAGCCAGCACGCCAGGAAGAGGAGCAGAGTAAGGCCCCGAGAGACCACGAGAACACACGAAGTTGGACTTGGTAATTATTTGCCGGAAGGTATAAGGTATTGATAAATGTTGATGTCACTCGCGATCGGTCCGCGCATTGATTTAACCTAACTAGTAGAGGGGGGAAAGTTTGCCGAAGTGGATTTCAGAACACAAGCATTTGGGCAGTACCGTTCGAGAAGCAAGAGTAACCACCACGCGAGCAATAGCAGGTAGTTGCCGTGTTCGTGAGTTCCAGAATCGGTGAGAATAACAATTCTATGAGTAAGCAGTAATAACAGGTTTCGTAGATATGTCCTAGTAAGCAAAGCCGCGTTAGGAGGTTGTAGGTAGTCGAGGGAAGGAAAAGCTGTCAGTTGGGTTGCCAGGCACTATTAGGGCCTCGCCACACTAATAGTCGTGTAGGTTAGAAACTGGAAAGCCGCGATAGGAAGTTGTAGTTAGCAGAGGGAGGAAAAGCTGTCAGTTGGGTTGCAAGGCACTATTAGGGCCTCGCCACACTAACAGCCATGTAGGTTAGAAACTGGAAAGCCGCGACAGGAAGTTGTAGTTAGCCGAGGGAGGAAAAGCTGTTAGTTGGGTTGCAAGGCACTATTAGGGCCTCGTCACACTAACAGCCATGTAGAATAGGCATTAGGGAAACCGTCGATAGGGAATTAACCATATTCAGGGAATGCCAGGAAACACTAAAGGCCCTCACACACGCACGACGCCAAACTGCTTACTCCTCTCATATGTATAGCCGTTCGTAAACTTACTATTAGAGACTCGCTTTGCTTTAATGTTGATATGCCGTGTTTGCACCCTGTCCTTTTGAGCTTTTATACTACAGTTTAAATCTCTTCCCGCATGAACTTTGAGTAACTTGCTATAACTGCATTAGTACACTTGACACCCCTTTCCACTTCTTGCCTTGCTATTATAAGCCTGAAGGCTGCCGACAGCCGCACTGTATATAGTAGATAGACAATAAATTGTTATGGTCGACTTGGAACTAACCTATTTTTTATTTTTACTTGATTCAGAGCTTTGAGTTCAACAGCTGATTGTGCAGTCAGCACCCAGGTACGAAACCAAGCTAAGGGCAATTAAAGCCTGCCCTTCTGGTACCGTTTTGTCAATACTATACTGACCCCTGAGGTGTTTATTTTTTTCACTGAGACTGCCCGGAGCAAAAGTGGCCCTTTTCCACTATAAAGCTAAAGGTGGCGCCCGAGGCAATTTTGGAGTTTGATAGGAAAGCGCCAAGAAAAGGTCCAAGGGGGAAAAGACCCTTACACCGTATATCAAATACTATAACTCACCTACTACTCTCCTGATTCTTATAATATTTCCCCGAGGTTTCTTCTTCGTCGCCACTCTTTGACAATGATCTCCTCCTCCTGTAATTCGTCCTGAACCTGACCTGGCTTCTTTCCTTATCCCTGATCCTGTCCATCTCCTCCTGCTCCTTCCTCTTCCTTTCTCTTGCTGCTTCTTCAGCGGCTTCTTTCTCTTCTCTCCTCTTCCTCTCCAATCTCTCTGTCTCTTCTCTCTCTTTCTCCCGCCGTTTCTGTTCCATCTCGGCCAGTTTGATCTTCTCCAGCTCTTGTTTTTGTCTCATTCTATCTTTGAGATTCTCGAGCAGCTTTTTTTCCTTCGCGGGAGGTTGAGACACTGTCATCCACTGATTTATGAGGGGGTCATCTTCTTCTCTAAGAGGTGGCGGTGGTGGTTCCTCGCGTTTGTCCGTTTCCAGCTTATCCCTGAGTTCCTTCTTTTTGTGCTCATCCACGAGCTTTTCCAAAACGCTCCATTTGGCCGATAAATCCTCCTCCATTATCGACTGCACCTGCTTCATGTTCCGCATGGCAACTCGGATGCTCTTCGAGCGATCTTCGTTCTCTTCTTCCGAACTGCTGTCGGAAGAGGAAGAACTACTGCTCGAATCCGAAGAATGTTTCCTCTTCTTCTTCGTTTTTCTTTTCTTCTTCTTCTCCTTCAAGTTGAAAATTTCGTGGTCGTGGTTTTTGTCTTTGCGTTTTTTCTTCTTCTTTGTCGAGTCCGAATCGGATGAGTCTTGCGTGCTCTTTCTCGCCATTGACTTTTCTCTATCCTTCAGCCATTCCATTTCCCAATGGGGGTTTTGCAAAACGAAATTCTACAAAAAAAAAAAACACTGTCAGCGAATTATGGACAAACATATACTTCATCACCCGAACTTACATTGTTGTAAGAAATAATTTTAATATTGGCATCATTAGATAGATGCTACAGTGGTAGATCATTCATTCTTACAGTAAAACAGGAAATTTAAATGATAGGTGTAGTGCCATATATTAGTGCTGAATATCAATTCCAGATTGTCTGTGTGCCTTTCAACTACTTCAACTGAAAATATATAGTTCTGTAGTTTCGTTAGCTCAACAAAACAAATGTTATATTATACCTTGCACCAATTACAGTGTAAAACCATATTTCCATTACCATTTAATGTTCGAACCCAAGTGTAGTTGATGGTGCATTTGAGCTAACCCCCCAGTTTTGATCAAATTTTCGAACTCAAAGTAGGTGACGGGGTATTTGAGCCGACCCCCCACTTTTATCAGACAAGCTCCTACCTAAACTAGAACTCACCACTGACCATTTTATCAAGAAACTGTAAATACGATTGTCAATTCAACTTATTCAAGAACCCCAAATTTACAATATATACTTGTTGAATGATTATAAAGGAGCTTGCAAAATTATCATACAATGATATTTCTTGCGTGAACATCTACATACCTCATAGTTTTGGAAATGAGCTTGAGACTTCAGATGATGAGAAGCACAATGTAAGTCCCCAATCCAGATGTCACACAACTTGCAATACCACGAAGGCGCCGAAATGAAAAACTGCAGACCTACGGAAAAAAGTGATAAAAAATCATCCACTGTGGTAGTTGATACTACAAAGTTCTTAGCTGCCACTTATTCCAACTGTATGATTTCACCATGAACTCAATGTGTGACATATTTCAAAAAAGCAAAACATGCCACATGATCACAAATCACCCCCTGAAATATTTTCTCATTATCGTTGACACTACAAACTTCTCAATTTCAGGATAGAATATTAGTTGATTAATAGAGTATTCCTTATATCTAAACTATTAATATTTATATATTCAATGTTTATTTGGATCAAAATAAGATTTTCGTCATCAATCATGAATCGAATCAACCAATTTGCATTCCATATATTTTACATTGTTGGCATGTTAATCAAACCAATGTGAAAATTATTACTAAAATACATTAGGGGTGGTGTGATACTTTCATCAGTGCATTTTTTTTATCCAAAGTAATTATTTCCTGTTTTGTAGAATCATCGATAGTTTTCTTCATAACTTTGGGTGAATTGCCGCAAACATTTTTGGCAATATCTTTGGAACTAGCAATCACAAATTACTAAAAACAATAATTTTGGAATCTACTAACTATACATATACATACGAGCCAAGGATAGTCAACACCAAATATCTTTACTGATCTTTACTGAATCGCTAGCCTTTAGGCTAGCGATTAAACTAACCAAGGTGTAAAAAAGTAAATGAAATAATCAAATTAGTCAGTATGCAGCAGATAATCTTATTCCAGAGAATCAGGTTTTAGAATTCATTTAGTTATGAGACAATTCTTATCAAAATCCTTCTATATTCTAGAAAGGATGAATGTATAGTAGTTCTTTTACTTGTTTTTTTGAATAATGCAAATGCTTAAATTTCTCTTAGGTTTAATGTTAAGCAATTATAAATTTTTAGCCCGTTGTAGATGATAGATTCTTTAACAAGATAACTTTTTGGTATAGGTAATGGTAGTCTAAATTTTTGCGATGATCCGAGTGTTATGATTTAAAGGCGCTGATATATATTTGTCACGGTTTTTATGAAACAAGCATGTAGTTTCTAAAATAAAAATCGAGGTGACTGTGAGGATTCTGTGAATTTTGAAGAGCTCCCTGCAAGAGTCACGCAGCTTTTTTTTGTATAACTTGCAGCATTAGTAATAATTGATTCCAAACACTCCCCAGAATGCTATACCGTATAGCAGATGGGATTCAATAATAGCAAAATATGCCGTTTTGGCAGCGGTAAAACCCAACTCACGTGATATTATCTGTAGCGTTGCATCCAGAAGACAATTTCTTGCACAATTTTGTAACAAATTTTAATTTTCTATCGATGTGAAGTCCAAGAAATTTGGTGAAGGAAACATTTTTAATGGTGTTAGTGCCTAAGTTCAGGCAGAGAGCTCGCACCGGAATGTAAGTAAATTTGTTTTAGGGGCTTGCAGACAAGCAAGTTATTATCACACCAGGATTTAATTTGTTCAATGTCTGTTTGAATACTGTAATATAATGTATTCTCGTTTTTGACATGCCAAAACATCGTGGTGTCATCAGCAAATAATGTATACTTGCCAGATATTTAATTTTTGTGAGGTCCTCTGTCCAAAGGGTATTTCTCCTCCAAAAGTATTTCACTGGAGTTTGCCTAATATTATGGGCGCCAGAAAATCCCTGTCGTTCGCCAAAGGGGTTTTCAAGAAAGATGGCAATTTATTGTTTTTTGTGCCATAAAGAATGGGTCAATTTTTTATATCGAGTTTCATGATGATAATTTGAATGCAACAAAATATGAAGATTTACTGAGAAATGGAATTCAAATGATTTTAAATAATAGGCCAGGAAGAGAACTTGTATGGTACCAATGGATGGTGCTCCACCCCATAATTCTCGCTCAGTAAGCTAAGCTTTAACTGAAATCTTCGAAGACAGATGGATTGGTAATAATGGACCTTTTCGTTGGCCTCCTAGAACACCAGATGGCAATCCATTAGATTATTTTGGGGGGGGTTTAATTAAAAATATGGTTTACTCCAACCCAATAACAATAATGGAAGATATGAAATCGAGAGTTAGAACTGCTTTCAATAGTTTAACTCCAGACTCAATCAGAAGCGCTACACATGAAATTATTTTGAAGAGATTACATGTTTGTTTAAGTAGAGGTGGAGATGTGTTAACTATTGTTTGAAGAGAAGTTTCATTTGATGGTTGAAGAGTATTTTAATAATTATTTATTCATTTTATTATCTGTGACTGATAAAGGAACATCGAACGGAATCTGTTAAATTTCAAAAATAAGTGATGAATACAAGGAAATCACGTCAGTTTCTGTTTGAAATAGGATTATCTGAACAAAGTCAATCTAAAATTGGATGTAGAGCTCAAAAATGTGGAAATATACAGTTCCATTTGAAAAAATTGACTTCCTCATTTTTTCATGTGAACAAAGTATCTGCATTTTTTAAAGACCCTGTATGAGGCAAATAAAAATATGACTCGAAGTGAAGATCCTCATGGTATACTCCACTCCATTTCGAATTTGATCATCTTAGTACCAGAGAGTTCAAGATTATCAGCGTTTATAAAAGTACGTTTGGTAAAAAAAAATCGAAATTAATTTATATCTTCTAAACGGTAACAGATAGGTATAGGAAAATAGTATATGAAGTTGTTGACAAAGTGATAAGAAATCATATTATGATATTATATACAGGGTGTTCCATTTGAAAAATCAAAGTAGCCGCTACTTTATAGTAGAAGCTGCAACGTCTAAAATATTTTAGGCGTGTAGATCATATTAATTTATGAATACTGTGAAATTTGCAGGTTGATCCGTTGCCTGGTTTGCCAGAAACGTCTAATGCTCATCGTGAAAAGCCCTGTATATATATATATATATATATATTTTTTTTTTTCTTTAGTTTCTTGACCACATATATATTTTCTTCAAATTCTCGGAATAAAGGTCTGATTCAGTCAATTCATATATTTTTTCTTAACGACGTTTCGACATGGTATTTGTCATCATCAGGTTAAAACACTAAAATTAAAAATATGGAGTTTGAGACATTTAACTTAACACAATATTGAAATGTATGCACTAAAATAATTCTTGAAAAACATATGGTTCGAAATATAACATGTTATTTAACTCAATATAAATATTTGTAACATTTATGAGTATTCACTTACAAATTATTTTATTTGAGTTTTGCGTCGATCGTACGAAGGTTATTGTGGGAGTGTGACCGGCCGAAGTGATCGGAATGGTTTGTTTATTTTTCATGCATTTTTACCCTCTTCATAAGTAGGTACATGGGATTGTTTATATTGAGTTCTAATATATGGGCCGGACTGTATTTTTTTGACAGTATGTAAAGATCAGTTTTCATTATGATTACTTTAAACAAAGTTAAAAGAGGTTGTTATAAATCTGCCTTAAGTTTTTGATATCATTTCTATTGTTAATGCTGTTGGGGTCTTTTTTAATATGTTTTGATAAGGCTGTAATGTCGGTTTTTGAATATTTGTGGGCTTGTACTCGTTTCTGCAAATATTGTTTTGTTTGACCTATATAGGTACTTTGACAGTCTTTACATGGTATTCTATATACTGTATGAGTTTGTTTGTTTTTTGGTATTTCTGGTTTTAATTTTGAATAAATGGTTTTGTTCGTATTTTTCAGTCGATGTGCAATAGTTATGTTGTGTTTTTCCATTGTTTTATTAATTTTATTCGATAGTTTGTCTATGTATGGTAAAGGTATGTATGTTGTTGTTTTCTTCACTTCATTATCATTTTTTGTATTCGTTTTTTTATTGTTTTTTCTGCAAAGTGGCTGGGGTAATTATTTTCTTTCAATATATTCTTGATTATTTCTATATTATTTTTCCTGAATTTTGGGTGAGCAAGCTTTATAGCTGTCAGTTAAATTTTGAATAAAATTTTTTTTGTAAGGGGTGCAAGATTTGATGCATTTAGTTTAATAAACCAGTTTGTGAAAATTTTTCCAGTATTGTCGTGTATTATTGTTGTGTCGAGAAAGTTTATTTGTTTTTCTATTTCTTTTTCTATTGTAAATTTCAATCTAGGATGATATTTATTAATGATATTAAAAAAGACCCCAACAGCATTAACAATAGAAATGATATCAAAACTTAAGCCAGATTTATAACAACCTCTTTTAACTTTGTTTAAAGTAATCATAATGAAAACTGATCTTTACATACTGCCAAAAAAATACAGTCCGGCCCATATATTAGAACTCAATATTGTAACGAACCTAGGCCGGACCTGTCGCCTCACACGTTGCCATCGACAGCGATGAGATCATCCCCGGAGATATTCGAGAACCATCCAGTCGCTCTTCCGCGGAAAACAACGGTCAATATTGGAAACAATTGGAACATGCCGTCGCCAACTGCCGGAATTCGAAAGATCGGGAATCCTGTGACGGAGATAAATAGGTAGCCCTCAAGATGGCACGGGACAGTCTGAACGAGCCCGTACGATCGAGCTATACAGTGGAGTAGTAATATAAATTAAGTTGTAGATTAAGTGTGAAATAAATTAGTAGAACCAAGTTAAGTTTATTTACGTTACAATTGGTGTCGGAAGTGAGATTTTGAAAATAAACAAGTGATCGCGAAGTGGACAATTGTGCGTGGGAATATAAACTGATACACTGTTCGCGTGAAACAGAAAATAGACAGTGGCCCGGTTTTCGCGAAGTGGACAATTGTGCGTGGGAATATAAACTGATACACTCTTGCGTGAAACAGACAATAGACTGGTGGCCCGGGGAAAGAATTCGAAGTGAATTTTTAACAAACTGATAAACTTTTCGTGTGAAACAGACTGATACCTCGCAAAGACAAAATGTGTTCAAGAAAAGTGGCCTTGCGGATTTGAAGGTAGCGGAATTGAAACAGGAATTGGAGGAAAGGGAACTGGAAACAACGGGTAAAAGCAAGTACTCCAGGAAAGACTGCAGAAGGACTTATACAAGAAGGTGAGGACCCCGAAACATTTTTATTCAAGTTCCCGAGGTGATTTGAGTCCGATAATAGAATCCTTGAAAGAAGAGCTGCAACAAAATTCGAGGACTTTGAAGAAAATTCAAGAAGCCTGGAAGAAAATTCTAGAAATTGGAAGAGAAGCTTCTAGAAAATTCAAGAAGCTTGGAAGAAAATGCTAGAAATCTGGAAGAGAAGCTTGAAGAAAATTCTAGAAATCTGGAAGAGAAGCTTCAAGAAAAATTTAGACATCTGGAAGAGAAGCTTCTAGAAAATTCAAGAAGCCTGGAAGAAAATGCAAGAAGCCTGGAAGAGAAGTTCCTGGAAAACACAGAAGGCCTAAAAAAGAATTGTGTGGTGTGGCTAATTTTCTAGAAGAAAGAATGGGAACCGTTGAGACAGAGATAGATAAAATTAGGAGCAAATGAACGGAGGTAGATAAAATCAAAGATGGGGTCGAGGCAGAAATGGACAAAATAAAGGAAACGATCAGTAAGCTGGAAAAACGAATTAATAGTGCCCTCCACAGAGATGGTTAACGAAAATGCAAAGGCTGGACTTGAGTTTGAACTTGGATAAAGTTCAAGAGGGTATAAAAGATGTCAAGGTCATTTCAGAAATAGGGAAGCTTTCCATGAAGCCGCTCTCAGTTCGACGGAAAAACTCCATGGGCAAATTACCGCCGGCAGTTTGAAGCAGCGGCCAAAGCAAACGGATGGAATGCAGGGGAAAGAGCTGTAGCACTGACACTTGCATTACGTGGAGAAGCGACAAATATTCTACAAACCTCACGCCAAGAACAGGAAGACTATGATCAGCTGATTAAACATCTAGAATTACGATATGGCCCGCCCATTTGGAACACGTATACCACTCCCAGCTTAAAAATCGCTGCCAGAAATCGGGCGAATCCTTACAAGAATTCGAAGCTGACATTGCCTTGGTTGGTCCCGCATATCCATCCACACCAGAAAATGTAATGGAGCGACTAGCGGTTCAAGCATTCCTGGATGGACTCGTGACCAAGAAACCAGACAAGCGTTGACACTAGCCCGTCCAACACATCTCGTAGACGACTGCACGCCGCTTTGGAATTCGAGGCAGAAACAATCTTGCAAAAGCCAGAGTAAAGTCCGAATGATTGAGGAAGACTCACAGGAGCCTGCTAATTTGGAAGCTGCCATAAGGAAAGTGATTAAGGAAGTGTTGCCTGAGAAAGACAGATAAGATGCCTGAATTGTGAAAATTGGACATGTGCGAGCAAATGTCCAACATTCATCGAACTCGATGCAGGAAAACTAAAAGGTCGACGAGAAGGCAATCGTCGGCATGTGTCCGGCAAGCCCCGGTTAACACGCATATGCGCTATCCTTCACGACAGAACAAAGGTGTCTTGTGAAGCGGTCTCATCAATAACGAGCCTTGCACCATGCTGCTAGATACAGGTGCGACTAGGACAATTCTCGGGCCTTCCTTTGCAGAACACCGAGACGGATTGAACGACAACTTGAAGCTACGCACAGCAACAGGGAGCCAGCTACGTATATGGCGAGCTACCGATTGAAATAATTTTGGGCAGCACTAAAGTGAAACATCAGGCACTTGTAGCGGACCCGAAGGCGATGCAATCATCGGAATGGACATCATGAATTCCAGAGGGTTTGAATTGGATTTCAAAGGCGGCGTCCTACGGTCACGGAGAAGAGCTGGTGCTTCATGGGAGAGCGAGGAGTTGATCCGTGTATTGTTGGCTGAAGATGTAAGCGCATCTGAGAGGCTGAAACCATTCTGAGGCTCGCCTGGACGGGATACGAGCAGTGGAAACGTGAGTGATGTTCGAGCCCAAACTTCATGATGAGAAAATTGGGCGAGGGATTGCACTAGGGAAGACCTTGTTTGCGTTGACAAATTTGTGCGGTAAGGGTCATGAACGTCAATTATTTTCCAGTGACTTTGAAGAAAGGAACAATATTGGGGCACTGCTCGTCAGTTTCCTCAGTGATCCGGAGCGTACGAGTACAATTAGCCAACCCAACAACTTTCCCACAGAACTAGAAAAATTAGTTGCCATCTCTTCCAAAGACATAAAACCAGCTCAACAGCCCAAACTAAGAGATTTAGTCAAAAGTACCAAGACATCTCGATACGGACAAGGAAAAGGGGTCGAACTAATGTGTCCAGCACAAGATTGATACTGGGGTGCCCGACGATCCGCAATCAGCAAGAAGACTTCCTCTTGCCAAAGAAGGAAGAGGCTGACAAAATAGTCAGCGATATGGGAAAAGAAGGAGTTATCGAACCATCTGACAGTCCCTGGTCCTCTCCAGTCGTACTGGTGAAGAAAAAGATGGATCGACCGCTTTTTGTAGACTATCGCCAACTTTATAATGTCACGAAGAAGGACAGTTACCCTCTCCCGAGAATAGATGACACCCTAGACACGTTGGCTGGTTCCACGATTTTCTCGACCCTTGATCTGAAGAGTGGATACTGGCAAGTAGAACTGGCTCAGGAAGATCGAGAAAAGACGTTTTACCATCGGCTCAGGATTGTGGCAGTTCACGTTATGCCATTCGGGCTCTGTAATGCTCCCGCCACATTCGAAAGATTGATGGAAACAGTACTGAAGGGACTCTCATGGAACACGGTCTAGTGTATCTCGACGACATAATTGTGGTGGCAGATCGTTTGAGGACCACGTGAAAACTTGGAGGAAGTATTCCTGCGACTGAGGAACTCGGATTGAAGCTGAGCCCTAAGAAATGCCATCTGTTCCAAAAGAAGTACGATACCGCCCGTTGTCTCTGGGAAGGAGTAGCGGTGGATGACCAGAAGATCAAAGCTGTTAAGGATTGGCCCATCCCAAAAGACATTCACCAACTTCGAAGTTTCCTTGGTTTATGCACATACTATCGCCGATATGTGCTGGGATTCGCAACATCGCTAAACCACTGACCAGGCTCACGGAAGGTCAAACAAAGTTCCAGTGGTCCGAAGAATGCCAAGACTCGTTCAGGAAGCTGAAGGGAGCTTTGATTAACGCACCTGTTCTGAGCTATCCCTTACCCAACAGGAAGTTCATTTTGGATACGGACGCCAGCAACGTGGGACTTGGAGCTGTCCTATCTCAGATCCAGGAGGGCAGGAGAAGGTCATTGGTTATTTCAGCAAGGCGCTCAGCAAACCAGAGCCAATTACTGTGTCACCAGGCAGAGCTGTTAGCTGTTGTAAAGGGAGTGGAGCATTCTACAAGTACGTGTATGGAAGAAGATTCCTGTTGAGAACTGACCATGCAGCTCTCAAATGGCTCTTACAGTTCAAAAATCCTAGGGTCAAGTAGCACGTTGGATCGAGACTCCAAGAATTCGATTTCGAGATCGAACATCGAGCGAACTAGCCATAAGAATGCAGATGCCTTTGCGAAGACCATGTCCAGATGATTGCTCACATTGCCGGTTGAGCAGAAGAGAAAGAAGCAACACTTAGTAGAACCCCGGAATGGATGACAACTGGAGCGACAGCAAGATCCAGAAAGACCAAGAGAAAGACCCGACCTTGGCATTGGTCCCGCTGGAAGAAGGGCAATCGAAGACCATCATGGCAGGAAGTCGCAGGTTACCGCCGGCTGTTAAGTCCTATTGGGCACAATGGAACCTCTTATTCTGGACAATGGGATCCTGAAACGTGTGTTGAGGCCGATATTGGTGGGAAGACAGACCCAAATAATTGTTCCCAGGAACAGAAGAGAGGAAGTGCTGGGGGAAAACCATGATGGAGTGCTGGAGGACATCTGGGAGTGACGAAGACCCTGCAGAAAGTGAGGCAACGGTTTTACTGACCAATTGTCAAGCTGACGTCAGGACTGGTGCAGAAAGTGCTGTATCGCGCTAGCAATGGACCCTGAATACGCCCAAGGCCCCGATGCGTCAGTTTTCAACGTAGGCAGCCCGTTCGAGAGAATCGCCATTGACATCGCCGGCCCGTTTCCCGTATCCGACCACGGGAATAAATACATCCTTGTGGCAATGGACTACTTCAGTAAGTGGGGAAGCCTATGCCCTGCCCAACCAGGAAGCCATCACCGTCGCCGACGTCTTGGTGAAAGAATGGATATGTCGATTCGGTATTCCAATGGGGCTGCACTCGGATCCAAGGCAGAAATTTCGAATCAACCTTTTCCAAGAAATATGTCTACTGCTGAACATCCGCAAGACAAGAACCACGGCCCTACATCCGCAGTCCGATGGAATGGTGGAGCGGATGAACAGGGCGACAACCGCCACTTGTCCAAGGTTGTCTCTGACCATCAAAGAGACTGGGACCAGTATCTTCATTTTTCCTGATGGCCTATCGATCCCCAGTACCACGAGTCAACCGTCAAAACTCCTGCTAGTATTTAATGGGCCGAGAACTGCGCTGCCTTGTGAACTGAAGTTTGGGATACCGCCAGGACAAGACACTGCGGGAGAGGACTTCCACCAAACTTCGGCAGAGAATGGACGACATCCACGAACGAGTCGGTTGAACATCCAGAGTGCCAGCGATAAAATGAAGAAGACCTATGACATCAAGGCGACGCTGGAGGATTTAAGGTTGATGACCTGGTTTGGCTTGTACAACCCCAAACGTCGTGGTGGACTATCACCAAAGTTGCGGAACTCTTGGAAGGCCCGTATAAAATCGTGAAAAGGATAAACGACCTTGTGTACCGAATCCATAAGCCACCCGGGAAACCAAGGGTCGTCCATTTCAACAGGTTGGCCTTACGCTGGAAACCATGACCAAGTTCGCACCCTCAAGCCACGGAGGATGATATGGCGTTGAGTTTATGTCCTTGTATTCAACGGGCAGAAAAGTTCTACATGGGGTTACTAGAGAGGAGTCGAGACCTTTTCGAGGTGCCTGCTGACTACGCACTACGCACTGTGGGCAGAAGATCTTCGAATGTCCAGGGGCAGCCGTAGTGTTCTCCAAGAAATTTGGTCAACTCCAAACACTGCGGGAGCAGAATCCAGAAGTTGGTGGGGTGCTACAGTTGAAGAAAGGCCAGAGAAACATCTACTACCTATTACCAAGAGGCATTCCCAAGATAAACCGTCCCTATGAAGATGTCTGGAAGAGTCTCACCAAACTAAGAATACTATGGTGGACCAGAATCTGGCGGATCTAGCAATTCCAAAACTATCCTGTGGTATTGATAGGTTGGACTGGAGAAGTCATGAGAAGTATGCTGGAGGCGATATTCAGATCCAGCGGCGTCAGGATTTTGGTTTGCTGTAACCCTCTTCCACGCACCGATCATGAAGACCGTGGAGTGTTACTTCCATCGAACTTCCGGGTGCAGATATGGGGAGTCATGCAGATATCGTCACACTCAAGGATGAAATTTCGGGACGAAATGTCTTTAAGAAGGGGGCAATGTAAGGAACCTAGGCCGGACCTGTCGCCTCACACGTTGCCATCGACAGCGATGAGATCATCCCCGGAGATATTCGAGAACCATCCAGTCGCTCTTCCGCGGAAAACAACGGTCAATATTGGAAACAATTGGAACATGCCGTCGCCAACTGCCGGAATTCGAAAGATCGGGAATCCTGTGACGGAGATAAATAGGTAGCCCTCAAGATGGCACGGGACAGTCTGAACGAGCCCGTACGATCGAGCTATACAGTGGAGTAGTAATATAAATTAAGTTGTAGATTAAGTGTGAAATAAATTAGTAGAACCAAGTTAAGTTTATTTACGTTACAATATAAACAATCCCATGTACCTACTTATGAAGAGGGTAAATATGCATGAAAAATAAACAAACCATTCCTGATCACTTCGACTCAGGTCACACTCCCACAATAACCTTCCTACGATGCGAACGCAAAACTCAAATAAAATAATTTGTAAGTGAATACTCATAAATGTTACAAATATTTATATTGAGTTAAATAACATGTTATATTTCGAACCATATGTTTTTCAAGAATTATTTTAGTGCATACATTTCAATATTGTGTTAAGTTAAATGTCTCAAACTCCATATTTTTAATTTTAGTGTTTTAACCTGATGATGACAAATACCATGTCGAAACGTCGTTAAGAAAAATTATATGAATTGACTGAATCAGACCTTTATTCCGAGAATTTGAAGAAAATATATATATATATATATATATATATATATATATATATATATATATTTAACGAATGTAGGTAATTTTAGCAGATGTATGCAGCCTGGAAGAATGGTAGGATAGTCATAAATTTCTGGAGGGAATCAGCTCTGTTTGAGATCTCCAAACAGTAACATCTCTCAAAGGCATTCTTTTTAGTTATGTACAGACAGACCTTGCCAACTTGAATTTTTCTAGTCATTTAAGTAATGGTAGTTTCAGATTACGTTCATTTTAATTAATTTACATAATTAAAAAGACAAGAATGAATATCCCTCCTTTTGTAATCTTATTAGTTAATTCAGGAACCTAAAAGCCACATAATATTTCATTTAACAAAGCTTGATAAAATTCACTATCCTTCGTTAAAAAGCTCAAAATCTGTGTTTTATTTTTGATGTACGAGAGAAAATACTAAGAGGAAAACCTGAAATTACTGAGTAAAAATTTACAGTTCTGAAAAGAGTATATCAGTTATTGAAAAGATAAAGTCAGTGGAAGTACTACCAGAACTCCCCAGTCTTCAAAGTCAGTGACTCCGGTAAGTGGAAATATTTTTATGATTCTCTGGCGAATTCATCTGTCTACACTTCCGAGCCCATTATTTTAAAGTTGAATTTGATTTGGCCACCGTGAGCTCATTTCAATAAATATTTTTCTTATTTAAAAGAGCTGTTTGGTACAGAATAAGCAATTGATTTTGTATTGAGTTATTATAAAAATTGCACTGGCAAAAGTATCACCGACCAATCTCGAATCGTCTCCGACAAAATATGATACCCCCAATACCTTTGATAGGAATACGTTTTTTCGGCGCGTCTTCATAAGACGGTAAAACGGTCTCCGCTGGTAGCTTGTGCCACGGCGTACTATCCACATCGTTTTCTTTCGTCATCTCCTTGTGTTTTTTATCTTGCAAGTGCAGGAGAAAGTCTTTGGCCGTTTCCGGGAACTCGTCGCACATTCGACACCAGTGCATCCCCGTATCGTAATGCACATAAGAGAACCTCTCCGAGGAACTCTTCGGAGGTTCAGGAGTTCGGCTCTTCTTTGTGCTTTGGGCGGCATCGGAGTGGGACTGAGAATGGGACTGAGAATGGGACTGAGGTTGGGACTGAGGTTGGGATTGAGGTTGGGAATTAGACGGTGGATGAGATACTGGTGTAGATGCCTCAGCTTTGGCCAATGACGCTTCCAAATCAGCAATCGATTGGCCATCTTTAATAATGCTAGACAGCATCTCGATGACGTTATGTATGGCCTTCATTTTTCCTTGGATTTCCTCCTGAAAAGAAGACACATTTCAGTATTTTCTTTTCTCTCGCATATACCTCAAATGAATGTGTAACTCAATACATACTGGCACCGTTTTTCCTTTCCTCTGCGTTAAATTTTAAATATAACAACGGAAAATACATGAAAATTTAACGAGTATCGGATGTGTCGATATTTGCCGTTCTGCAAGCCAACGAAACTGCGAAATAAAACACTGATACCATATGGACTCATATGCACTTACCCTAGTTTCAAAATTTGGTGTTACTGTCTTGCATCACAATTATGTTTTTGAACATGTCCAATTCTGTTGAAATATGATTATAATAATATCAACAAAGAAGACAGTCAAAGAAGTTTACTCAGAACATTTCATTGTAATCGGAACAAACAGTTTGTGTTACAAATTAAATATACAAATTTGATAATATATGTAGCAATTTTCAGTGAATCAGACAGACAGATTTATTTCATAAACAATTTGTAGACAATATACAGGAAACAATATATACAATTTGTTTGAAACAGGTCAAATGTTTATAACTTCTCTTTGAAATTCTTTAGGTTTTGAATATATTTTATATGTGTTGGTAGGTGGTTAAAGAAGTTTATAGAAGTGTAGTGACAACCTTTTTCAGTGGTCGATAAAAGATGGATCGGATAATTTGGATCGTTCTTTCTTCTGGTATTATTAGTGTGTTGGCTAGTGTTAGTGGAATAGCTGTTTGGATGATTTTTTAGAAAAATTATGCTTTCATAGATGTAAATTCCGTATAGGGTCTGAAGGTTATTTTGATGAAAAACTCATCTGCAAGATTCCCTAAAGTCCATTTTGAACATTATGCGGATAGCTATTTTTGTATTGGGAATATTTTCTCAGCATTGTGGGACGATTCCCAAAAAATTAAACTTACAGTTCTTGGTGATATTTGTAGGATTATTGTTAACTACTTTGGTTTCTGCGGTGTGTCTACATCTGTTTGGTGTTTTTTGAAGAACATGCATTGTGTTTTTGACTGGTTCAGGACTAGTCCGTTTTTCTGAAACAAAGTTGGTATTTGTTTGGATTGTATGTCGATTTTTAAGGAATCACTACTTTTCTGTACCTTATCCTTTTCTTTGTAAATACCAGATTTGTTACACTTTTTAGTAATGTAGACACTAGACATAAGGATTCAATAACACTTTGTATTTCACACTTTGTTAAATAGGTTTTGTAAAACAAAAGTAAAACAATCAGAAAATGAATCTAAAGCGGTATGGGAAGTTGAGAGAGATATTAAAGGAAATAAACACAAGGGGCAAGAAGATATTCAGTTGGACAAAGATGCAAAATCTGTAGCAAACGACTATAATAACTTCTTGATAAGTGCAGTCTCCAAATTATTGAAGCACCAACAGGATGAAACGTTTTTCAGTTCATTCAAAATATCTTGCTACAACTTGAGAAAAATAATTTGGCATTTGGATTATTTCTAGACTTGTCAAAAGCTTTTGATTGTTTGAATCATACAGCTCTACTACAAAAGCTGGAATCATATGGCATACGTATTGATCAGGTAGAAACAAATGGTGTTAATTAACAAGGAGGGAATCAAAGCTGAATCAGACATAAAATCAATTGATACTGGGGTACCACAAGGTTGTATAATTGGCCCAATGATCTTTATCATTTTTCTAAATAATATAGAGGAAATTTGTGGAGAAAATTGCAAAATGACAAATTACGCGGATGATACAAACTTGCTGGTCTATGCAGTAGATTTTCCCAGTCTTATATCCATAACTGAAGAAAGCCTCTATAAGGCAGGCGAGTGGTTCAGGAGAAACAAACTTATATTGAATGACAATAAGACCAAAACTGTAATGTTCAAAACAAACCATGCAGGGCTTGACATACCTCAAGAAATTCGGCTGACAAATATTTCACTCAAATGAGTGCAAATTCTTAGATCTGCACATAGACAGCACACTGAGTTTCAACAGCCATATTCAAAATGTTTGTCAAAAGTTGAACTCAGTGTTGTATTCGATGAGAGTTATTGGTCAGTACGTTGATACAGATGTAATTCGAATGGTCTATCATTCAAATTTTGAATCTGTGGGATTATCTTTTATGGAGGTAGTAGAAATGCAGAGCAAATTTTTATTGTACAAAAAAGAGCCTTAAGAACCATGCTGAAACTAAATTCAAGAGAATCATGTAGAGGCAAATTCAGTGGTCTTAAAATACTTACACTTATAGGAGTCTATATACAAGAACTCGTATTATTCCTTTTTAGAAACAAACATCTTTTTGAAAATAGTCTACCACAAAATGTATATAACACTAGAAATTTTGATTATGTGTACCCAAAACATAGACTAACTGTTACAGAGAGGAGCCCTTTCTATCAAAGCATTAAAATGTTCAACAAACTCCCCACCAGTATCAAACAAATGAATAAACTCGGTGAATTCAAAAAGGGAATTCATAAGATTCTACTGAAAATAGAACCTTATACCATTGCTGAATACCTCAGTCATACTTTCTGACTTGACCCATCTTGCTGGCGACGTTATTTCTGTTTTTGTATTATTTTGCAGTGTGATTATTCTCCAGAAATAAAGATATTTATTATTATTTATTATTATTATATTATTTTCTCATTGACCTAGCATATCTTTCCAATTATACGAGGTGTTACTGAAATGCACATACATATCAAAAATTAATTATCTTCAAGATTGTATAGACATATGAGAAATACTTCTTTCTTCAAAACCATAAAAGTAATGCAAGACCTAACCGACCATTCCTATATAGATAACCAAAAAAATTACCTGCAACTTGTCATTCTGCTTCAATATACCGGCCAGTTCGCGATCTGGCGAACGCACATTGCCGACCAGCTCGTGTTTTTGAATGCGCAGTTGCTCGAGTTCGTGTCGCAACACCGAAGCCTTCCTCACATAATCCTCCCGTTGTTTTGTCAACTGCGCCTTCTGTTGTTGCATCTCTTGTGCCACTGCTGAAAAAAGTATATTAGCAATCGGTATGATATTGTAAACGAAGGAAATTAAAGGACTATAGACTTTCTCAAACTGCTCATTGCTGGAGGAGCTCTCAGCCTTTTCTGCTTCTAGCGGATCCAATATCAACGGCAGATACCTACAAAAAAAGTCGTCAAAAATGCGGTCCTCATAAACTAAGTACAAATTATGTAATTATGCTGCGATTTTTTGATCCTGGAATTCGAAGTGATTCATTTTTCAATTCAGGTAGAAATTGTAAATATTATCGAGACTAAAGCCGTGTATTTTCCATTCAAGAACAAGTTTTTCAAATTACATCACAACATTTTTCAACCACAAAAATATAAAACTATAACCCTATACAATCTGTAAAATGCATGTTAGTGAGGTTAGGACACAATAGGGAACACTAACCTGCTTTTTTCCAAAATATTTTGTTTTGCACATAAAGAAAGTTCAGCACCAAACTTAGAAATCTTTTTTTTTTCATATTTTTCATAATTGAAAGCACCTCTGATTGACGTATGCTTAGTTACTTCACACAGTTCAAACTTTTACCGCTAGTTGCTTCAAATGATTCAAATAAAAAATAAAACAAAATCGCTTTTGTTCCCTATATATAACAAGGATTCATAACCGCACTAATGTGATCTATAAACTTGATAGATATTAGAAAATTTATAAATAACCTTGTTTTATGAATTTACTTACTCCAAAAATGAGTCGATTATATCTTCAAAATTAATTCTTTCCGATATTTATCTATTTATTATTAGTAATATTTTGATGGAAAACAAGTCACGACTTTACTCTCATTATTTTCAAGATGATATTGCAAAAGCCAAATCATCAGTATACTTTTCACTCACCATCTTTTTGTGTTGATCCATACCCGGATGAGCCCCATTCTGTAGAAGAAGTCAATGCACCTTCTCCAGGAGGAGTAGGCTGAGTTGTTGTCTACAAATAACAATTGGGAATAATAGACTGCCTAAATCGTGAAGTCAGACACCAACCTTTCCATCGAAAATGTTAAATGCCCATAAAGAATTTTTATTTTTTAGTTGATTTGTGATTGTGTTATAAATAAGGGTGAAAATATTAATGTTTTGTTATAATGAGGCTAAATTTAGGATTTCCCATCATATTTCATAGAGAGGTAAGGGTTATACATATGTATGGCTTATTTATAACAGTTGAGGTTATGTCATTGTTTTGTTCTAATTCAAAAATAATTAAATTCAAGACTAAGCTACTTTTATTGGCAGTTTTGTTTTGGAGCATTCCAAGTACACTCTTTATCTGTAATGGATATGTTGTAATGTCCAAACAGAGCCAGTGTGACAATGTATTGACATTTTATCCCCTGGGGCAATAACAAGTGGCAGAGGTAATATCAGCTGATTTACTCAGCGTGATCTACAATATAAACATGTTCAATATATATTTTATCTTTCATGCTAGCATGTATTTCTCCTCTGATAATCTTGAAATCAGCATCTGTTTTCCAAAGGTTGAATTCCAATGCATTTTCTCCTTTTTTTCAAATCGCAGCCAGATGGTAGAAACCTCCTCAAGATCATCGAAATCTACTATAAAATGTGGAGTGCCTCAGGGATCAGTGCTGGGCCCAGTTCTGTTTTTGTTGTATATTAATATTAACATATCTGGAAAGTTTACACTATTCGCTGATGACACCACAATATTTTGGCATGCCAAGAACAGCAGTGAACTCAAAGAGGTGATATACAATGATGTCTCAACAGTATTAAAGTCTGGTGTGACTCTAATTGACTTGTCCTCAATATTTCAAAAACCAACTTATTAACCTTCCGATGCTCACTTGATGACATACCCATTGGGTCAAATATTATTGAAAATAAATTCAACACAAAATTCTTAGGTTGTTTATTGATACCAGGTTGAGATTCGAGGAACACATTCTGGCCTTGAGGAAAAAAATATCTTCTGGATGTTTCGCAGTCAAGATTGTCTCAAAGGAGTTGGGATCGTGTGCGGCTAGAGTCATTTACTATTCTCTAATTGAGTCTCATCTCAGGTACGGCATCCCATTCTGGGGTGCATGTAATGATAACTGCATGAACAGTATTCTTGTTCTTCAAAAAAGGGGGATGAGGTTTATGTGCAAAGCTAAAATTCCTGACTCCTGTAAGCCTTTATTAATTAAATTTAAAATACTCACGGTAATAGCAATCTTCATATTGGAGACCGTTTATTTGATTAGGAAACATCTGAACACGTTTAACAAACTTCCTGCATTCACTCGACAAGCTACTGCCACTTCCTAAATCATCACTAATTAAAAATGATGTTATTTACAATGGCTGCAAGATGTACAATCATCTACCTAGTTATATCAAAAACACAGCCAATCTGAACATTTTTAGAAAATCCGTGAAAAACTTGCTGTTGAATAAACCTTACTATACTTTATAGGAATATTATTCTGACACATTCTAACACTTTTATGATATCCTATTTATTTGTTATCGGCTAGTATATACGAATTCTGTTTGTTTGTCAGTATGGGTAATTATATAGTATTTGCTGTCTATATTATTTATACATGTATTTTACATATAACTAGTATGAAATTGACATAAATTATCTTAGTACATTATTTCAATTATTGACTAGTATGTATTAGACATACCTTGAAACTTCTTAACATAAGCAAACTTTGTCAACAAGAATTTGGTTTCTTATGATAATAAAGTATATTATCTCTCTCTATCTCTCTCTCTATGAAACAGTCGATTCTGCCCATCACTATTCTAAGCTAGAATTCTGAGAATAAAACGAAATATTTAAACAAAACATACAGAATAACAATCGAAACAAAACAATGAAATAAACTCAACCTTTTAAATAAACCATAAATATGTTATAATCCTCACCTCTCTACAAAATATGATGGGAATTCCTAAGTTTGGCCTTACTTTAACGAAATATTATTATATCCACCCTTATTTATAACACAATCACGAATAAATTGAAAAATACAAAATTCCTTTTGGGCATTTATCATGCATTTGCATTTTCAATGGAAAAGATAGCATGCTCCTCCCTTTCGTGACGTCAAACTTAGCATTGTGCTTTATCAAAAAAATGTTATGGAAAAAATGAATCTTTTGTATGCTTTGTGAAGGGGGTGCTGAGAAATGATAATTTAAATGTAGTCGACAAATTGCCGAGCAGGTTTTCTGATTCTGTGGAAGTATTTTTAGAACATATACTAAAAATCTGTTCAAGAGAATATTTTGAGTCATTCTTCAAGTTGAATTGGTTTGAAAATGAAATAACGGAAATAACATACAAACAGAAACATTAGTTCAGCTTTGTAATAATAATTACTTCCATGGAAGTTATGCAATGCCCATTGAAAATATATAGCAAATAAGCATGCATTAATCACTGATGTACAATAAATTTCGAAAAGAAAAATATGCCTGATTATGCAGTTTTTTCATGAGATAAAAAAAGTTATCTTACATCAAGTACACCAGATTTCTTATAAATTTTCCAATAAATTATTTCGATGAAATGTTTCTGCACAATATTCAAGCTCAAGGCTACAATCGCTGAATAAAATAATCGTTTTTTGCCAGTATAAAACGAAGTCTTGTTTCTTATATAGGATCATTTAATTGTGTAAATACTTACCTGAGGAGCATACTGCGCATATCCTTGATAGTTATAGCCACTACCATAACTCTGCTGGTACTGGGGGTAAGCACTCTGATACCCAGGTGGGTACTGGGATGACGACTGAGAAAAAAAAAGTATGTGAACTAATTTTAATGTGCGGAATTTGAGGAGGGATATTGCTGTTATTTTTTGTCGAAAAGTTCTATTAAACCTATCCGAATATTTATGGAATAATTGTTAAGGTAGTACCGCCACGAGACAGTTGAATTAGGAAATTATTAAAATTTGGCATAGGTATTGTTTAACATGTGAACAACACATCTATAAAATTTTAACAAGTTTCACCATCCCGAACCCGAGATATATATAATTGAAGTTGACTCAATTAACAGGTAACATATGGACCATGCATAGGCAAACATCACATTATTAATTCTACCGTTAGTACTAAAATTAAGAAGTTTATGAAAAACGAGGAGGAACTAGAGCAGGATATTACAGATATTGTGAAAAAAAATCAAAGTGATTGACCATTTAGTTTGACAGATATAATCAAAACTACTCTCGTTATTCAAAATAGTCCACGGGGAAGCGCACAGCCTAAAGGGGGAGTCATAGAGAAATGCAGATTGTGCCAAGGGACTTTTTAAAGAAGGACGGGGGACCATTTGAGGGTCTGAACGGATATTGTGAAAAAAAAATCAAAGTGATTGACCATCTAGTTTAACAGATATAATCAAAACTACTCTCGTTATTCAAAATAGTCCACGGGGAAGCGCACAGCCTAAAGGGGGAGTCATAGAGAAATGCAGATTGTGCCAAGGGACTTTTTAAAGAAGGACGGGGGACCATTTGAGGGTCTGAACGCGAAAAAAAACTCCTTCTCACAAAAAAAAAAGTTCAAAAAGAGTACTACAAAAAAGTCCATTGAAGTTTTATCGAAAAATGATAATTTTTTCCCATGACGTATGATTTCTAGTGAGGGGGAACGGGGGGCCCGGGTCTGAAAATTTTTGCTGCGCTTTTCGGGGACATCAATTTTTTGTGTCGCCGACTTTCTATAACAAAGATATATTCTAGAGTCAATTGGGGGGCAAGTGCCGCCCTTCAAAAAAAAAATTTTTTCGCGTTTTAAATAATTTCCTAATTCAACTGTCTCGTGGAGGAACTACCTTAAGTTGCAAAAAGAAAAAGATTGGCATTTGTAATGTGTTTGTTTTTTTTTCTTATGGGAAGCTACTTATATTAATGAAATAAGTTTAATTACAATAAGATAACACTTATATTAATTTTCTTTGAAAATAAACTACATTTCAACTCCATGAAATAACAATATTTCTTAGGTTGTTTTTACGAAATTCGTTTTTCTTGTTTAATTTTTTTTTATATGTCATTTTAGTTCATTATTGTGTTTTTATTGTTAGTTACCCGAGGACCTCTGGCCCGAGGGTTTTGTAAGTCACCCTTGGTATATAAATAACTATTATAAATACATGGATATCGAGGTTGCTGATGCAACGAGCTACCCATTCGCTGTGTGCATTAGGCTGGAGAGGATAGATGAAACTATGTCAGCGCCCATGGTGGCAGAAGTAGGTAATGATCCTGGTAATCACAAGCCCAAGCTGAAAACTTTCAGTTTCTGAGGTCTCCCCGTTTATTCACAAATCACTAAAAAATATTGTACCATACTTCAGATGAATGAACATTATTATTATCGTAGTGGCAACAGTCACGGTTGGGTAGTATAACAACATACATATAATAACAACGAGCCCTCGCTATTGCTGTCACATAAACTGCAGCAAAGAGATAAGTGTTCTGTTGTTTCACGATATTTCAAACTCTAATTCCGGGACGTGAGGTTTTCATTCGATAAATATTTGAGATGTTTTCCGTTTTCTATTTGATTGTCTAGAAGTGGATAGTTAAAGTATTAACCAAGTTCCGTGGGACGGTGTTGCGCCGGTGATGAAAAGATACTTTTGATGTCTTTCAGAGTTGTCTATCATACACGGCATTCTATCAGGACAAAGTACCTCGCAGAGTATTATTGGTGTTTTAATTTTCACGAACTGGTTTCGGTTACAAAAGCAATTGGCCTTACATGTGAACTAATGTTAAATGTAATTCAGTTCAAGTAATAAGAGTAAATATCTTTACTTGTACTGTATAAGCATTACGCAATATTTTGTTGACAATTATAAGTGTTAGAGAGTGTTGAACGTGTTTGTATTATTTAGGGACCGTTCAACGTTCTTACATCCTTGCAAGGGTAGAAGTGGGATCCCATATTCGGGTAAAATTGTAAACCTCATTCTTTTTCTGATTATTATATTATTTGAGAATTTCATTAAATAGTTTTACGTTGAATCTGATGTTATTTAGTGGTTTCCCATCAGGTTAAAGCTAGCCAGGGTTATATGGGCACTTTTTTTAATTTGTTAAACTACTTGGCTCCCTCACTTTTTTATGTCCTCAAGACCTCATGAACCTGCGACCTTAATAAACTAACCTGCAAAGCACATTACTTGCCATACCTAAAAGTACACAGAAGTAGCATTACTTTATGATATTCAAAATATCTTAACTTGACATGGATAACCTCCAAATGCGGTGAACTATCGTATCAATACAAATATTCTTTATCATTTACTTACTTTTTTCTTTGACAGAAAAAAACTTCGATTCATCTGGAACTAGTAGTGAGCACCAAATTGTTACATCGTGGTAGATTATTTAGAAATTGTTAAAAAAAAATTGTTACATAGTGAGTATTGGAAATAAAACAGGAAAACTTTGGCAATCGAGTCACTAGAGGGCATTACCAGTCTTGCACACAGCGAATTGCTTTCACAAACATAAGTATAGTGAGTAGTATAGTTTTTGTTTCTTTGTCTTAAACATCAGATGAATGTTGAAAACGTAATTTGTATATTTTGAAGAATGTCTCCCTTCAAGAATTCCATAATTCATCTCTGTATTTTGTTATAAAATCAATTTGACAATAATTGTACCTAAATATTTGATATTATTAGCTTCTTGAATTTTGTTAGTATTGTCAATTTTTAATGGTATTTTATTTTTTTAAATAAAAGGTATATATTTACATTTTGCATCGTTTATTGTCAATAACTTGATATTAGTGCGAATTTACACGATCCAATTTATTGGATCGTCAATTTTGGGACCTTGAATTTTATTGATAGGTGTAAACAGAAAATTGTCGTCAATTTGAACTTGATCAATAAATTGATGAGTTTAGAATCGGTTCTAATTTTTCATCAATCTTTAATGACAATTTGCAGTAACTTTCGGCCATGAATTGGATGTCTGTTAGAACAGAGATTTTCAGGTTATAAGTTATAATTTACGCGATTTCAAATACCCTACCCTAACCACGAGAAAAATGATTGTGCAAAAAAAAACATTATTTACGTTGCATTACATTCGCAGGAATGTGTATTGCTGAATATAAAAGACAAGAGATGTAGAAGATGGTGGATTAGAGCTTGGATTGAGAAAAGATGGAAAGGAAACTTTTGACATAAGTTCACGAAAAATTCCTGAGTGCAGATCCTAATCAATTCAAACGATATTTGAGAATGGATCAGAGTCAATTGAATAATATTCGGAACTTTTCCTGTAGTTGAACCATTTCTTGTCAGTATGTTGGTATTCCTGAGTAAAAAACTATTGCCAAAATTGACCAATAAATTGTCAGGTGTAAATATAACCCATATGGGTCAATTTTATTGTTCAATTTATTGATCAATTTTATTGGATCGTGTAAATTCGCACTAAAACTACATTTTCAATAGTTTAAAATCATTTTCAGCAATCCAATTTTCTGCTTGGTATGTTATAAGATATCATCGGCATAATTTTGAATTTCTCCAATAGCTTTCATATATAAAAGATCATTGATGTCAATGACGAATAAAAGTGGTCCTAAAACTGTTCCTTGGAGAACTTTTTTGGTTCACAGTGTTTTATAAATTTCAAGATGTTGAATTTTTCCATCAAGATTCTGTAATATTTATACTCAATATCATATATTCTCTAATTTTCTGAAAAGCAATGAATATGAAATTGTCAAAGGGCCTTTATGAAGTTGTTTTTTTTCAAGTGGAGAAAAAGTAGGGTACTCGTGGTATCACTTAGAGTGAGACTACCAGGGTACCCAAGGACGAAGCGTTTTACATATGAAATTATGTAATGACGGAGTGCTGGCCAAATGCATCATACTCCCAGAGAGAAAGATAGCAAAGGCCATTAACCATGGAGAGAGAGAGAGAAAGTTGCCTCGAAGTGATTTGTGGAAAATTAAGAAACATGAGCAAGAAAATGCAAACCATGAATATATTGTTAGGTTCAAACAATTTTTAGCAACTTCCATGGAATTAAAGCAGAAAAAACATATAAGAATACATTAGAAGATATAACAATTGTATCCTTAGAAAAAAATACCACACATGGGAAAAGAGTTACTTTGATTTCATAAAGTGATCCAATTTGCAAGAGATCTTGGTATCATAAATGCTGTTGGGAAAAACATGTAATAAGTACTATGTGTAGATTCAGGATCAATCATGCTTTGGTTCCATCGCATATTTTCAAAATTAATGTGATAGATTCTCCATTGTGTGGTTGTGGGGAAATTGGGGATATGGAACACAAATCATTAGGATGTGAACAAATAAGTAATGAGGTCAATGTACTTACCCAAGACCTAAACAAATATGCCATTGTATGCCCATTTAATTTAATGACTTCACTAATAATAATGTAGAAATATATAAAAAGTTGTATGGACACAGTGTCAATATAAATTTAAGTATATAAAAAATAGCATTCAATATAAAATATTTAAAAAAGGATCATATAAAAGGGGAATATATAAACAAAGACGATAAAAAAACAAGAAACATATATCTATAGAATAAAAAAATACATTGACATTTCTATTAAGAACTAAATTAGGATTTAAAACTCATCAAAACATGTATCTATAAGTATATCCGTTGACATAAGAAAACTGGCGAATGGACAAGTATCCATAGCCATCTATTCCCTCTTCATTCCTTCCCCCCCCCCTACCTAAATAATTTTAAATATTATTTGTGAAACGCAGATGGCGTCTTGTGTTGATATTGTTTTTCTGAATCCGAACTGATTATTTGAAATAACATTGATTTTTTCTAGCAGTTCTTGCATTTTACATATACCTATTACAATTTTGTTTTGTTTTTGCTAAACTAAAAATCAGTGGGTTTGTTCTGTAACTTATGGTTTCATTTTTGGGTCCTGATTGTTGAATTGGTTTGGTAATGCAAGTTATTTTGAAATTCCTCAGCAATTATCTCATTTGTTGCTATCATAACTTCAGAAGTTATACCATTTAAATGTTGTCCACATTGATTTTTTCAAGAATTTTTAACACTGGATTTCCTCCAACTTTCGAATAATATTCAACAAAATGGTTTGATATTGATTATAGTAATTCAACTTGATTTTTGTTGAATCAACTGACTTGTCTTCTTTGCTTAATTTCATGATATATTTACTTTACATAAACTTCTTGAAGAATTATCAATTTGTTTGATTTATTTACTGTAACTAGATTACCCGACAGACGTCCTATCCAAATTTCTATTTTACATAATTTTTTTCCTGAAAACTCTCGTCCGCGTAGAATTTATTTTTCTCTGTTTTATTTTGTATTGTTCCATCTAGGTTATGCCTTTGACTCTGCCCGCTTCCCGTTTTCCCTTTATCCCGTTTTTCCGTTTTACTGTTATCCCATTTTTTCGTTATCCCGTTTTCCAGTATTCCTGTTATCCCCGTTAAAAAAATTAGACAAATCTGTCCAGCCGTTCTCAAGTTATGAGCTTACCAAAAAAATTTTAAAACAAGCTTTTATTAGTTGTTAATAAAAACAGAACTAAAAAGTTAAAAATAAAAATTAAAAAAAACATTTTTAAAGGCAAGCTTTTATATAAATGCACTAAAATGGAAAAAATAATTTCTTTCATTTTTTGATCTAGGTTATTCTGTAACAGATTCAAAAGCTTGACGCGGATACAAAATAGGTAATCTTGCGCGGCAAGATTTTGAATCTGTTACAGAATAACCTAGATCAAACAATGAAAGAAATTATTTTTTGCTTTTTAGTGCATTTGTATAAAAGCTTGTCTTTAAAAATGTTTTTTTTTATAAAAAATTTATTATAAGTATATTCCTGAAAAATTTTACAGAACAAAGACATTTCTAAAAACTTTTCTAAAAATCCTTTCCCTAAAAACCGTATTTGGAGTATTACGAACATTAAAAAAAAACAATTAGTCAAATCGGTCCAGCCGTTGTTTTTATAAAATAAAAAACATGTTACCCTGACAGGGATTCGTTCCTGCGACTTTCTGCTTGGTAGGCGACAGTGTCCCCGCTGAGCTAATTCCTCTTTGGTAATAAATAATTCGATAGCCTTTTTCTTCGCCAAATTTCTTAATATACCCGAATTTTCCAACTTCCATGTAACTTTCCTAATTTTTTTTTTAAATATCAACCATCCTCAGGATATTTTGAACATTTAAAAAAATCCAAATTGGTCCAGCCGTTCTCACGTTTTGCGCTTACAAATAATCAAGATTAATTTGTATTACATAGATATCTGACTTTTGCTAGTTTAATTGTCAATGTCAATTCCTTTTTATATGTAATATAGTTTCAAAAGTAAATTGGTTTTATCTTTCCCCATGACTCTTATAAAGGTTATTTTTCTTAACTGTGTTCATCAACTTTTTTTTTGTAGTGTTCAACTCATTGTAGCCAGTAACTATTTTGTTCAAATGTGTATATATCCATATTATGTACCCCAAATTTAACCTATTCAGGACCCAAGGGTGTGTCAGGGTGGCAGAATAAAGGACCACGGATCGATGGGGTGAATTATAAATTAAGGTAAAATTCATAGGTAACAAGACTAACCTATTTCTAGAGTTAAACCTACAGTTTTTCAAAAATAAAAAAATGGCATGACAGCAATTTTTTTGTTCATCTCTCTATCTTCAATATTTGGCGCATCGCGCATCCAAAGAAAATGTGATCGAGATCACTGTTAAGTACAGAGGTCAGATGTGAGTATTACACTTTTTTTAAATTGGCAAATCCAAATTTTAGACAACTGATGGTTATGGTGCTGCTGCATGCATAGTGAAAATGCTTGTACAATACTTCATTCCGTATGTTTCGGTCAAGAATTACTGCTTCCAGATTAGCTTCTAATTATCATCGAGTTTCTTTTTACATCGAGAGATGCATTTGTCTATAGTGATTACATTTGACAAGTGTAGACCAGAGATTAATGCTTTGTTTTGCTAGCTAGTTCATCGATCATTTCATTTTATGTGATTTTCTCTAAATGAATTGGATTTCTTGTTGTATTGTATCTGTACTTGGGTAATATATTCTAATTTTGAGTTGTATAATAGTGCACATTCAGAGGTTTTGGTAGTTCATTCCTCCTTTTATGAATAATTACAACTAGTTTGAAGATGGACAAATTATATAGGGTAAATCTTTCCGAAATACTCAATTATTATTATAAGTATTTATTTTTCGGATAATGGATGAATCAGACTCAGAGGAGTTTCCTGCTGCAGCCTCTGGTGATTATGTAATTGTAACTGATAATTTAGTGTTTCCCAGGAAAATTGTATGGATATTCCAAGGACCAAAGTTATAGGTGGGTGATAGGATTGATACAAAACCAAAACAATTGTTGGAAATGGCCACAGAAAGTATTTGCCAGTGGTACCATATTGATATTGAGGTCATCCCAGGAAAATACATTTTTCTATCCAACTTAAAACTGTTTATTGGAATTGTTAGGGATTCTCGTTTAAAACATTTTCATATATGTTTTTCACTCATTTATGATGATTAAAAATGAAATAAAAATATTTTATGGACAAATTTGTTTTACTGATTTTATCCGTCGGGTTACTTTGGCCTATGTATATGCTATAAAGAGAAAATCACGCACCATAGGCGATGGGTCAAAGCCCCCCTCAATATGCGGGTGACTTTGCACGCCAAGTTTTTTTTATATATATCCACATACAAAGTCTTAATGACAATTTGACCAAAGTCACCCGAAATCACCTAGAAATTGTAAAGTTCTTGTAGGGCTTATGACTTCTTTTTCTATTTCATTAAAGATATCTGGAGCTTGATTGTGTAACTGGAAAAAAACAGCATGCACTTTGGAAGAGTTCGGAGACAACTTATTTGCAGAAAACCATTCGTATATTACAAGTGATGAGTTCAGAGTAATTCTGAAGAGCTGGTAGGTCATCTGCTTGGACAATAATGATAGTATCGTCTGCAAACAGCAAAAAAGATATCGATGGAAAATTGAATGTGAAATCGTTAAAATATAAGAGAAAAATACTTGGTTCTTTGGAACACAGCTCTTAAAAGGTTCTCTGAATGAACAGCAATATTTAGAATTTCCGCACATAAAAATAGCGAAACACTAGTCAGATGGCCCGCTAGGTCTCCCAAATTGCCACCTCCTGACTTTTTTTTCTGGGGATATTTGACAAAGTTTATAGACAATTTTCGTTCAATAACAACGCCGATAAGATAAAGTTGGCAGAGAAACAATAAAAAGAGCTTACTTACAAATGCCGAGAAGTTGGAGGAAGATATTTTGAACAATTTTCGTGAAAAGTATTTCCGAATAAAATTATTTACGGGTACAAAAATTATATTGAGTTGATGTCCGTAACTTTGCTTGAATTCTAAAAGTCAATTTTTTATTCAATTAAATAATTTGTGGAGTAATTAATATTTTGCGTTTAATTTATTGAGAACTGAATAGGTAGAATTGTGAGTTCTATTGAAATTTTTTTCAAATGTTTAGGACACACTAATGGAAATAATTTCATAAGAAAGAAACGAATTCAAGTGAACACTGTTGATTGGTTGTTTTCAATAAGTAGGTATGTGTTATGAATATTTAGACCAATCAGTAATTTTTTCGTGACAAAAATAGTACCAGGAAACCGACTGTGCCATCATACGAAAGATGATCCGCAGTTATATCCTGTTATGTTTCCTACTCGCAACTATCATTATTTAATTTGTTTTAAACAGTTTAGAGCAACAAATCGTGTTTTTTTTTAGTTTTTTCGTTTTTTGCTTGTAACATGAGAACTAATGAAGCAATTGATGCTCTCAATGGACGAATTGTAGAGAATCGACTCGATCATATTATTAATAACAGAGAAAAATCGGAACGATCAGCGTTTTTCATTCATAACACCTCCATTTTTTAAGTTGTAGCTCAGGCTCTTCATTAGTTTTTGCATAACTGCAATTTCAATTTTTTAATGAATTTAATTGGAGCAAGCCTGGATCCGTCATAAGTGGTCCGATTTCAATTTTTCAACATATTGCAAGTAGAAGTATAGTACTACAAAACGTCTATTCTGATTTTGCGTTAAAATGCTGGAAATTGATGAGAAATACTTGCAAACATGACCGAAAACAGGAGAGCAAGTGAAAGTGTGGGTAGAGCAGCAGATTCACAGCGTGCTTGCTTGTATTACTATATATTTGCTTCCCCGCTTCCTGCCCTACCTCCACTACTCAGCAGCTTTCATGCGCACGCCTGTTTTTGGTCATATTTGCAAGTATTTCTCACCTATTTCGCAGCATTTTAAAGCAAAGTGAGAATAGACGTTTTGTAGTACTATACTTCTACTTGCAATATGTTTTTGAAAAATTGAAATCGGACCACCTATGACGCACTCAGAGTTTTTATCATTTTTGGAAGAAAATATTGAGATTTTAATGGAAGAAAAATCTATATTGATTATAACAGGTGATGTCAACATAGACCTAAAAGTAGACTCAACGTATAGTAGAAAAATTAAACAGCTATTGAACCTATTTGGAATGTATCAAATTGTTGAAGGAAGTACAAGAATTACTAAAGACTCGTCTACACTGATTGATTATGTGTTAACAAGTGATAAAAATATTAAACACCAAATATCTGATTATCTTAAAGTTTCCGACCATTCTAATATACTTATCTCGCTGATAACAAATGAGGTGAAATTGAATTTAAATACACCAACTGTCAAAAGAAACTTAAATAATTTTAATAAGCTAGAGTTTCAAAAATCGTTATTTGATCTGGAGTGGGATACAAATAGTACTGATGTGAATAAACTGGCAGACTCATTCGTTAATAATGTTGTAAAAATTCTAGATGAACATGCACCTTGGAACGAATATAGAACATTCAATAACTTCAAACTGAAAGTATGGTTTACAGACAAGATCATGGAACAAATAAAATATAGGGACCTTTTGTATAAAGTGGCTAGGGATTCGGCATTAGAGGAGGACTGGATTAACTATAAGAAAGTTAGAAATGTTGTTACTTCATTGATTAGGCAGGAAACGAAAAAATACTACGAAGAACAAATTGATCAAAACAAAGGAGATGCAAAGGCAATGTGGAGGTCTCTCAAAGAGTTAATAAATGGAAAACCTCACAAAACAGGCCTTCTAAAATAAATTTCGGTAATCATTGGAAAGAAAATGACGCAGATATAGCAAATTCTTTCAATTCATACTTCATAGAAAGTATATTGGAAATTGTAAGCGACATCAAACCTGTTCACAGCTCCGATTATATCTTGAATGTTTTGCCTCGACACCAAATGACGCTTACCACATTTGAAGCACTCACAATGAATGACCTCAAAATGATAATGAATAGAATGAAGAAAAACGATGGTGATAAATACGGCATCAACTTGGAAATATTAAAATTAACATTCGAAGTTGCTGGTAATCATATATTATATTTGATTAACACTTCATTGATGACAGGACAATTCCCTGAAAAATGGAAAGTAGCCACAATTGTGCCTATTGAAAAAGTTTCCAATACAACCTCTTGTTCGGAATTCCGCCCAATTAATACACTTCCTATCTATGAGAAAATATTAGAATTAGCAGTAAAGGATCAGCTACTACAATTTGTAGCAGATAATAATATACTAGTAAAGGAACAATCAGGATTCAGGCAGGCACATTCGTGTGAAACTGCATTGCATTATTTATTGTCTAAATGGAAAACTGAGATACCTAATCAATAATAAAAAGATCATTATTGTTATATTTTTAGACTTAAAGAGAGCCTTTGAAACTGTAAATGTCTCTCTGCCTCTGAGAAAACTCGAGAAATTTGGCATTAAGGAAAATGCGCTGAAATGGTTTGAAAGCTATCTTTCTGGTAGGTCTCAAATAGTTAAATATAATAATACATTTTCTGGCAGCAACGACATACATTATGGAGTCCCTCGAGGAAGTGCTCTAGGACCAATATTATTCATTTTATTCATCAATGACATAGTACACCATGTTCAAAATTGCAAAATAAAATTGTTTGCGGATGATACTATGATCTATTGCGAAGGAGATGTAGAGGATATTCAGAGTACTATATCATTAATAAATCAAGATTTGAGAAATTTGTCCATATGGCTGAATGACAATGGTTTGAAATTGAACATAAATAAAACCAAATACATGGTAATATCAAATAAATATAACTTGAACAAATTGAAAAATGTAACATCCAGCCACCATTTATTGATTGATAATAATGTAATTGAAGAAGCTAAACATTTCAAGTACCTGGGCTTCATGATAGATAATGAACTGAGTCATAAATCACATATTGAGTATATTAAGAAGAGAATGGCAAGAAAAATTAATTTCCTATATAGATTGAATAATAAGGTATCATCTTTTACTAAGTTAACTATATATAAAACCATAATATCTCCTCATCTTGATTTCTGTGGAACATTCATATACCTGATGAATAATGAACAAATTGATACATTACAAAAAGTACAAAATCGTGCTATGAGAGCCATTCTATTATGTGGAAAACGAACATCAATAGCTTGCATGTTGGAATCCTTGATTTTATTGAATGTTCGACAGAGAGCTGCTTATAATATGCTCAAGTTTGTGTATAAACTCAAGTCAGGATGCTTACCAACCTATCTAACTGAAGAAATAACTTTTCTCCAAGAAATACATAATCACAATACCAGATCACATGCTTCCAATGATTTCTATATTAATATTGCTTATGCTGCTACAAACACAGTGTTCATCAAAGGCTTACAGCTTTACAACTCATTACCAAGAGAATTGAAAGAATACTCGACATTTAGAGAATTCAAAAGCCAGTGTGTAAAATATATAAAAGGTTTATAACCCATCATTGTAATATCTCTTCTTGTATTATTTCGATTTTATACTGCTAATTTAACTTGTTCATGCATTGTATTTTATGTGTTCTGTACTTTATTTATGCTATTTTATTTATACTATACTATTTTATTTATACTATACTATTTTATTTATACTACTATTTTATTTATACTATTTATAATTGAGAGCTGATGCTAATAAAGATTATTATTATCCAGGCTTGCTCCAATAAAATGCGGCTGCGATTATTTTCAATATTTTGTCTGTCAGTCCATGTTTACCAGTGTACACTTTTCAACACAACAATTTTATTTTTTTCACGTATTCTTTAATCATTTTGATTAAACAATATTCAAGAAAAATGAACGAAATCTCCTCATTGAATTGGTAGAAAAATATACATTTCTGTATGATAAAAAAGATAAACTCTTCAAGGACAAAACTGCCTGAGAAAATTTGAATACCTATTTGATACCATTTTTGGAATTCGGACAGAATAAACAGATTGAAAATAATTGTAGTTATGCTTTACATTTCCCACTGTCTTTACAGTTCATTTGAGCATGCGACAATTTATACACTAAGAACTAACTGAAAAGTGCATAAACAGCATGAAATTTTTAGGTATAACTGGCTCAGATTGAGGTTAGGTTGTTGCTTGTTGATGATACAAGGAGAGGTTAGGATGTACGTGTTGAAGGATTTTTTCGATAAAACTGGCTGTATTTTGTGCCAAGTTTTGCCGAAAATGAGTGATTTAGTGTTTGTAGTTTATGCATTTGGAGTGATTCTTCTGGAAGAAATCGGTATTTGAAAATTACGGTCCAAAACAAAGCTCTAACTCAGAAACGATATGAGACCGCCGCGTTTTTCGTGTTCAGGAGGCAAAAACACGTAAGAAAAGTCTTTCAGCTATTTTCAAGGAGCATGAGTGGACTAACTATACATTTACCATAAATAATTCCACTATGCGGGTCGACCATTCGCTACCGAAATCGAGACCAAAATGACCGAGCTCAAGTGAACGTACTCTTTGTGTTCATACGTTTAATTTTTCGTTCATTTGGTCTGCGAGTGAATGATGCTGAATGCCAAAATCCAACATCGATTTTAGTGAAAGATGCTGAATGAAAGGCAGAAATGAATAATTTGAACCATCTGATATCACTTTAAGGGACATAACGTAATCATTGTTATTATTATTATTGTATGCACTACTTACATCGTTATACATGCCCCAGTTTTGGTAAATGCCTTACGAAAGATCCCAGGAACTAGGAGCTTAAGCGGTAAATGGTACTTGGGATAGGACCAGTTGGAGGTTATAAAATATTCATTATCTAAAATAAATATTTTTTTTATCTTTCCACTTAACACGCTTATCTCCACCGGAAGATCGTTAAAATTCCAACAAGAGCAAATGAAAAAATCAATTTGTTAATGAAAATGAATGAACACTCACATTGGTTCTGTCCATATTATCCAAAAACAGAAGAAACTCACTTCATGATCTAATTTGAAGCTAAAAATTAAATATTTAAGAATATTATTCCTGAAAACGATGAAAAACTGTAACTTTTTCAACAAAACGAAATTATTATGAAAATTGAAAATAGAACCGACGCTCTCTCAATTCGCGTGTCGTCCATTAAAAATTACAAGCTTGTTCGTTTGTTGTTTGTTTGTAATAATTTAGCTGCTTCAATCAGAACTTAAAGAGGAGAAAACTGATGAGTTATGTCAGTTAAAGGAAGACAAACTGTTGTCAAATTGTTACTAGATAAAACAAACGAACGAACCATTGGACTATACTTGAAAATTTCCATAGCGATAGAAAGGAATGTATAGATAAAAAACGTGTGAGAAAATAAATTAAATATACGCGTCGAATAGAGAACCTCCTCCTTCTTGGTTTCGTCGGTTAAAAAAGAAAGCGGACTATATTTGGTGTACGAATATATTTCGAAAAACACTTTGGTGCGTTCGTTTGTAATAATTAGTAACATGACAACAGTTTGTCTTTCTTCAAGGGCGGGTTGTATCACCTCTGGTCATATTTGGTTTTGCTAACTGCAGGTTCTCTCTCTTTTCATTGTCATGATCTAGAAAGAAAGAAAACCTGTAGTTAACCTTTACCGAAGGATGACCAGTTGTGTTACAACCCGCCCTAACTGACATATCTCATGAGTTTTCTTCCCGTTAAGTTTTGATTGAAGTAGCTAAACTTCAAAGAGAGTAAACATTGTATGAGTAGGACAGTCTATACCCCATAAGACAATGGTGACACTAATAGAAAGAGATGATAGATAATTTGTGAGTCGTAGTGACGGATATGGACATGTCATGGCTACCATTTTTCCTGGACAGTGGCGGACTAGCGCACTCTGGTATCAGAGTTACAGGCTCTCGAATGTATATTGGTCTGTATGTTAGTGGGCCACATGTACTCATATCCATGTACATCACTTTGATCCGTTAATGCTTAAAGTTTCTGATTGGCTAGAGCTTATTAGTACCTCCTATAATGTTTACTCTCTTTGGCCCGCCTATACTCATGTCCATGTACGTCACTATGACGGGTTAATGCTACAAGATTCTGATTGGCTAGAGCTTTTTAGTACCTCCTATTCAGATACTCTCTTTGGCTAAATTTGTTACAAATAACAAACGAACAAGCCTCAAGAATAATCCTCTTCGATTGCAACCGCGACGTAATCAGGGATCGAAAGAACTTACGTATACCGTGTACCTGATGTTGAACGTGAGAATAGGGGAGTGCCACACAAGTTGCCAACTTCAAAAACTTCTGCCTCTCCAATTGTAATAATTTCATCAGGGTTGTGTAGAGAATCACAAATTGAATATGCTGGATCATTTATTTTTAGTGCCGGAGTGTTTATATTTTTTAGTTATATTAATAGGGAATTTTGTCTCTATATCTCGAGTGTTGGTGCATGTCCCAATCTGATTTGTGCTTTCGTGCATTATCGACTGTCATCTGTCAATATTTTTTTCCCGAATATTGTTTGTGCTACCAACTATTCACATATTTAGACAGAAAGTCTCTATGAATGACACATTTGATACTAGAAATTTATAAGCGCTTCGTGACCAAAAGTAATTGAATGGGTATATCAAATTGGCGATTTTCTCTACAACCAAAGTCAAACAATTGCCATTGGAAAGGCAGAACTTTTGAAGGTTTTTTTTAAGTTGGCAACTTGTGCGGCACTCCCCTATTTTCTCAACTTCTGACTTTTAAGATCCTACGTCCTGACAAACAGAAAGCGGACTGATCCGCGATGCAGGCGCGGACACTGTATCACGTAATGTTGCATCATCCTAGTCAAATAGGACCAGGATGTTAACGGATTTATCGGAAGAAGGGGCACAGAACATGGAGGCACAAGAACTGCACTTCCCTTCACAGGAGAAAGGGATACAAAATAGAACATACGTATCCTATCATTTATGTTAAAATAGTATATTACATTACTAGTGCGGAAAGTGAAAAATCACGCGCGAGTAATGTACGCTATTTTTCCTACGACCACCTATTTTATTAAACAATATGTAAATATTAGATTGTGTATATTGAGTTGCCTGACTAATCTTACGTTTTATATGTGACAGTCTATGTTTGAATATAGTTTCTATAAAAAGTGCACATGAATTTAGAATTACTTTTATAGTGAAAGAAAGAAATAACGATAATTAACGTTTATTTGAAAATTACAATAAGTAAATACTTATACTGGGGAACAAATTGAATTATTTGGAACCATAAAAATCAAAAGTAAATTGGTTATTGTTACAATTTGTAAATTGTAACGGTGTTTGGGAAAGATTCGTTTCAATATTTTCTCGGATGCTGCTTGTAATTCTTCTTTTCTTTATTTTCTACAAATAATTAGTTTTTAGCCCAGTTTTTATGTAAATAATATCAATGAGGAAGAGCAATTAATAATTACATCTGTAAATCTTACAGGATTCACGGGTTTGACGGCTCATTGACAGCACTAGTGCGGAAAGTACTTTCCGCACACGTGAGAATAAAGGTCACTTTCCCTGGGAGTAGAGAGTGCGATATGTGTTACTTTCCTATGTGGTCGTAGGAAAAAGAATCATTTCATCAGGTAAATTTTTATCCACTTAATTGTGAATATAATAGTTTGTGCTGTAACCTCAAATGATGTTTTTTCAGGTAAAAGTAGCAAAGATCTGCTTAGCTTTACCATTAATCATTTGTATTTTTCGATTATTTATCATTCAACTGCACTAATAATAAGGGTTATAACCCGTGTTCTCCAGCCATATTTACAAAGAGTCCGAAATTTTCATATTACCCGTTTTTTTAAAATGGCGGATGCGTAGCGCGAAACGATCCGTGAAAAGGCCTATTCAGTACAAAATGGGAAATATATAGATATAGGAGTACTCCTCTAGTGTACCTTCCTTCCTTTTCGGCGCATTCAGCCATAACAAATATTTCAAGATTAGAAATTCGGCGTTTGACAAATGTCAAATTTCATACATACAACATGCTCATGCGCTCTACGCCGCCTGAGAAAATAGTGTATGTCGACTAAAGGGCGGATTATTTGACAATCATGTTGTGATATGAGCTTAAGATTTATGATGCATTTACTTGAGGAAGAGTGTGGTAGATGTCACTAGAAGCCATAGGCGAGGAAGCGACAACCACACGAGTCCGTAAATATTCCGATTTGCCCGCTAACGTATGATTTTACGTACTTGTTACATAATAGTATATTAAAGTATAAGTGGATAAAAAGGGATAAAATAGAGCAAGTGTTTTTAAGACCAGTTATCCACGAATACTTTACGTTATTTTTTTTTATTGGTGCACTTTGAAATCATATAAACTGGTATTATTACTACAAAAAATAGAAATAAGGACTAATAATGCAAGAAGGTTGAATTCGTGATGTGACATCAGTATACCTTTCGTTGTCATGGAAATGAGAAAAACAGATATTCATTTGCAATTTGTTATGAAAGAGCAATATTTGTTGTCACCAGAGCTCAAAAATGAATTATTCCAATATCGATTTTTTTAATAGTGAGGCAGAATCGCGGTTAATACCGCGAAAATCCAGTGGTATATATAAAAAAGAATATGAAAAGTTCATCAAATGGATGGAGGTGCACATATAAATGAACGAATTGTTAGTAATATTTTATTTGACGATACAAGGTACTCCTGTCAGATCAATAATCAAAAATTTGTCATTTAGACTTCACGTTTCTCGATGTTGATGTTGTCATGGTAACTTTAAAAAACGCGCGTTTTATAAAGTTCGATTTAAACACGCTGAGGCGTGCTTTAAATGGGTAAAAAGGGGCACCAATAAAAAAATAGTTATTTATGCAATTGCAAAAAGTAAGTGTTTATTGCACTCGACGTGTGCAATACGTCGAGTGCAATAAACACTTTTTGCTCGAGTTGCATACAATATTTTTTTTAAGTTCATGCAAAACTACACTAAGTGTGGGAAAATAATAAAAAGCAGAATATTTAATAATTAATTAGCATAATATTGTTGGGAAAAACTTAACTTAAACTTTATTTGTTATAGATTGCATTTTCTAGTAATTCCGTAATCCAGTATGCAATAAATATAATTGAAAATAATATAAAATATGCAATTGTTTAAAATGTAATACAATATCACAGAAAATGGAGTAAAAGTGGCGTCGATTTTAACGTTTATGTTTGTCATGATCACAAAACGCTGTAGTAGAATAACAGATGAGTGCAATAAACATTTTATTGCACTAGTTCAATAAAGAACCAGTCTTTTCGCTAAATATAGTTCAATAAAGTTTCATTTTTTGCAATGAATTTCAGGCCATTATTCATGCATTATAATTTAATAACGATGCCTTGTTTGTATATTTACCAAACTTTGATGTATATTAAAAACAATGTGAAAGAGAGTTGGCGGCGTGCAGACAAGAATTTTAAATTCTAGAAAAAGATATCCTCGGGCGGGGATCGAACCCACGACGTCATGATTACTAGTAACGTACTCTTCCAACTGAGCTACTGAAGACATATACGTTCACAACCGCGATATGCTTTCTAGAATTTTAATGTTAGTGTGATTTTAGTAAATATATGAGGTGGAAGGGAACTCATTTGCTATAAAATGATCATCAAGATCCAATTTACCTTTCACCTAGCGTCGTCGACTATTTGCGATTTTCAGCAAGGGTCAGGTATGGATCTCCGATCATTGAACTATCAAGCCGAATTTGAAAACTACGAAGGGGAATTTTGTGTCTGTGATATATAATGTGAAATAGAGTTGGCGGCTTGCAGACAAGAATTTTTTAATTCTAGAAAAATATCCTTGCCCGAGGATATCTTTTTCCAGTCTTAATCAAAAATAATATTTCAATTGGTGCTGTGGGGAAAAGCTATATAATAAGATTCATTATGACATTAAATCACTGTCTTTAACCCTTTCGCTGCGGCCGCCGTTTCTATTAGGAGTACCGTCACTGCGGCTGCAAGAAGCGCTGTGTGATTCCCGCAGTTACGTGTGCGCAAATATATTTGCCTCTCTGTATATACAGTTGTCTATATTAGCAGTTGAATATAATTGATTTCCGCAGTAAACCCCCAAACAATGCATTTAAATATATTTGACTCCCGCACTATGTGCACCATTTTAATTTTCAACTTTATTCGCTTCCCGCAGTGAAAGGGTTAAAAGGCGACCCAATTTTTTTTACTGCAAAAATCTTGCTACTCTGTTAATGAGTTTCTCTTAGAATCCTAGGTAAATTAGATTATTTCATAATTATTTTCCAATATTGTTCGTCCTATTCGTTGAGCAGGTTGTTCAAAACTATTGTATTCTTAATTATGAATAGTGTAGTAATTATCTTTTCGATGTTTGACCTGTTGAATTATCTAGTATTTTACGATGATTTTCTAGTGTGATTGTGAAAGAAAATTTCAATAAATGTTTGATTGATTGATTATTAGACGTGTTCCGTTTGTAATCAGTATAAATTAAAAAAAATATGGCAATATGTTGATTGAGGTTTAACTGAAAATCCCTCAAAGTGCATATTGACCAACATGTGCAAGAGCAAAAACCTTAGACCAGGATGAGCATAGGAGAGATGCCATGCTCGTTCTAGCATGCTTTCTTGTATTGATTTAGGCGGCTCTTCCATATAGGCAACTGGTTGCATGTGACCAGTTGCATGAAACCAGTCGCGTCATTTTACGTCCATTTGTGCATCCTATTTGTAGTTTAGTTTGAAGATGTCGTTGTCCGATGAAGATTTGAGTGGTGGGTGCCTTATATTTGAGACGAAGAAAAACCCAAAAGCGTTTTTGGGTTCATCCTAATTTTAACAAAAATTACAAGAGACGATTCTCTATAATAACACAGGAAATGCAAGACCCGGTCAAATTCCAACAAATGTACAGAATGAGTGCGGAAAGTAACATCTCTTCTCGCATACTCATGAATTTTCTAATTATATAAGCACCTTTCCTGCACGAGAGCAATATTCAAAGTTTGCTACTCAGTCGATAGAACTCTAGGCATTCTTTCAAAAATGTATACGGCAAAACAATATACATCGCACGCAACTGGTCAATATGCAACCGACACGTTTGGTGTCATGCAATCGGTTTTATATAGGTTGCAGTCGCGCAAGTGGACAGGCATACCTTTCATGGTTGCACCCATGGTTTTAGTTGCGTATATAGACGAGAGCCTCCTTAGTGATACGTACCATTACATTAGATTCATGCACACCAGAAGGAATATAAAATTTATTCGAAGAATCACAAATAAAAACGTTTAGCAGTTCAAGTATAGAGTTAAAATGTTTTTATTATAATTCATACAAAAATTTGATTGAACCATCAATCAGAAAAGTTGCAGTCATCTGTTTGTGCAAAGCTGCTCTCGTAAGTAGGTATATGCTGCACAGACACTGTTCTTTGAGGTATTTTGTCAGTTTGCGTATACTTGTCACATTTCAACACTGTAAGCGGTTCGAGTTTCATTTCACTTATTTCAATTTTCACTTCGTCACCAATCACTTTGGATGAAGCGCTAGGATTTAAATCACAGTTTTCACTTAATAAAGTTTCCACCAATTGCTTCCTTTCTTTTTTTGAAGCAACACTACTACCACTACTATCTTCTTCAAGGGATCTTTTTCTATCTTCCTGACGGTCAAAAATGTGAGGAACCACATGATCTTTCAGGAATATGTTGCCACCCATCAATTTATATTTTGTGTAATTCACCATATCTTCTTCCAGCTGAAAGAAATGAAATGTATATGACAGCATCATAATCCTTCGGTTCGATAAAGAAAATATCCTACTCACGTTGAAATGGTCTTCACAGACAAATCCTCTCGTTTTAACTGAAATATCGTAATAATCTCGTCCCATAGCAAGCAACCACGCTTTTCGTTTCCTCCTCAACTTTGAAGATGTGGCAGTCGGCAGGGATATAAATTTCATATCAGGATATTTACTTGTCGAAGCTTTACACTGTGGTACTAAACAATATTTATGATGTTTCAGCTCACGACTGTCCGCAAATGAACTGAAAGTACAAAAGAAGAAATAAAACCATCAGACCACTTTTGATTGTCTTTGTTCCCGCTATTCTAATCTCCAGGACGTGTATGCTACCAAATTCCGAAAAATATGCAACAATAGAGCATTCTCTCCATATATCTCTGGTAATTTTATCCAGTTTCAAATGTGATTCGGGAAATATTCTCATCAAATATCATTCGTGCTAGAGAATTTTTGAAATTTCCCTTCAGGCATTTTGCCTCTAGAAAATTTAACTCGTGCAATTTTCGGCCTTATTATCAAAGATTAAACCACTCAAGCTTCGCTTTCATGGTTTAATCGGATAATAAAGACAGCTAATCGCACTCAGTAGAATTTCCAGGCAAAATGCTTTCTCGAAAATTTCAAAAATTTTTGAGTGATAAAACCCCTAGCACATATGATATTAACCTCGATAAAAGTGAAATGTATGCATACCTATTTGATTCATTCTTGAGATCAGAAGTTGAGGTTCCAAAATCTGAAAAA
Organism: Gonioctena quinquepunctata; assembly: GCA_018342105.1. NCBI lineage: Eukaryota > Metazoa > Arthropoda > Insecta > Coleoptera > Chrysomelidae > Gonioctena > Gonioctena quinquepunctata. The sequence goes on from JAFIRS010000333.1 coordinate 284,887, forward strand.
AAAAACAAAAGATACTTTGAGAAATATATGAAAATCAAAATAAACATAATGTCTTCCAATGTTCCATTACTTCGATAAATATCATCACTGTTTGGAAGGAATTTTAGGCTTTATTCCTCTCCATTTCCAAAGAAATATTAGAAAAACAAAGAAACCCTCTCAGACGTGTAATGTACCAACAAATAATTCATCAAGTTACAAAAGGATGCCAGACAGTTTGTTGTCTTCCAACAACTCAAGTTACACATAGGATCAGGGAAATTTTAATAAAGTATACTTTCTAGAATAATGAAGAATATCTTATATTTCAATTCAACGTGGTATAATTATATTGTACTGTGTCCAAAATTTTAATTATAGTGTATTATTATATAATTGTTCCAAATGTGTGTTTCTTATATTTAAATTTTGACGTGTTAGACTTTTCCTGTACATTTGCATAAATAAATAAATTTGAATAAAGTTTTTCAATTTTGATTTTTTGAGACTTTAATTACATGTCTTCTCTGTTAATCTCCTGGTTGGTACTCATCACTAGTTGTAGAAATATCACTATATACTCATATTAAGTATCACTATTGTAACTGAAATGTATTTATGCGCACTCACTGAATACTCAATAATAATTATTTTTTTGCTAATCTCCCGGTTGGTACTCATTACTAGTTGTAGAAATATCACTATATACTCATATTAAGTATCACTATTGTAACTGAAATGTATTTATGCGCACTCAATGAATACTTAATAACAATTATAATTTTTTTGGAAATCTCCTGGTCGGTACTTATCACTAGTTGTAGAAATATCACTATATACTCATATTAAGTATCACTATTATAATTGAAATGTATTTATGCGCACTCACTGAATACTCAATAACAATTATTATTTTTTTGCTAATCTCCTTGTTGGTACTCATCACTAGTTGTAGAAATATCACTATATAGTCATATTAAGTATCACCATTGTAACTGAAATGTATTTATGCGCACTCACTGAATACTCAATAACAATTATTATTTTTTTGCTAATCTCCTGGTCGGTACTCATCACTAGTTGTAGAAATATCACTATATACTGATATTAAGTATCACTATGATAATTGAAATGTATTTATGCGCACTCACTGAATACTCAATAACAATTATTATTTTTTGCTAATCTCCTGGTTGGTACTCATCACTAGTTGTAGAAATATCACTATATACTGATATTAAGTATCACTATGATAATTGAAATGTATTTGAAATGAATCTACGCACACTCACTGAATAATAGAACCAATTCTCTTGTAATAAGAATACTCTTTAGATACAATAAATGATATTGATTGATTGAATTTTGATTTTACATCTTTCATATGAAATGAGGAGGCAATCAATACATCATTTCTTGAGTAGAATATTTCGGGAATGTTTAAGGGTGGCAGTAAAACAAAAAATAAAGCGAATTGTGTTGTAGTATCAAATCTAAGAGAGCCATTTCCAAATTATTGAAAAGATTTAATTTCTGAACAAAAACACTATTCTTTGGATTTGCTAGTTTGGTTTTTAGGAATAAAAAAACCACTGACGGTGATCGGAACCTTGTACCGCATACAGGTATGAAAATGTATACCAATAAAGTAGTGGAAAAGGTGGGGAATATGGGGACAACGGGGATTACACTTCAAAATCCAGTAATTGTCATTATCATGTATGTGGTGACAACTATTGGATTACTTGAAGGAATTTCAAAATTTTGCATTGCTAAATACCTATTTCAGATTATCAGTGGACACAATTTTCACATATATCGATTTTTCTCCCGACATTTGCTCTAGCCCAATAATTGTCATTCGGTGACAACTACTAGAACGTAACGGTTTTTCTAAACCAGTAATTGTCACCACCGGATTTCTCATAACCTATACATTCCAAACGCTCCAAATTCACTTCGTTTCAAGATATCATACCAATACTCACCTGTTATGCTTGAAATGACCACTTTCACCAAAACATATATTATCAGTTTGAAAATATCTTGTGCCTTGAGAATTTTGTTAAGAAAGGTTAACAATGTTCGCACTCACAGGACACCATAACTGTTTGGTTACAAAAAGGCGATTGCGCTGACATCTATGTTACAGGTTTTCACTCACAAATGTTGTTGATACATATGGGAACATAATGATGTCGCTGGAATACCACATAAGTTTCTTATTTTTCAATAAATAAGCTCGAGGTGACAATTATTGGGGGTGTGACAATTATTGGGGGTGGTTATGGTTAAAAAAAAACAAGTCAATAGCTTGGATAGAAAAAACTTATGGAGCTTGCACGCACCCCTGTATATAGTGACGTTTCCATTTTTTAAACCTTGAAGGGCCTTATTTCCCAAAGTTACTTTTATCATGTTTTGAAGCACCTGTGAAAGTTTCATAGAAATCCCCCTTGTCCCCATATTCGCCACCTTTATCGAAGAAGTACTACGAGTTTTGTTTATCATTTTGTTCCATTTACCTGTTGTGTTGAACATAAGTGAATAAAATATTACCTGTTGAATGCTCAGTATCCATTGAACCCAATTTATATTTATTTTGATAGTTCTCTTCACAGCAAAGTCCATCGATCTTGTGTTGGAAATAATCAGTCCCATTATTGAAATTCTCATAACACATTTCGCAAATACGAGGTTCATTATCACTTAGTTCCTCTTTGACAATTTCAGTCTTGATATCTTCATAAAGAATGTAATCGGCACTATCAACGTGCTCTGTTTCACAAGCGATGGAGTTTGTCAACAAACCTTCAAAACCGTCGGTGAGGACCTCTTCCTTTATTATAACTTGTTCAAAACCTGGAAAAAACTCAATGAATGGATAAGTTGTATTAGGGAGAAAATGGAGCGAGGAACAGTCTGTCTTAATACTGCTGAGCATTTCCTGAGTAAGGAATTTTCGACATTTTAGAACTGTCTTGAGTTGGAATTGGAGTAAGAAATATAGTGATGGATATGCTCGAAAAAATCAACATACCATTGTTTTCATTGGGACCACTAGAGTGATCCAAACTGACTCGTTCCTCATCGTTTTGGTCTTTCTTCACAAGTTCTGATTCAGTGGTTTTTTCAGCTAAATCCGAATCATTTTCGATTTTGATACGCATAATACTGCATTCACGATCCATCTCAGACATAGACTATTATATGTCTTTGATCTCAATTACTCGAATCCAATTCTCAAATATTTTAAAAAACATCGAACAATCAACATTAACCATAGACATAATGTAAATAATAATGTCTATGACATATGACATTAACATTGAAACCAACCTCATATTAAGGTGTTTTCTGGCGTAAAAACGTATTCAATCTTGCATTTCAAATACGATTCTACGTGACGTCATTATTATCACCAACCGCAAGAATGCATAATTTCGAATACGATTCAATAATCGAACCTAACCTAAGAAATTTTCTGTGAGATAGTCGTAGACAATATTTTGATAAACTGACCTTGTAATTCATTGTAGGTTTCCAACTCAGTTGTTAATATATAATTTTCTAGTTCAGTCTCTTTCATTTTAAATTTTAAACTCTCACAATTATTAGTGGAATGTCCCACTACCAAGATTTATTTGGGCTATTATTATGAATTGAAGACTCGAGTGGATGAAGGTGATGTTATGTTACAATCCTAAAAAACCTGTTTCTTTTTACATAAATGAAAGTTTTCTCGTAAGTACCATCTTTCACATCAATGAATCATTTGTGAGTGAAATTTGATGATCTTCGATAACCATTTGGACACACCGTTGCTCAGTTAGTCTTGAATGGAAAAAAATCAAATAAACAAAATTTTGACCTTACTTTACTGAAAAAAATTGGAACATAACATCCTCATCCACTCACGTCTTCAATTATGACAATCACAAAACAACGAATTATGTTTTGAAACTGAATTCAACTTGGTTTCAAAACTCTATGAGTACGTTTTGAATCGTTTTATACATGACGTCATCGTTTCAACGCCAGAATGGATGTATTTGAATCACAGGACGAATACGTTTTGAATACATGCGCGCCAAAAAACGGCTTTGATTTGTTGAAAATATAAACCAGGATGTTCATAAAATTCAGATGTGGAATCATCTGCGACTGAAAGATAAACTTTAGTCACGTTTTGAATCGTTTTATATATGACGCATCGTTTCAACGCCAGAATTTAAGGAAAATGAATACATGGGCGCCAAAAAACGGCAATAGTCATAAACACAGTCATAAATACAGATATTATGTGACACAGAACCATAGACATATGTCTATGCACAGAACACATATATATGTTTTCTGTGGTCATAAACTCTTTTATGGTCCTTGCTTCCTGTTGGCGCATTTGATCAGGGGGTCATAAATTATAAAGTATTTTTTGCGAATCAGTGAAGAATGCCAACGATTATACAGGGTGTCCCTGGACTTCCTCTTTTCCTCTCGGGAATGTATAGATGGGGTCAAAATATCACCAGTACTTCATATAACTTTTGTTCCTAAAAGCCTTCGTTACCAAGTTACGGACCCTCAAAGTTAGAAAATGAAAAATGTTTTTCTTTGATAACTTTCAAAGTGAATATTCAAAATCATCTGAATTTTGGAGATTGACTAAACGAAAGGATTCCTTCGATGAGCTTTCATGCAGGAGTCAGTTGTTTTGCTATAAAGTCAGGAACGGACTACCCACGATGGTCCACACCCCAAAACTTTGAAATGACTGGGATTTGTCAATATGTTTTGCTTGCTTGCTTGTTTTTTATGGTTTATCCAATACTGGATAATAAACCAGTAAACGGGGGCTATAGCCACAGATTCGACCCCCGTTCAGTGGACAAACGGGATTGTCTCACTCGAAATGATACCACGAATGCCCAAAACTTTCACAACAATAATTAATAACTTTGCGATGCACGTGGAACGGCTGTACAAAAACTAACATTAACCTGACTTTCTGCCCGCGTGGTAGACGTCCATCTCCCACGACACCAGAAAGTCGAATCGTCAATATGTTTTAACAAAACAGGGTTACCTGGATAATTTCCTGAATAAAAGTTCTTGTGTGGAAAATCGATCGGAGCAACGATTTTTGATAAATATGCATTTTTGTTCGACATCCAACCTGAGATGTCTACCATTATTCAGAAAGATTAATTTGTAATGAAAATGAAATGATAGGTACAATCTTCATAACGAATTTTTATCATGCAAACACGTTTACCTTACAAAACTCATGGTGTGAATAATCAATCGCAAGCCTCAAGAGCAAACAGAAATGCAAAATCCGCCACAAAAACTGCTCGATATGACCCCCGTCTCTCTCAATACATTTTCTTAGTCGGCGAAAACACCCTCTCTGCACTTGAAATCGCATTTCAGTCGTCATTTTTTATCCACACTAATTTTCTTTCTTTCTACAACATCTGTGGAAGAAATGGAACATAAATTATTCACCGGATATTTTTCACCTATCCATGTGAGCCGTTTTTGTAATTATTCGTTTCTTTTTATTAGTTATGTCTTCCGACGTGCGTTTTTTTCAGCTGAATTTATCTTCGTGTTAAAGATTTTCTCCCATGAAATTTTACTTATCAGTGAAACTCCTCAACATTTAAGCTGTGAATATGAATTTGCAACATCCAAATGTTGAGTTTCATGAGATTCAGATAACACAACATGAAACGTGCTCATTCCACGCGTACATACAAAATATAGACTGACTCATATTTCATAGTGGAGTAGCTTGTTAGTTCAAAATGTGAATGAAACTTTCAACTAGGTACTGTACTTTTTGTTTACGACTTTATTTTAGCATATTTTGTATTATCCCTGTTATAAATGTTGTTGAATTAACGTTAGCATTAGTATTTCTACTGTGAAAATTTTTCATTTCAAATAATGGTGGACGATCGAGTTTGATGTCGTCAAGTAAAACTGCATTTTTATTAAGAATCGTTGCTCCGATCGACTTTCCACACGAGTACTTCTATTCAGAAAATTGTCTACGTAACTTTATTTTGTTGAAAACTATTGACAAATTATATGTCATTTCAAAGTTTTGGGGTGTGGACCATCGGGGGTAGTCCGTTCCTGACTTTGTAGCAAAACAACTGACTCCTGCATGAAAGCTCATCGAAGGAATTCATTTGTTTAGTCAATCACCAAAATTTAGAAGATTTTGAATATTCACTTTGAAAGTTATCAAAGAAAAACATTTTTCATTTTTAACTTTGAGGGCCCGTAACTTGGTAACGAAGGCTTTTAGGAACAAAAGTTATATGAAGTACTGGTAATATTTTGACCCCATCTATACAGTCCCGGAAGGAAAAGAGGAAGTCCAGCGACACCCTGTATACAATCATTGGGAGAATGCAGATGTTAAGGCATAGTGTTGATGGTTGACAATTGACAGGTCTCAGCGAATTAAAACCAGCTGAACTCCTATTTCGTGCAGAGGTATTTAGATTGTGAGCGGCACACCGTACGCATTCCTCATGCTGACGTCTTAGGCTACTTTCAGACTAGGCGGAACGCGGAAATGTCAAATGTAATTTTTCCGCTATAAATAAAAATGCTTTCTCACTATGCGGAACCGCGAAATCAGCTGTTTGGCGCTAACTATCATCAAAAGTTTGAAAAGTTAACCTCTAATTAATTGAATACCGATCTCCATCCATGATGAAGTCTAATAAATTGAAATTAGTCATTAAAGCTATGTGCCTCAAATTAGTCAAAATGAAAGACAGGTCTCAAAGAGCTAGAGAAATACATAAAAAAATTGTTGATCCACAAATTATATTTGCTGAAAAAAACATTGAGGAATAAGAGAAGATTTTGGGTTCGAGAGATTTTTACTGATGACATGAGAATGAAGTAAGGAGAAAGCGATAATTTATTTGAGGAAATGTGGCTCCATGACTGATAAATTTTTCAATTATATGCGTATGTCGCCTCAAATATTCGAGGAACTATTATGTATTGTAAGGCCGAATATCAATAAAAAGAACACAAACCCATACACATACATCGTTTACTTTTGCTGATTACTTCCGCCAACTCTTGTTTATGCTTCCGCCAGAAAAAGTTGACTGAAATTTAACAATTTACGCCGGAATGACCTTGAGATTGAATTCTAACGTTTCCATTGGCCTAAAATTAAAATTTGACATTTCCGCGATCCGCCTAGGTCTGAAAGTAGCCTTACCATCTGTACCGCGTTACTTAGAGTGTGATTTATACGCACCTGTCGATATTCATGTATTTCTCTAGAGCGGCAAATTATGAATGAAAGTAGATCACAAAGTGGACTATTGCGATAAGATTGTATTGGAAAATAATGCCATTCAAATTAGCTACAATGTAATTTAGAATTTAAGTTATAAATGCTCATTCAAATTATCTGATCACTGATAATATAGTTTTAGAAAGGATATATAATGAATGAATATTACAATATTCATTGCAATGCTTCCACGATTGTTCTGCAGCTTTGTGCACTTCAAAAAAATGTGATTTTGAATTATCTAACTACACAGATGAGTCGCTCCAGTCTCCACTGTTTATAATCAACTTCTATTTTGCTTTATGTTAACTTTTGGAGTTTGTAAACAAAGTGCGCTGTCTCATCGAATTCTATCGATTTTGCAACTTGGATTGCCATAAATTATTCCAGACTTTCATATCGATTTTTGACTACTGTTTTGCAAATTTGAAATGACTACTATCGTTTCTGTGTAGTTATGGTGTTCTGTGGTTTAGTGCTCTGTAATTTGACAATTTTGAAATTAATAGTTATGCCAAGTTCATAGCCTTTCGCGGTTGGACTATAAATGAATATAATTCTATTTTTATTAGTGTCAAATTATAATTGGTGTTTCGAACACAAATTTGGCCGTCTGGTGTACTATGTTGCATCTAGTCATGTGCCTTTTTTCTGTTGGACGCAACTAACGGTTAGGGAGCCAAAAAAAATGACAGTCCATGTCTTGTTCGATTTGATATCTCAGCTCAAAGAGAGTAAACATTATCTGAATAGGAGAGTCTATTCCTCATAAGACAATGGTGTCACTAATAGAAAGAGATGAAAGATCATTTATGAGTCATAGTGACGTATATGAACATGTCATCCATGTACGTCACTATGACGGGTTAATGCAACAAGATTCTGATTGACTAGAGCCACAAAACACCCACAGTGTTTTGTGACTAGAGCTTATTTCTTATTAGCAAAGAGAGTAAACGTTATCTGAGTAGGAGAGTCTATTTCCCATAAGACAATGGTGACACTAATAGAAAGAGATGAAAGATCATTTGTGAGTCATAGTGACGTATATGGATATGTCATGGCAACCCAGGGTTCTTATTATTAGGACGGGGTTATGAAATGTCACCGATTTTGTCCGGCATCTTGTTTCGTCATTGGAGGGGAGGCGCCAAGTTTGAATTTACAATGAAAGTAGTTATGTTGAATCCAATCGGTGCGATGCGAGTAAATTGAAAAATGTGCGTGTGATTGAAAGTTATTAATAGGTTATGAATGTTAGTCTCTTTGTAATAGATGCAGCATATGAAAGTGGCTGTAGTGATGAAAAAGTGAACTCCATATAAAGGGAGATGTTTCAAAAAACGAAAAAGGTGCCGATAATTTTTACAAGCCACCAAAAAAGTTGGAAGAATCATATAATCTGAGATTGAAAAGCTTAGTGTGGAAATGTATTTCAAGTAGGTACGAAGCTTGAATATTTCTAACTTGTTCGATTCTTTATTTGGTGGAAATTCATGTTGAATTATTGAAGAGAGAAAACTACAAATTTTGTCTAATTTCCACTGTGTCTCTGTTTATTTGTTACAAATAAACCAAGACTCGAAACAAAAGTTTTCTTTATGCAAGAATTTGATATTTCTGGAAATTTGAGGAAATTGCATCCTCTAAAGAGAAATTCTTCTCGAACAATAGTCAAATTAAAATCAAAATCACACTCTGATGTTGACACTAGTCTAGAGCTCAGGTGTTACAAGAAAGCATGATTTAGAATTTGCTTTGTTTCTATTCAAAGGGTGGGAAAGTAAATAATTCAAATGTTATGAGCAAATGGTATATTTTATACATTTTGGTATCATTTATATATTGTCTTTGGAGTTCCTACAGTAATTGATCCATGCCTGCTTTACTGTATGATTCTTGGGGAATCTATGAAAACTCAATGTACCATCAGCGGAGTTGGATGTAGACGTGTTGTCACAATATTTAACAGAGCACCTGAAGTGTCCCGGCATTTTTAACTAATAATTAAAATTAATGAAAAAACTGATATTCTAGTAAACAATAACCTACTATACACTAATAATAACAAACAAAAACGTAATGAACTAAGAATATACATTAAACATACGAGAAGCAAACAATAATCACTCGGAATCAGAAATTTCCCAAAGATAAACAATGAATAATCTCCGTGACACTGCCGTGTTATTAACATTTATGCAAATATAACCAAAATTACCAAATTCAGTATAGCCAACTTAATTTCCCTCCAATGACGTAGCCTCTCCCTTTCTTCAGTCACCCCCTTGTCCAAATGCTCACTTATTTCGTAACCCCGTCCTAATAATAGGAACCCTGATGGCCACCATTCTTTCTGGACAGTGGCGGACAAGCGCACTCTGAGAGTTACAGGCTCTTGAATGTATATTGGACCACTCTGTATGTTACGTGGGCCATCTGTTCTCATGTCCACATACGTCACTATAACCGGTTAATGCTACAAGATTCTGATTGGCTAGAGCTTATTAGTACCTCCTATTCAGATAACGTTTGTTTACTCTCTTTGATCTCAGCTCAGCTAAACATGTTCTGAGGTTAGCTCAGGTCAACGATATTGTCGTGACAGAAATAAAAAAAATCATGTTTATAAAAACCTATAAAGTTCCTCATACACACTTCTTATGGAGTTGTTTTGTGGTGGCTTAAGCTTTTGTGTGTAATGTATAACTATGTTATGTACAGGAGTTTCAAGTGATGAATAAAATTTTGTATTTGGTAGTCGTCAATCTAACCGACCTAAAGCTTCTAATTTTTTTCAATGATACATACTGAGAAAATATGAATTTTAATTTAATTTGAAAAACCTTAGCAAAAGGAATAGTCATCAATAGAAATGATAGCTTGAATAGTTCATTTGATTCTGCTAAATTTTCAACATAGAAAAGGCCTAGTGTCGATCCCTCATGGTGATCTTGTTGTTCTTGTTTTAAATAATGACTGAGTTCGTTTTATTTTGTATGCAGCCACCACTTAAATGCGGGCGGAGGGCCCTTACAAAACAGAAAACCCTCCCACCAAATTTTTGGATGCAACAGGTTGATTCCATCACTGTCGAAAAGGGTTTCTTCTATTCATGGCCACAACCATACTATGAGTTTGGACAAATAATTAAACACCCTCTATTATTGTCCACTTCTTAATACATTAACGCATATGATGGTCTATCTTTTTTTGCTCCATAAGCTTTTAATTAAGCTGAAGATGGATCCTACTGTTCCCGAAACATGTTCCCCTTGATTTCATTTACTGATATAATAACAGTTGTTAAGATGACTTTGTGAATATATTTCCTCCTCATAGAAATAAATAATATGAAATCTATAGTAATTAAAAAAATAATAGTTTATAAAACTAAAAAACACGCTTTTATAGAAAACCAGACTAAAAAAATAGAAAATAAGAAAAAAATGTATTTTATTTAAAAAAAAGCGTGGGGTGCATGGTATCGCCTCGGCCGACAATTACCTGTGATCTGAGACATTTCTTACTTTACTGCCCTAGGTGTGTAATATACTATATAATTATTTATACCAGGCACCCCACGCATTTTTTTAAATAATTTTTTTTTTCTCATTTTCAATTTTTTTAATCTGGTTTTCTATAAAAGCGTGTTTCTTAGTTTTTTAAACTATTATTTATTTCCTACTTTTTAGTTTTTTAAAAAGCGGTTTTTTTAGTTTTTTTTAACTTTATTTTTATTATTTTTTTGCAAATAAAAAAATGGAATGATCTTATCAAATTAGGTAATCATAATCTCCGACCCCAAAAACCCCCACATACCAATTTTGAATAGAATCAGACCATAATCACAAAACTCGGCCGCCATTTTAAAGCCGCCATCTTGAATTTTTCAATTTTACAAAAGAATCATAATATTCGACCCCAAAAACCCCCACATACCAATTTTGAATAGAATCAGATTATAATCACAAAACTCGGCCACCATCTTGAATTTTTCAATTTTCACAAAAGAATCATAATATTTGACCCCAAAAACCCCCACATACCAATTTTGAATAGAATCAGACCATAATCACAAAACTCGTCCACCATTTTGGAGCCGCCATCTTGAATTTCTCAATTTTGACAAAAGAATCATAATATTCGACCCCAAAAACCCCCACATACCAAGTTTGAATAGAATCAGACCAAAATCACAAAACTCGTCCACCATTTTAAAGCCGCCATCTTGAATTTTTCAATTTTCACAAAAGAATCATAATATTTGAACCCAAAAACCCCCACATACCAATTTTGAATAGAATCAGATTATAATCACAAAACTCGGCCGCCATTTTAAAGCCGCCATCTTGAATTTTTCAATTTTCACAAAAGAATCATAATACTTCGACCCCAAAAACCCCCACATACCAATTTTGAATAGAATCAGACCATAATCACAAAACTCGTCAACCATTTTGGAGCCGCCATCTTGAATTTTTCAATTTTACAAAAGAATCATAATCTCCGACCACGAAAACCCTCAGTAACCAATTTTTGAAGCGAATCGGACCATAATCACAAAACTCGTACGCCATATTGGAGCCGCCATTTTGTTTTTTTTTCACACAAAAATTTCTTAATGCATTGTCACCTGAATTATGTACACCTGCCAAATTTCAAATCATTCGGACGTCTGGAAGTGGGGTCAAAATCGCGCCCAAAGGAGTCGGTTACAAACAAACAAACATACAAGTGAAGCTAATATAAAGCGTGTAAAAATAATACACCAATGTTGACAAAATATACCTTGTATGTCTTACATTACTGGTCACTTTGCCCCCTGGGATTTGGTATGTAATTATCAAATCTCTGCACATATTTTATTATCATTCAGACAAAATAATATATAAACATCACACAACAAAAAGGTCATAGTCGTCTGTCTGTATGTACTTACTCTTGTAAAAAGATCTATCCTGCAGATATACCTCGAGGCACTCCACCCGTTTGCTTATATTTTTCACATTTTAATACTGTTGAAGATTCAGCAATCTGTTTGGACGAAGTCGCAGGATTTGAACCAGTTCCCCAAATATTCTTTTTTTTTTTAAAGCAACTACTACCTCACTTGTGCTTTTACTTTGTATCTTCCCAGCAGTCGAAGATGTGAGGAACTACATCATTTTTCAGGAGAATGTTGCCACCCATTACTTTATATTTGACGTAATTAACCATATCTTCTTCTAACTGAAACGAGGTTGAAATCATAGCATTATGATTTTTCAGTGCAGAGTAGGCACTGAAATTTCATGAGAAATTCCTTGAACTCACATTAAAATGGTCTTCACAGACAAATCCCCCGTATTCATTCGAAATATCGTTTTCATCTCTTCCTATAGCAAGCAACCATGATTTTCGTCTTTTCCTCAACTTTGATGTGGCATTTGGCAGTGATACAAATATTTTATCAGGATGTTGATCTGATGAGGAGTAACATCGTGGTACCAAACAGAATTTATAATTTTCCATTGATGAACTGAAACAAAAAATAGTTGAACGACAAATATTTCACGAAAGGTGGACAAATGTCACGGTATCATATACTGATATCGATATATTTATGACTTAATTTGCATGTATTATACTGTAAATATTAATTTTCAGAGGCGGTAATCCTAGTCGCGCCATTAGGGTTTTCAGAACGACGAATTATCGCTAGGGTTCGTTACAGGAATCACTCTCAACCAATTTTCAGAGATCTGTCCATTATGCCTGTTCCTTCATTATTTATATATGCCACGGTGTTAGAGATATACAAGAATAAAACAAGCATTTTCTGCAAACATTTTCGTGAATACCAAACTCGTGGAGCAAACCATTTGAAGTCTTTTCGTTCCAGGCTGAACAAATCACAAATGAATTCGCTGGATGTCAGACTTTACACAACGTCTTGCCCTAAGAGTTCAGGGTTCTGAATTTTAACTGTTCCAAATCGAAACTCAAAAGACCTACTCTCAATAATCATTGTTTTTATTCCATCAACGAATACCTGAGTACGCCTGTATGTCTAAATAAATGTTTCTTAGTGATATGATTTTTTTATTTTTTAATATATTTCGATTTTTTTATGTATTGTTTATGCTACTTTCATATTACATTTTAGTATTCGAACATATTTGTATATCTATAGCTTTTTTTCCATTTGCTATTGACAGTTTCCAGTGATAAAGTCAAATGCATGTACACCTACCTATTCAATTCATCCTTGATATATGTAGTTGAGGTCCCAGAATCTAAAAAAAAAGTCTAAATGAGAATAGAAGTTTATTGTTGAATAAAAATTATATTTTTGTATGTTGAATAATTCCTTTCCTCATCGTGTTAAGGGAAAAAATATAACTTTATTTTACGGATTGAGACACACTTTATTTTATGCTCCCATTGAACCTTTAAAGGTCATCTGCCAGAACTGTATCTGGGTAATGAAGTTATTAGCAGTACAAGAACAACGAAGTTTCTTGGCTTGTACATTGACAAAAAGTTAAAGTTTGAGGACCATATAAAAAAGCTGGGCAAAAAAATAGCCTCTGGATGTTTTGCAGTGAGAACGACCTCGTGGGAACTTGGTAGGGATATGGCCAAAAAGGTATACCATGCGGTAATTGACTCTCATCTGAGATATGGAATCTGCTTTTGGGGGTCTTGTAGTGGATTTTTATTCGAATCTATTTTCGTATTGCAGAAAAGGGCAATTAGATACTTGTGCAGAGCTAAATTCAGGGATTCTTGTAAGCCCTTGTTCATAGAACAACGAATCTTGACCTTACCTTGTATCTATATATTAGAAACAATTTGCCTAATTCACAGTAAGTTTAGGGATCGAAGTGAATGGCACCGCACAATATATCACAAATTTACCCTAACTATACTAATTAAATTAACACAAGAAAACCCTAAATATAACCTTACCGATTCCAAGATCTGCACAAATAAAAAATTCCATTATATATAATGGCATAAAAATGTTCAATCATTTACCTAACGAAATTAAAACGATTATGGATAAAAAAAAATTAAAAAGTTCTGTGAGAAATGTTTTACTCGACAGAGCATTCTACTCGTTGGACGAGTTTTATTCTGTGAAATTTTAGATTTTTATTTTGGTTTCTTTTTGGTTGTTGTGTTTTTTAAATCGACTGATACGTATGGGTATTCACTTTGTATGTGCTATTCTGTTGATTTTAATTTATTCTATTTTATTCCATTTTATTTTTATCATAATTTAATTAATTGTAAAGATCAGAATTCTGATTTCTGTATATACCCTTCTTTTTTATGTATAACTTTATACTATAAATAACACCTCCAATTTTTAATAAACTGACGTCTAGTGACTAACATTAATATTGTTTGAAATTCATTTTATGTAATGTATGTTTTTGTATATATAGACTTCTACTTATATGAATAATTTACGTGTAGTAACCTGCTCTACAAATTTTGTGTTATAATGACAAGGTAAATTCAATATATTTTTGAATATGTAACGAGGTATGTATAAAAAATAAGCATATATTCAATTGCTATTGATGTTCTCTTTTTTCTTTTTTACTGTTTTTTCACTTTGTCAATAGGAATTTCATTCTTCAGACAATAAAGTAATTTTGATTTGATTTGAAATGTACAGATTCTACTCGATTTCATGATTGAGACAGGGACAGTGACTATCATAGTGTTATTGTTGCATAAATTGGCCCTTAGTTGAAAAAAGAAAGTTGAGGTTTTCAACCAACTATAAAAAAACCAAACATAACCTAAAAAAAAAATGCAACCCGACCCGGAGCCAAACCAAACCTCAACTTTCTTTTTTTCAACCAACTTTAACCCAAAAAACAATCTAAAAAACAATAAACCTAAAAAATTAAATAAAAAAGTTTTGTCATTGATAGGGATTGAACACAGGATAATCATCAACTGATGGTATTTTTCCATAAATTGGCCCTTAGTTGAAAAGAGAGTTGAGGTTTTCAACTAATGGTGGATTTATGCAGCACCAATTAACAATTATCAATTATAAGTTCAACCATCATCCTACAATGGCAGTGTTTATGCAGACAAGTAACAATTATCAATTAACAAGTAGAAAGTTGGCCAACTTTTAACTTCTTACTTTAATTGGACCAAATTTTCTTCTAGTGCGCAACTAGTACGCAGATGACCGTGGATTGGTCCATGCGTGACGAAAGCTAACCCAAATTTCACTGAATAAAATATTCTGGTTTGTTATTGTTGTGGCGTCTTTTGGAATTTTATTTGTTTGTGAAAATATACTGTAAAAATGGAAATTGATGATGCCATTTTGATCGACCTCTTCGGAAATTTCCCGTGTTGTATGGACTTGTGCGCATGCTTACTTTTCTTCCTTAATTGTTAATTGAATGTGCATAAATGCCATCATTTTCGTTACTTGTCAATTGCTAATTGTTACTTGATAATTGGTGTTGCATAAATTCACCATAACTATAAAAAACCGAACATAACCTTAAAAAAATGCAACCAAACCTCAACTATCTTTTTTTTAATTAACCTACAAACAAACAATAAACCTAAAAAATAAAATAAAAAAGTTTTGGCATCAATAGGGATTGAAGATTGAACACGGGATAATCCTAATACCTAAAATTGTGAATAAGAAAATTGGAGTATATAAATTGAGCAGAAAACATTCAAAGAAAAACAGATTAATTACTGTTACAAAATAATAAAGAAGAAACTATAAATTTAAAAAAATTCAATAATAGAAGCAGCTGAATAAATATCTGGGGCAACATTTATAATCAATAAGAACGTAAATAATTAATAAAAAACCTTTTTAAAGACAAGTTTTTATTCAAATGCACTAAAAAGTAAAAAATAATTGCTTTGGATATGTGATGTAGGTTATTCCGTGAGTTATAAATTCAAAAGCTTGCCGTGCAAAGTTTTTAGTTCGAATACAAAAGCGACAAGCGGAATAACCTACGTCACACGCCAAAGCACTTATTTTTTACTTTTTAGTGCATTTGAATAAAAGCTTTTCTTTAAAAAGGTTTTTTATTAATTATTTTATTTTGTGCTTTTTAGTACTTAAGTACGCCTCAATCTTTGCATTTTTGTTAAAGCATCGTTATTATGAGGACTTTTTCCTGTAAGTTCTGAGCTATCTAGTCCTTCAATGAGGAGACCATCTGAAGATCAACTCATCCGCCATCTTGAATCCATCTTCAATTTATGAATTTGAACTAAAAAACATTAATCGGATGTCGGCAAGTGCTCCAAAAATGTAATACAAATTTTGACCCGAAAAGAATGACAGAAAGAACACAATGATCGAATGATAAAGTAAAAACACCAGTGAAAGATAAAAAGGAAATATAGAAAAAATACTTAAAAAACAAAATAAAGGTTGAAAAGGGACACATTCATTGGATATTGAATAGAAATATTTTTCTGAAAGTATCGTACGTATATTTCTCAATTTCCAATGAAAAATGAAGTTATTTTTTTTAATATCTAACAGAAAACAACTACTTCCCTGGCTAAAGCCAAGCTGGACATTGAAATACATCTGATAGATATTGTGAAAGGACCCTAAATCAAAATAAAAAATTTGAAAGAGAAAATTTGCATTTTCATTCAGTTATTTGATTTTTTTCAAATGCAGGCCTGTGATTTTTAATGAGGCATTCAAAAAGGGGGCAACAGAAGATGGAAATAATAACACCAATATATAAAACTGGAGAGAGTAAAATTTGAACAAATTAAAGAGGTATTAAGCTAACTAGTGCATTCCCAAAAATATATGCAATAGTCCTGGAAAGAAGATTGAGTCAACAGATAGAAATGACACTAGGAGAGTCAGTTTGGCTCTAGACCAAATTGAGTGGTAAATGATGGGTTTTTGTTTGCCGACAAATGGCAGAAAAAGCCTCCCTCATGGCCAAGTAGATATCTGTTTTGTTGACCTAGAGAAAGCGTTTGATCAATTTTTTTTGAATAAAACGGTGTCTTGAAAAGCCTGATTGAAGGAATTATATCAAACGACAATTAAATATATTAGAATGAGACAAGAAAAATCAGAAATGTTTGAACTTATTCCCTGAGTAAAACAAGGGCATCCTGAGCCTCCACTGTTTTCACTGGTACTTGATGAAGTCATAAAAGAAGGAAAAAATATGGAGTAGGATAGTAGAATATGGAAAGAATACCTATATCAGAAATTTTCTATGCAGATGATATGGTGATAATTGATGGCGATGGAAAATCACCGCTTGAAAATCTTGAAATACCTAGAGAAGATCAATACAATAAATATTACAATATACAATGATAATAGGAAAAGACTTAGACTAGCAAATATTCAATCGATTATAACACAAGAAGGAAAAGGTAGAAGATTTTTTTAATAGTATTAAAAACGCATTTCTTGGAAAGGAAAAAATATCGTAAGAATTAAAACATGAAATACACCTATGTGGATATATGCCTCAGAGACGAATATTTCAACAGAAGCACACAAACAAACAAGTTGGGAGACATCCAAATTATATTTCTAAAAAACATATAGAACAAAACAAAATTAGATATAATAAATAAAACACACAGAGAAAACTAATAAGTGGAATCAATAATAATAAAGAAAAAGCATTATTGTGATGGTTCAGATATGTAAAACAAATAAACCTCTAAGGACTGAGGCAAAAAATATCAGATAGAAACCAAAAGGCAGACCTAAGAAAAACTAGCAAGAAGCAAGAAGAGAAGCACTCGATAGACGAGAAAAGAAATGGGAAGAGATAAAGAATATGTTAAAAAAAGAGAATGGAATGGAAAAGATATGGAGGATAGATAAGTAAGTTTAAATTATTAACTTGGAACCAATTTTTAAGTTTTGGCATACTATTTGAGATATTGGACTTTGAAATCAAATTCACAATTGTATTTAATACTGATATATCGTTTCCAAGGCAGATACATTTGGTAGGATTTGTGTACTAAAATAGGTCATTTAAGTAGAAAAAAAATGTGGAGCCTAATATAAAGCCTTAGGGGACTCCATGCTCAATATTGTTGTAATCTGAGAGGGTATAATTGAAAAAGACAGACTGATCAATCTATTCATGTGAATAATTTTCAATGATTTCATAGATTTCGTGAGTGATTGAAATACTACCTGTAAGCTCATTATCCATTGGTTGAAATTTGAATTCGATTTGATTCTTCTCTTTACAGCAAAACCCATCAATCTTGTGATGGATCAAACCAGTCTCGTTATCGAAACACTCATAACACATCTCACAAACATAGGATTCATTCTCACTATGCTCATTTTTGATAATCTCTGTCTTGATATCTTCGTAATGAATATAATCAGCACTTTCGACATGTTCCGTTTCACAATCAGTGTAGTTTGGCAACGAATCTTCTGAATTGTTGGAATGGACCTCTTTCTCCACCGTACATTCTTTAGAACCTGGAAATAATGCAATGAATGGAATAGAAGACATTGTAGCAAGAAACGAAAATTATTTCATTCTGTAAGGTTCGTTATACCAAAAACTCTGTTAATACAGGGGGGCCCAGGGGTGCATGCAAGCTCCATAACCTTTTTTTCTATCCAGGCTATCAACAATTTTTTTTATTTGTATACAGGATGACCCAAAATAAGATACACAACTGAGTTATGCTTTTTTTAAATGGCAATCTATCATTTTTGTTACATTTTTGGATTCGCCACTAAATTGTCGATAAAACGCAACCGGGTTTCTTAGACTTATCTGCAATAGTTTTTCACTTGCCATAGACCTATAGAAAAATTTATAACTACAGAACCATTCAAGATGACTTAACCAACTTTTTTCCAGTCGATTCCTTAGACTTTAGAGCATGTTTTGGGATGCAAGTGGATTCGGAGTCGATGTTTCATCTCATACTACCATTTTTTGAAAACAGCAAATCACAAATGGCAATAACTCGACTTTTTCAAATGCAACACCCTATATTTTACTGCATCATTGCATGGTATTTTTCAAGAGCTATTTGTCAATAGTTCATTATGTATATAAATTTAACTTTTAAAACTGTTACTTTTATTTATGCTCAAATTCGTTTACAAACTTATGTTGTTCAAACTATTTTTAATCTTGCTGATCAATGCAAATTTTAATTATATTTTTGTTTGTTTCTCTCTCTTAGCTAACTTATGTCTTAGATTTTACCTGTCTTTATCCTAAACGGTCGTTATTGACTCCTTAGCGATATTGTTTTGAGACCTGCTATAAATGTATTATGTAGTTTAGTTTATTTATTGGTGCATAAGGTATAATAAATGTTTGAAAGTATACTAACATGGAATGTATATATGTAAAGATTAAAAAAATTATATAAATTTTTTATGTATATAGAAAATAAATAATAGTTTAAAAACTAAAGAACACGCTTTAATAGAAAACTAAACTAAAAAGTAGAAAATAATTTTAAATGAGTTTGAAATAAGAAAACCGTGATTAACAACAAATTTATTTCTTCGTAAAAAAGCGTGGGGTGCTTGATATCAATTGTAGTTAATATTTTATTGACAGATATTGGTGAAAGTAGGATCATTATGAAAATATCTTAAAAAGCACCCCACGCTTTTTTACGATGAAATAAATTTGTTGTTAATCACTGTATTCTTATTTCAAAATCATTTAAAATTATTTTCTACTTTTTAGTTTAGTTTTCTATTAAAGCGTGTTCTTTAGTTTTTAAACTATTATTTATTTTCAACTTTTTAGTTTTGTTTTCTATTAAAGCGTGTTTTTTAGTATTTCAAACTATTAGTATTATTTAATTTTTTTAACTATTATTCTCCAATTTTGAATAGAATCGGACCAATCACAAAACTCGTCCGCCATTTTGGAGCCGCCATCTTAAATCCAAAAATTTTGAAAAAATAATCATAATCTCCGACCCCAAAAACCCCCACATACCAATTTTGAATAGAATTGGACCATAATCACAAAACTCGTCCGCCATTTTGGAGCCGCCATCTAGAATTTTTCAATTTTTACAATATTATCTTGATGAGATCATGACAGAGACATGTGACAAATTTCAGTATCTTCATTTGATCATATCTGCATTAGAAAATTGTTATACCTACCTACCAATAATATATTATCAATTTGATTGATTATTATTTTCCTGAAAAAATAAAATGAAGTAGCAACAAAATTTATTCAAGATTTTAATTTCAATATTAAACTATAGTAATACCAGATCCTTCTTAGCTACTAATTTTAAATATATAACTCACTTAGTCTTGCTTCTCCATCCTGACTTGTCTCTCTAGCTCTCAATTCAGAGTGTCTCAATCGATCTGATTCCAGTCGAGAGATATGTTCGTCGGGTGTCTCAATCGCTCTCGATTGGGCTTTTCGTGATCTTTACTTTCGAGGCAAGATATAAGCTCATCGGCTGTTTTATTTGCTCTTGCTTCTTCAGCTCGCTTACGCCGTTTGGCTAATCTTGCAGATTTACCTGCATCCGATTCCTGTTGAAGCTTCTCTTGACGTTTCTGCTTCTCCTTCTCCAGGCGTCGCTTGCGTTGGGTGGTTGTCTCCTTGACCATCGTATAAATTGCCACCAATGCACTTTTCACTATTAATATTATTATATTTTTTTATTTGTTCTCTTCCTTCCTCCTTCACTTCACTATTGTTTTTATTATTATTTCTTTTTTTATCTGAAACCTGTTGCAAACTGTTAAATATGGTATACAGATTCTGAAATAAAATCGCGGAATATAGGATTTACAATGGGTTAGAACGAAATTTACTCCAGCCAGTGGACCAGCACAAAATATTACAGATATACGCGACGGATAATCAAGTATTCAACGAGACCACTGCAGAATATTTCCCCCTCCTACTGTTTCACCTCTAGTGATGTCTCGTTCAGCCGTCTTCTCTTTTAATCTCCATTATCCATCGCGAATATCTGTTATATTTTGTGCTGGTCCACTGGCTTGAGTACATTTCATTCTAACCCATTGTAAATCCTATATTCGTTACTATTACTATTATTACAGACAAACAAACAACCAGACAGTCAGTTTTCCTGGATTTTCTCCAAGAGATACTTGAAGTTGAAGAAATGTGCATCAAATATATTATAATATTGGGAGATTTTAATTTTGACTTATTGACTCTAAGTACAGGTGCACCTAGACTTATGGACATAATCCATTTGGCCGGGTGTGAACAAATAGTTGAAAAACCAACAAGGGAAACCAGTAACTCTAAAACACTAATTGACTTGATTATCACTAATAACAAGCTTCAAGAGGTTGAACATAACTTTCCAAAATTTACTGATCATGACATTATAGGCATGGTAATCAACATTCCTCCAAAAAAAAAACATCAAAAATAATTTACTCAAGATGTATCCCCAGAAAAAATCAAAATAGATTTATTCCAACAAAATTAGTACTATACGGCTACAAATGCGGACATCCTGTAACAAACCTTTATAAATTATATAGAAACCAGCTTAGATAAATTCGCACCAATACAAAATAAAAATTACTATGAGAGCCAATGGGTGGATAGATGAAGAACTTAGAAATATGAAAAAAGAAAAGAGATTTCAATATACAAAAAATCCGATAGATTTCGAAAGTTATAGACATAAGAGGAATGAAGTGGTAAGTCTAATTGGAGGAAAACATTTGTTGAAAAAAAGGTTGATAAGTGACGTAATGACAGCAAAAAATGTGGTATACTTTAAAGCAACTAGTTGACAGTAGTAATAATAATGCAGATCTTAGATATCAGGTCCAATAAACTAGCAAGGTACTGAATACATTTTATCTCAATAGGTATAGAGGAAATCGCTAGAAGTATTCCGAGCCCTGACGATTTTTCTGAAAGGAAATTTGATCATTGATCCTTTTTCCAACATTTATCTTAATAAATTATATAAAGTGGTAAACAGTTTAAAAAACAGAGCTACCGGTGATGAAGTCCACACAGTGTCGTTAATAAAGGATATATTTTCAGTTGTTGGGTATCCCTTAGTAAATCTACTTAACCTGTCTGCAAATAAGAGTATTGCCCTCAGTATTGAAATGCAGCACCATAATATCAGTTTCAAAAATAAGTAAACCTGTTAAACCTGAAAATTTAAGACCGATAAATTTATTTCCAGTCATTGAGAAATCATTGAAATGTTAGTAAATGAACACTTACAGCTGTGTGAAAAATCGCTCCAAAGTTAATTACTGATTTAAAAGCGTTATCTAGTCCGAAAGAGGTCTTGTACCCCCGAAGAGTGGAGAAAGAACCCCTGTGCATACCCAATTGAAGATTGAACCTACAAACAACCTAATAGAAATCGACACGAGGATTATACTTTAAACAAAATTCTGTTTTCTGATGAAGCAACCAGACATAATATGCATTATTTTGCAATGGAATATCCTCACTGGTTAAGGACTGTTGATCACCAAAAGCAATGCTCGCTTAATGTTTGGGGAGGAATTATTGGACCCTACTTTTTCGACAGTGTGCTGAATGGTGAAAGGTATCTCCTTATCAAGAAGTCGTTCAGTGAATAAGGTTCCATTTTACATAGGTAATCATATAACTTGCCTTTGAAATACTTCAGGTTTTGAATATCTTTTATATGTGTTGGTAGGTGGTTAAAGAAATTTATAGAAGCATAGTGACAACTTTTTTCAGTGGTCAATAAAAGATGGATCGGATAATTTAGATAGTATTTCTTCTGGTATTATAAGTGTGTTGGATGGTGGTAGTGGAATAGCTGTTTGGATGATTTTTTAGATAAATTATGCTTTCATATATTAATATTCCGTATAGAGTCTGAAGGTTATTTCGATGAAAAACTCCTCTGCATGACTCCCTAGAGCCCATTTTGAACTTTATGCGGATAACTTTTTTTTGTGTTGTGAATATATTCTCAGAATTAGGGTGGAAATGTTGAAAAAAGTCAATATACATTCAAACGGCACTGAAGAGTTTTTCAGTTTGCAGAATCAAATTCAATAGGTTGAATTACATAGCACCTGATATACGAAATCATTTGTCGCCCCATCGGAGGGTGAGTTTTGGGGGTGGAAATGTTGTAAAAAATTAGAATTCAGTGTAAACGGCAGGGTAGAGTTTTCTAGTATGCAGAATCAAATTCCGGGGGCTTAAATACATAGCTCCTGATATATGAAATCATTTGTCGTCCCGTCGAAGGGAGAGTTTTGGGGGTGGAAATGTTGACAAAAATCAGAATTCAGTTTTAACGGCAGTGTAGTTTACTAGTATGTAGAATCAAATTACGGAAGTCCACATACATATCAACGTCAGAGGGTTTGTATTGAGGGGTGGAAATGTTGAAAAAACCAAAATGCAGTTTAAATAGCAGTGTAGAGTTTTCTAGAATGCAGAATCGGATTCGGGTGGTTGAAATACATAGCACCTGATCTATGAAATCATTTGTCGCCCCGTTGAAGGGTGGAAATGTTGAAAAAATCAAAATTATGTTTAAACGGCAGTGTAGAGTTTTCTAGTATGCAGAATCGAAATAGAAAATAGAAATAGATTTATTTGAAATAGATACCCTAATATACATAAAGAAGATACAAATATATAAATTATAACAAAATGTATGAGACATAAACAATCGAATAGATTTAAAATGTATGTAGTATAAGTAGTAGTAAATGATAAAAATGCTAAAAAATGATGACCAACTCAGTTGGAAACATAGTGCGCTTGGAGATATTGAGCTAAGGAGCGTTTGAAGAGGTGGAGAGAGTTCATTTGTTTAATTTCATTAGGAAGCTTATTATAGTCCAAGAGCCCTCTGTAAAATAAAGGGTTGAAATACATAGCACCTGATATATGAAATAATTTTTTCCCCGTTGAAGGGTGTGTATTGGGGGGTGGAAATGTTGAAAAAATCAAAATTCTGTATAAACGGCAGTGTAGAGTTTTGTAGTGTGCTGAATCGAATTAGGGAGGTCGACATACATACCACCTGATATATGAATCAATTTGTCGCCCCGAAATGTTGAAAAAATCAAAATTCAGTTTAAACAGCAGTGTAGGGTTTTCTAGTATGCATAATCAAATTCAGGTGGTCAAAATACATATCACCTGCTACATGAAATCATGTGTCACCCCGTCGGAGGGTGGTTTAAGGGGTGGAAATTTGAAAAAAACAAAATTCAGTTTAAAGGCAATGTAGAGTTTTTTGTTGCAGAATCATTCGGAGTGAAATAGCACCTGATATATGAAATCATTTGTCGCCCCGGGTGAGTTTTGGGGGTGGATTTGATTTTGCCAATATTCAGTTTAAACGGCAATGTAGAGTTTTTTCGTTTGCAGAATCAAATTCAGGAGATTGAAATGAGCACCTGATATATGAAATCATTTGTCGCCCCGGGTGAGTTTTGGGGGTGGATTTGATTTTGCATACTAGTAAACTAGTTTAAGCTGATTGTTTTTTTTTCAACATTTCCACCCCCAATACACACCCTTCGACGGGCCGACAAATGATTTCATATATCAGGTAGTATATATTTCGACCTCCTGAATTCGATTTTGCATACTAGAAATTCTACACTGTTGTTTAAACTGAATTTTAATTTTTTTTCAACATTTACACCCTTTGACGGGCCAACAAATTATGCATATATCATGTGCCATGTATTCCAACCTCCAGAATTTAATTCTGCAAACGAAAAAACTCTACAGTGCCGTTTGATTGTAAATTTGATTTTTTCAACATTTCCACCCCGATAACACTCCCTCGGGGTGACAATGCATTCAAAATATAATTTATTTCATTTATCAACCTACGGAATTCGATCATGTACTGGAATAAGCCCTACATTGTCATTTTAACGAGAAACAGAGCCGAGTTACATTTTTCTCAGTGTATTTTGTGGTTGTGGATAACTAACTTCACACCCGTAGCATGGTATACGTTTTCAACTGCTTCCAGTTTCAAAATTGTTGATATGATTCTGATTGCGAAATTTATAGATGATAGTTTACTACTTAGTGAGTCAATGTGTTTAGACCAGTTTATAGATGAGTCCATGTATATTCCTAGAAACTTACAGTTCTTGGTGATATTTGTAGGGTTATTGTTAACTATTATGGTTTCTGGTGTGTCTACATCTGTTTGGAGTTTTTTGAAGAACATGCATTCTGTTTTTCACTTGTTCAGGATCAGTCCTTTTTTCTGAAACCAAGTTGCTATTTCTTTGGATATTGTATGTGGATTTTATTCAGTGAGGAATTTAGGCAGTGTCCATTCATTATAATATTTGTATCAGCATAGTTTATAACTATGTTTAGGACATTGGAAGTGGGTTGTGGTAGGTCATTAATAAAAATAATGAAGAGCAGATTTCTTTCTTTGGGGGTATCTAAAGGAAAGGGTTTTCAGAGGTCATCCAACAACTGCAGATTGATATGAAAAACAGGATCACGGAAGCCTTTCGTTCAACTGATGGAGCAATGCTTGCTAGAGTTCTGGGCTCATTTCTTATTTTGCAACAAATCTCGCAAATTTTACAAAGTAGACCCCACAAACCCTATTTCGGCAAAAAGCTCGTAAAAGATGCCATGCAATGATGGCATAAAATATAGGGTGTTGCATTTGATTTATTACCATTTGTAATTTGTCATTTTAAAACATCGACTCTCAGTTCGCCTGCATTTTAAAAGATGCGCTAAAGCCTAAGGAATTGACTGGAAAAAATTGGTTGAGTTATCTTGAATGGTTCAGAAGTTGGGACTTTTTCTGTGTGTGTGCATGCACGATGCTATTTTGACACATAGATTGACATAAGTCAAAAACTATTGCAGAGTCTCTAGTCTTATCCATACCGAACTACATGGACTGTGTTTACGGCCCATTCTTAACAATATCCAACAAGAGTCGAATACAAAAAATACAGACCTTTGTCATGAGATATGTGTTTGACCTGAAAAGGCATGATCATATTACTCCTACTCTTCGAGGTGCATGTTTATTGAAAATGGGTGAAAGACGTTTCTTGCACATGAGTTGCTTGGTTACTAATGTTGTAAATAATAATTGTCCACAATATCTAGCAGAATTAGTAATGTGACACAGTGAAATTAATAGTTTGAATACAAGGAATAATGCTAACGTCTCCATACCAAGACATAAAACCGAGTTTTTAAAAAACTTTTTTATCTACCAAGCAGTTCACTGATACAACTTGTTACCATTTAAGCCTAATTCATGTGATGAATCACTCAAGACTAAGCTCCGGAAGATCATTGTTGATCGTAATTGGAGTCTGTGAAATATCCTATTGATGCATATTTGTGCCAGATCGTCCTTTATATACATACTTCTCATCTAGTCAGAGTACATATGAAAATATGCTAGGCAGTACTATGCACCTTTTGTAATAATGCATGCTAACCACCTGTATTTGAAGCAATAAACGTTATTATTATTATTATTAAACGTTATTATTATTATTTTATATAAGATAGTTATTGGTACAAAACCCTCAGAGCACGAGTCAACCCGTTTTTTCATCTTGCCAAAGTCACAAATTATTTTTTGCAATATTTTTTTTTGGTGCCCAACTTATGGTTACAACTGGCAAGAAATTAGAATTCGCCCAAAACTCGGCAAAACAAAGAGCAGATAATTATTTACCCACCTTTATTCCATCGAAACCCTATACGGTTCACTTCCTTTCGTAACGTCTCAACACATCCCTGATAATTATACTCGTGGCAAAACTGTTTATGAATACTCCTGAGTGATGGAACAGTTTTTTCTGTCGAGCGTAAATTCTCAATGACTCTACGCAAATTAGCACGTTCTGAATCATTCAGGGCTTTAGGGCTTTTCCTGTTGGGACGTTTATCATTTGGAGTAGAAAATGATGCAACCCCACCTTGTTCAACGTTCTTTCCTTCCAGACTGATTCTGCTTATGGTTCTTAAACTTACACCAGTAGCTGCTTTAACACGTTCGTTCACCTGAAAAGTAGTACACCATATAAGAGCATTATAATGCATTGGACATTGATGGTATAACTTAATGATGAATTAGAAAATATTTTTATCCAATCTTGATTAAAATTGAACTAAGGGTTGATACAAGGTGACCCATGGCTAAACCGCCAAACGTTCAGGATCGTTTTTTTAGGTAAAAATTAGTTTTTTTCCTACTTGCTTCGTTTTCGAGATACAGTTTTTAGAAAAAAACACAATTTTTTTCATATTGAGAAAAAAATCAAAAACAGTTTTCTTGCTTGTAACAGGAAAAAACTCATTTAAACGAAAATCAGATCAAAGGTGATAGTAATAATATTTATTCATCTTTTTTGATCATACAATAATGATATGAGAAATTTATTTATTTATGAGCGAATGCTCATTAAGTATTACAGGTATTGTTAACAAATGATAAGATGCCTAAGTATAAGATTAAAATTAGCAAAACTATTAAATCTTGGACAAACAATAATCTAAATCTGAGAGTAAAGATAAAACTTAAACTTAAAAATAATTGCAGTAGAAACATTTGAGTGAGAGCAAGTGTATAGTGTAAGATTCCTATTACAGAAGTAGAGAAAGAAAGAAAGAGAAGAAAAATACACAATGCCAAGTGGTTTATTGAAACATTTTGAAGCACCTTTACTGAGAGGAGAGAAGACTTGGGTGAGGGTAGACTTGAACTGTGCGGGGCCCACAATAAAGTGGATGTTCTTGTGATAAAAAAAAATCCAGCGATATTAGTTCTGTAGTGAGGTATGTAGAAAGAGTTGGTTGAGTGTTTTTGTCTGGGTGGAGCGTGAAGATTGATTTTATCAATTAGTTCGGGGCATGAATGTACAGAGTTTATCAGATTGTAAAACATTGTGAGATGTCTTTTTTGCAGCGACAGCAAAGGCTTTCGATATTCAAATCCTGCTCAAGAGCTTCATAGTTGTAATCGTGATAATTTCTCTTAAAGGCGATGTACCTTAGGAATGCATGTTGGATTTTTCCAATTTGTGTATTTGGGTATTGTACTGGGGGGACCAGACGCAAGCAGCATATTCTAAGTGAGGGCGGACTAGTGAGCAGTAGAGCGACTTGATGGGGTGAATCGATGTAAAGTCTTAGGAGCTTCTTTTGATAAAACCGAGCATTTTGAGAGCCTTAGAATAGAATAGAATAAAGCTTTAGGTCGCCAGCAAATAGGAGGAACTTTGAGTGGTGAACAGGATATGCTCCAGATGTGATCCTTGAGGAATACCAGAGGGAACATCAACTACTCTGGACTGAAAACCATAAACCTTTACGATTTGTTTTCTGTTTACTAGGTAGCTTTTGATCCAGTTCAAGAGTGAACCGTGTAGGCCGAGATGCTCAAGCTGATGGACAAGTAGGCTTTGATTTACCCTATCGAATGCCTTTGAAAAAGCTCTGTAGATGGAGTCAGCCTGCATCCCTTGGTCCAAGGCACCCGAGAGGAAATCGTTATAGGTTAGGTTCAGTAGATTTGTGTGATTGGATCCGAATTGTTGGTCAATCAGGGAGCGTTTTATAGATGGTGTCAAGAAGTCGCAATCTAACGATTCAAAGATTTTGGGTATGAAGTTTAAAATGCTTACAGGTCTGTAATTAGTGACCAAGCGCCTGTCTCCAGATTTGTGTAGTGGAATTAAAAAACTTATCTTCCAGAAATCCGGGAAGGTGCCAGTTTTGAGTGAGAGGTTAAAAATAAAGAATAGGGGTCTGGACAAGTTGAAGCTGCAGAATTTTAAGATATTTGGAGGTATACCGTCGGGACCGGGACTTTTGAGTGGGCTCAACGGGCTCAGCTTCAAGTATACGTCTGATATTGACAATGGATGTGTTGATAGATTTAAGGTAGAATTTGCAAATGTGTGGACAGAAATGGATAAAAGAAATAGTTTAAAAGCAAAGACACTGCCAGTAAGTATATAGACATACATTAGCACATAAATTCAGTAGAAATGTTATACACACACTTCACAATTAGGATATTTCTTGAGGTTTTTTTGAAAATTTTATGGACTGTGATGTTTTTCAGAGATGATGGGTATGATTAAAGCATCACATTCCATTATACTGGAGACTGGACAGCCTATGACATGTTAATTGATCAATTCGAGTTTTAATGCATTTTAAGTGTGTTTATGCGTAGTCTGCGGAATCATAATGCCTGACGGATCAGTGTTTGCCAATGCTTTTCAACATCTAAGAGAAACAGGATCAACCGTATTGCGATCTCAAGCAGATAGAATTTTCGCCCCCCTTAGAGCACTTTCGAAATGCCTTCCAGTAGCATGCAGAGATCTTTTTTACAATTAGAATATACGCGCAGCACTGTGAACAGGACTTTTATATCATATGGTCATCACACATATCATCTTGACTTGACTTGCCAGGAAGAAGAGAATTTTCCTAAAGGTTCCTGGGGCAAATAATAAATGATGCTTCCTACTCTCAGGGGGTGATTTGGACTGACGAAGGAACTTTCACCAGCGCTGGTATCTTTAATCAGCATGATGCTCACATTTGGGCGCACGAAAATCCTCGTGCTATAAAAGTCAACATGAATTTTCGTGCAATGTTTGGATGGCAGCATCGGTCCATATTTTCTGCTTCCGCGACTAAATGGTCCAGCTTACCATCATTTTTTACAAAATTATTTTGAACCAGTGTTAGATGGCATGCCTATAATTAATACAGCAAACAGATGATTCCAGTTAGATGGGTGTACTGCTCATTACACTCTACCAGTCCAACGAAGGCTGCACCACTATTTTCCGGAGAGATGGATAGGTCACGGTCAAGACACCCTCGGCTTGCGTGCTCTCCTGACTTAACCTCTATGGATTTTTTCGGAAATAAGATGAAAGGTATTTGAGTAATTAATAAAAACTGTTTTTTTCTTAAATTTTTGATAGCCTACATCACGAATACAAAAAAAATTTAGACATATACGTATAGGAAAAAAAAAATTGCTAAAAAACCGATCCTGAATAAACCCTAGGCCACACTGTATAATGACAAGCTACCGAAATAGAAGGGAAAGTACCCGCTTTAGGGCCACTTTTATAGGTTCCAGGTAACTAGTGGTTAGAACAGAAATGATGCTCGTTTTATGGTCGGCTGAAGGCACATTCTAACCACTAGTAAACTCAACCAGAGGTTAACTGGAATCTATAAAAGTGGGCCTTAGATTTTAAGAATTTGTATTCAAGTAACATAATTCTAATATGGAATACCTACAGCTGCTAAGGGTAAAATGAGTGCACCCTTCGTTGCTTCTTCCCTCATAAACTTTATAACAGTGTATATTATTTCGCGACTTTGGGCTGACAAAACCCTATTCTTCACTTTGCTTTGAAAATCCATAAGGATCCACACAATTTTCAGTAAATCACTAGCACTGGAAGGCGATTATAGTTTGATTATGAACTTCGTGAAAACAAATTATTTTTATTTCTCTATGGTAAAAACAAACAATCTGCATATATATACTTTACTTAAATGGTATTCTTCATTCTACGTAATATGGGATTCTACTCCTCCAAGAAAAAAGTTGTTATAATATGAAAACATATTTGTTACATAGTACTCTGAAACTCTGAAGTGTTTCTGGATTATGTGGAAACGAACACCAAATAAAATAAGAATAAAGAATCGAATCTTCTTGCCTGCCAAAATGAAAAAATGAAATAAGAAGTATTAAACTTTTACTTTTGTTGTGTTGTCAGTTGTCATGAGATGATTGCGATGCGAGATTTTTTAATAAGGGAATCTCACACTGGTTGCCAACTTGAAAAAAAACCTTCAAAAATTTCTGCCACTCCAATAGGGAACACGCATGAGTTTATTTTATTTTTTCTTTGTATCAGTTCGGTCCTCACAAATTACATTTTTCCATTTTCGTGACTAAAATGTGAAATATTTCAACTCAAATTAGTGAAAGAAGTTGTACTTTTAATCACTAGTGATTAAAAATCTTTTAATCACAAGTGATTAAAAGTGTTACCTAGGTTGCCATTAAACAACCAGCATACTCATTGCTCATAACGCAGCAACTGTGTCGAATTATTCGTATCGAGTAGGCCGGTTTCCAAATTAAATGCAACACAAGCAACGGTAGCCCACATTTTTATAGGCTGGTTGCAATTTTGTTTCGACGAGTCATTGACACAATAGTTATTTATGCAAATAATTTCTTTTAATTCCTACGAAAATGAAAAAAACTTGATTGAAAACACGTAAGTAAAGCGTATTCAATCACTGGCCTGGTTGAGGCACTCGCAGCTTCGCTGCTCGGGCGCTCAACATCCAGGTTCGTGATTAAATGCTACGCTTTACTCACTTGTCCTAAAAATAGCTATTTGTGAAAATTATTCCTCAAATCCATAGATTTTGTCGAAATTTTAAAATTTAAAGATGCTTCTCAATTCAAACTCTATTTAACCTTCAATGAATAACTTCTCCCAAACACTAGCTCCAATTGTGTTTGTTTCAGGAATGTTGATAGAGATTTCTTACAACCCAAACGTAAATTCACCTTTAATGTGATGTTTCAATAACAATTGAAGATATCATGATAATAAAAATATTAGTACAACGAGGGTTACTATATAATATATATATATATATATATATATATATATATATATATATACTGAAATATTATATATATAATAACCCTGTGTACAACATATAAACGAAGACAGACGAAATTATAGTTGACAGTTCGAAGCAACTAGCAGTAAAAGTTTGAACTGTGTGAAGTAACGATGCATACGTCCATCAGAGGTGCTAGGACTACGTTTTTGAATGTGATGAAAAAAGAGCGTTTTCAATTTAGAATTATGAAAAACATTAGTGCGAATTTACACGATCCAATAAATTGGTCAATTTTGTGACCTTGAATTTTATTGATAGGTGTAAACAGAAAATTGTCGTCAATTTGAACTTGACCAATAAATTGATGAGTTTAGAATCGGTTCTAATTTTTCATCAATTTTTAGTGACAATTTGCAGTAACTTTCGGCCATGAATTGGATGCCTGCTAGAACAGAGATTTTCAGGTTATATGTTATTATTTACGCGATTTCACATACCCTACCCTAACCGCGAGAAAAATGATTGTGCAAAAAAAATGATTTACGTTGCATTACATTCGCAGCAATGTGCATTGCTAAATATTGATTGAGCAAAGAGGGAAAGGAAACTTGACATCAGTTCATGAAAAATTCCTGAGTGCAGATCCTAATCAATTCAAACGATATTTAAGAATGGATCAGAGTCCATTCAATAAGCTATTGAATAATATTCGGAACTTTTCCTATAGTTAAACCATTCCTTGTCAGTATATTGGTGTTCCTGAGTAAAAACTGTTGCCAAAATTGACCAATAAATTGTCAGGTGTAAATATCAGTTCGACTCTGACCGTGGTCCTGAGCTGATGGCGCTCTTAGGTTGAGAGTCAAGTGAATGTCAAATGTGAATGTCTGCCGTTACTAAACGTGCATTGCAAAATCAAAAGTACTATTGTGAAGCTCAAGAAAAGATATATGTTTCAAAAAGTCCCGTTCTTCTCTACGCTGGTACCCAGGCCAGATGATAACGGATTTATCGGAAGAAGGGGACCAGGTCTAACCCCCTCATTCTCTACGCTGGTAACCAGGCCAGATGGGGACGGACTCTCCGGAATGAGGGAGTTTATATAATAATAATTGATATACATAATTATAAATAATGTATAAATATAACGGATGCATCATCGTCTAGAGCGAGACTCGTGCATCCGTCCGACGAAGCCCGAAGTTATGTAACATTGGTTACGTAATAGGGGAGAGCTGGTAGCGTCGCCGTAACGGAAGACAAACCAAGAAATGTTGAGAGAGAGAGAGAGGTGTAAAGTGTAAATATAACCCATATTGGTCAATTTTATTGTTCAATTTATTGATCAATTTTATTGGATCCTATAAATTCGCACTTAAACATTTTTTCAATTTATAAGTTTGTTGCTGAGCTTTCTAGAAGGTAATCTTCATATGCAAATATAAATATTCTAGAAAAGCCTTGGTTATCATAAGCCTTTTAAAATTTCGTAAAAAAATCCCTATCCTTCATTATGTCATAGTTATCTAACAAAAAAAATGTATCAGTGAACCTTTAAACCATATAGTATGTACTTGTACTTTGTATTCACACACCTGTTTAATGGTCCAAAACCTGTTGAAATGGATCGCAAATCAACATTATTTTATACTCGATAATTATTGGTTTTCATTGTAATGTTATACTTCATCGAGGATTCGAAAACTGGTTTTGCTTTCTTCATTAAAATTCATTCATCAATAACCTAAATAATTTTGGCAGCATGGAAACCACAACAAAAAAAATTCAGGAACTACGGATAACCGTATCTTGGGGGTATATAGCAGGTGAGTGATTCCCGTTTGATGAAAAAGATGACCTTGTAGGTATCCTGTATTAGTTTTGTGCAGGTTAAATTTCAGGTTTCAATGAAATTTGGAGTATTTGAGTATTTTTGTTGTTCATTGTTGAAAAGGGAAACATTCTCAATTGAATATTGAATAGAAATATTTTTCTGTAAATTGAAAAATCCACGATAAAACGATAAAAATGAAGTTATTTTTTATGAATGTCCAACAGAAAACAGTTACTTCGCCGGCTAAAGCCACTCTGGACATTGAACTACATCTGACAGATATTTAGAAAGAACCCCATCAGCAACTAAAAAAAATAAATCTAAAAGTGAAAATTAACATTTTTATTCAGATTGTTATTTGATTTTCTATTCCAGTCTTAATTGAGAACTCATATAGATGAATGAGACAAAGAAAAATATTTGACGAGAAGGAGCACTTACCAGAAATCATTTGTAACATTGATGCAAGACTCTGGCATCACATTCACTAGGTCTTCAATACATTTTCGTCGACGAAAATGTATTTCACGCTTCCACGATCATTAGGAAGACCGAAAGAATGGGTAAACACATTTTCTAGAAGCAATCTCAATTTGCAAAGATGGCAACATTTCTTTCGGAGTGACCCTTTGAAATCAGAGTTTTTTTCGACATTTATAACCTGTCATGGGGTACGATTGACTGATTTGTTTGAAAATATGAACAGGGTGTTTATAGAATAAGATGTGGAATCATCTGCGACTGAAAGATAAACTTTAGTCACTAAAACGATGGAAGATAGTGACTAAAGTTTATCTTTGAGTCGCAGATGATTCCACGTCTGATTTTATGAAAACTCTGTTCATATTTTCGAACAAATCATGTTAATTGTTGTTCCTGAATGTACTCATGTTTATATTTCAAGTTTCAAAGTCATTTCGTTTCAGAGTTATAGCTGTAATCAATTCCTTTTTTTTCAGCGAAGGCATGGGGAGAAGAAAAGGACCCTCTGGTTTTATGTATTCATGGAATCATGGACAATGCTGGTACCTTTGATCGTTTAATACCTTACCTACCAAATTCATTTTACTACGTAGCCATAGACTTACCTGGACATGGATTATCCTCACATTTTCCTCCCCATCTACCCATACATAGTTTGAATTACCTCTTAGTATACAAACATATCGCAAAACATTTCGGAAAGAAGTTCATTGTTTTGGGGCACAGCTATGGGGGACAGCTGGGATTCTTGTTTGCTCAGCTACACCCTGAGTGCGTAGAGAAGATTATAATGTTGGATACTATCACTCTTTTTCCAGTAGATGCGAAAAATTTCAAAGATTATCTTGCGGAGAAACTAAACGATTTCGTACATATGGAAGAAAAGTTTTCTGGGAAGCAAGCTCCGATTTACACTTACGAAGAAGCTTTCAATAGATTGCAGAATGGTAGAAATTATTCTGCGTTAACCTCAGAAGCTGCAAAGGCTCTACTGACTAGAGCTATAGTTGAAACTGATGATGGCAGATACAGGTTCAGTTTGGATCAGAGGATTAAGAGTACTATAAATGTGACACGTGATTTTCGTTATGTCATGGATACGATGAAATCGGATCCAGTTAATTGTCCAATACTTATAATTCTTGGGAAGGAATCGAAAGCTCAACGGGTGTACATGAGATCAATGATACAATTTTTCCAAAAGTGGAAAAATGTTACTTTAAAAATGGTTGGTGGGGGTCATGACGTACACAATGAATACCCTGAAAGAGTTGTACCTTATATAGTAAAATTTTTGGTTATACATAAAGGTAAATTGTGAGTTATTATTCAAGGGGATTTATTGTTGTTTGGTAATTCAGTGGAAACATATGTAGTTGGGGTTTTTATGTGATATAATATCAGTTGGATGTTTGATTTTTTTTTTCAGATTTAATTTATTTAAAATATGTATTATTTTTATCTACCTCTATGGAATTATGTTGGATAATTTATACGAAATATTAAAAACTAATAGTATTTAGGTTAGAAGTATTTTCTGTATTTTCTTCATCCTTCTTTTTTGAAATTAAATCTTCAGTAATATGAAATGTTATCTTGAATACAATTTGACAGAGATTTTTGGTCTGCAAAAAAATACATGATTTATTTGAAATATTGATAGAAATATGAAAATTGTCCTAAAAAAAAAGTTTTTTGTACACGTTCCACCAAATGCCTACTTTGGATACTGAAAAGAGTCCGTATAATACCACTTTAGCGGACTTGTGCTTAAGGGAAATATAGCTGTGAAACTGCAATACAATGTGTTTTGAACGACTGGAAGAGTAATCTAGATAAGACTCTTGTTACAGGGGCGGTGTTTTTAGATTTAAAAAGGGCGTTTGAAACAATAGATAGGGGAAGATTATTAAAAAAGATAGAGAGTATTGGAGTGAAAGGTAGAGCTTTGGAGTGGATCAATAATTACTTAATAAATAGGAAACAAAAAGTAACAATGAATAAAATGATGTCTCTTGAAATCGAAAATGACATAGGGGTTCCACAGGGTAGTGTTTTAGGTTCACTGTTATTTCTTTTATATGTTGACGACATAGTGAGTGCAGCTGGACATTGTTCCATACATCTATTCGCCGATGATACCCTCATATATTTTACATGTTTAGATAATGAAGAGTTGGTAACAACACTTAACACTACTTTGGAAAATATCAATAAGTGGTGTTCCTCTAACTAATTGAAGATAAACACACAAAAAACCAAATTTATGATAATCAGCAACGAAAATAATTACAGAGTGTTTTGCGAGAGTCAGCTAAATATTACTGTAAGTGACGAGTCAATTGAAATGGTACAGAAATTTAAATATTTAGGAGCAATTATAGATAGACAGCTCAAATTTAAAGAACATGCAAACAATTTAATCAAAATCATTTCATATAAAATCAACTACTTACAAAGATGTTCTACTTTTCTGACAAGATGGGCCAAAACTATTCTGTTCAACACCCTAATATTACCTCATTTTACCTACTGTTCCACAATACTTTACCTGCTCAATCAAAATGAAATGTCCAGATTTAGGAAACTTCAAAATCGAGCTATGAGAATCATACTCACATGCTCAAAGAGAACACACATTGGGCATATGTTAATGCAGTGGTTGTCAATAGATGACTTCTTTGAGTATAATACTCTAATATTTATATTTAAGATCAAATCAGGTACTGCTCCAAGCTATTTGAGAAATATTGTCAATTACAATTCTGATGTGCATACCCACAATACAAGATCACGAAATGATTTCCACATTCCACTGGTGGCAAAGAGTCATACACAAACTTCTGTTTTTTTCAAAGGCCTGAGATTTAATCAGCTGCCCCTAGAAATCAAATCCTCAGATTCCTTGAACAAGTTCAAACAGAACTTAAAAATTTTTCTTCACTCTCCTAGTGATGGAGCTTGAAAAAGGAATTTCTCTTAGTAATTCTATTTCAATATTCTGCACAGGTATACTTATGTTTCTCCCTTCTCTTCAACTGATTTCAATGTGTAGTTTTTATGAGTGGAATGGCTGTATTGGTTTTACTTTATTTTATATGACCAAATTTTAATGTGTAGTTTTATGAGTGACATGTCTATTATTAGTTTTATTTTATATGACCAAATTTAATGTGTATTCTTTAAATGATCATTTGTATTAGTTCATAACTAAATAAAGGAATTATATATAAGGTCTTCATGGTAATACTTAAGCGGACTGAAATTGGTTCACTCAGAAAATTATAAATAATATCATAAAAATGTTTCAGGAGACGCAATAAACCATAGATTATTTGAAATTTTGTAGTGATAGCACACGTTTTCTTCGAAATATTTTTTTGGAATACTTATTCCATGAACTTTTGTGAATTCAATCTTAGAATATTTATATTTTTTCGGCCTCTCACTTTCAACTATTTATTTCATTTTGTATTCCTTCATTTTAATGCCCATACCTCCTATTTTACACAAGACAGAAACAACATTCTTATATTTTCATAAGAAACTGAAACAAATATTATTCATTACAATAAAAACCAATGTCCAAATGACCTATCCACTCATTTTAGGCTTTCATTTTAAA
The DNA here is from genome assembly GCA_018342105.1 of Gonioctena quinquepunctata. Lineage (NCBI taxonomy): Eukaryota > Metazoa > Arthropoda > Insecta > Coleoptera > Chrysomelidae > Gonioctena > Gonioctena quinquepunctata. The sequence continues at coordinate 322,833 of JAFIRS010000333.1, forward strand.
ATTTCCCCCATGTTACATTGTTACAATTTGGTCATTCAGTGTGGTACACCTGATGAACCACACAGAACAACACTGGACTGCATGGCACTGTATTCAGTGCATTCTGATTCTACCTTTCAGTTTCTCTTTCTGCATTGTTTTGGAGTTAACGGCGTTGGTTGATTTTTTTAACTAAGAAAAACATGGAAAGCGATCAGTGTTTGAACTGAATAAGTAAATAAAGTAAGTATTACATGAATTAAATATATTATCTTAGTCCAGAAACATAATATAACCTCAAAAGCATACAATGTGTATTTTTTGATAGGGTGTTCGAATCTGTAATGACATGCTCAAACTGTATCATTGAAGATTTTTGAAAAAACCACCTGTTTACTTCATCATTTTTCCATTGGGAACTTTGTTAGTTTTCAGATTATGGGATTCAATCACTGTTAAAATGAATATTTCTCTAAATGTAATTTCAACTAAATCTTCCTAGAGATACAATTGAAATTATATACCGGGTGACTATGGGACTAGGACCATGCCTATATATATTTCCTTCACTTATCAATGAGACACAATTTCGAATTGACAGACATATGAAAACAAAATGGCCAACTTCCGGTTTCGCCAGAATAGCCACCAACTTCGATTTTTCAAATGGAACACCCGGTATGTTTGATGTTTTTCGGATCTACGGCTCAAATTACATACGACAATTGCCGAATTTTTATTTTACAATTGAAAATAAAATTTAAATTTTTTTTTTTTAGCCCAAAAGGCCTTGATCAGGTTAAAATCGATACTAATTTACATCAGTAACTCATAGTAATAGTCATTTCATTGATAAGATCAATAACAAATCCCACAGCAGGAATTGGTATTTTCTGAACACATTTCTAACGAAAAAATCGTTTTTCTCAAATAGTACCCACCGAGGGCCATCTTGCCATTTGATAGATAATTTAATTACCAATTCAACGATATACATTATGTACCACTTTCTTTTTGTTCAAAACGTAGAGAGCCATTAACAAAATGAAATCAATCTGAAAAAATTGGTAGGTAACATGACATCTATTCATTCTTTCAAACTTTACTTCAGAATGATAACAATGAATTACCAAAAATAACCGACTTGACAATATGTAATGATCATAAACCATTACAGAAAAGGTAACTTTAATGTAATCAAACTGTTTGAATAAATCTAACAACTGAAACGGTGAAACATTCACTGTACAAATTATTACTCACAATACCATTATCCTGTTTTCAATAGAAGAGTTTCACAACCATCGAAAAGTCATTTTATTTATTAATGACCAATGATATGTTCGAAGTGTTGCCTGTTTTCCCTAACACATAGACTAGTTCTATTTATTATACACCTCATCACATTTATCAGTTCGTGAGCAGGAATTTCCTGTGCTCATGCCCTCCAAAGAAGTTGTTTTCGTCGAGTGGGTATACTTTGGATTTTATGTGACCCCATAAATAAAAATCAATAGGGGTTAAACCGTCGATCTGATTGGACCATTTGTTCCAATCCATCTCTGCCCATAGGTATCACTAAGATATTGCGAACAATATTAGCATTATGTGGTCCTGCACCATCCTGCTGAAAAAACATATTTTCCCTGATGTTCTCAAGTAAATCGTTGATATTATTTTAAATATTGTTCTCTAAGAACTGTAGATATTTTTAGCCCGTCAAAGGTCCATGGAAAAGAATTGGTCCAATGATTCTTGTCCCTATGATTCCTACCCAGACGTTGAATCCAAATCTTTCTTGGAAATTACCTTCTCTCAGCAACCTAGGATTTTCTTGAGCCCAATACCTTGTATTATTCCTATTGAACATACCATTATTCGTAAACCTTAGACTCATCTGTAAACAGTATCTTCGAGATAAAACCATTATTCAAATCATGATGACGCAAAAGCCAATTACAATGAGTTATTCTCCGTTCTGGGTCATGCAAACTGTATTTATAGGAGCGATATTTATGTTTTTTCTGGCACTGCTGATCCCACATTCAATTTCCAATTCTCGCTCTGAGGCAGATGGAGAAAAATGAACATATATGCTAAAACATTAGTTTCCGCTTCTTCACTGATGATGAAGTGGATGTGGTTTTGATCAGCTGGTTCTTTCCTTAGCATCATTTACAATTTCCTGAAATAGGTCCTCGATGGGTGCCGTCTTAACGGATAACGAACAGCGTATAGTATTCTAGCATTGACAGCGTTCTTCTGATCGACATTCTCCGTATATCAATATCATATCGATTTGTTCATTTCGAGAATGCCGATTATTATTTTCCATTTCAAAAAAACTTTTTACAAAAGAAACGAGATGACAAGAAAATTGGTATTTTACTTTGGATATGACATTAATCACTGTTTTCCATGATTCCACGGCTACCTTTCATTTCATCAAACCTAAACGGATAACTCATTGGAATTTGTAGGCATCGTATAAAATATTGTACAAATTCAATAATTGATCGTTTTTAGTTTTGAACAAAAAGAAAGTGGTACATGATGTATATCGTTGAATTGGTAATTAAATTATCTATCAAATGGCAAGACGGCCCCCATTTGAAAAAAACTATTTTTTCGTTAAATATGCGTTCAGAAAATTTCAATTCCTGCTGTAGGATTTGTTATTGATCTTATCGTAAGTAATTGCACAAGTTCATCAAAATTACCGATAATTTTGCATGACAGCGTGTTGTTAAAAAACTGCATGAGTTCATTTTTATTTTTGGAGAAAGAGCCCGACACCGAAGGTATGAAATGACCGAATGCAGTTTTTCAAAGACAACATATTTTGATGCACGAGTGTAATTCGGGGGAATATTTCCCGAGTAAATTGTCAACTTGTCAAACTGACGTTATTAATTTATAAATTCTTAACTTGTCATCAATAACCATCCCGTAACTGGAAAAAAGAAGAAACGCGTTTGTTTTAATATTTTTCATTTATATATTATGAAAGTATACGTAAAAATAAAATGAAACTATTTATTCAAGGTTAAACTAAATCAAAAGTTGCAGGAACTGCAGTGAAATACACAATTATTATTCTGGTTAGACAATGCAGCTATCTGTGCATTAACGGCTGAAGAGGATGTTTGAGAATGCTGTGTGCCTGTGGTACGTCATTGCCACGCATTTTTTGAATATTTCTTTATGGTGATCTTCATCTATTTGAAGATATGGCGTTTTTGAATTTGAATGGCCCGTGATTTTTATAAGTTGCTGCTCGCCCACCCCTTTTTTTGCGAGATTGGAGACGGCTGTAGCTCGTAACGAATGGTTAGTAAGCTTGATATTCTCTGTATTTAAACCAGAAGCTTTGGCTTGTAGAACAGTCCATTTGCTTCCTGTATTTCGTCCAGCAGGAATATCTTTATATACCATTTTCTGTTCAACTTCCAAGCGGGATTTACAGTGAGAAAGAGTCGTTTTGTTTTTATTCCAACCCGCTTTTCTAGTAATTTTTTGTACAGTCGAATTAGACACAAATCTAGATTGATTTTATTGTTTATTAGCCATTTCAATGAAGCGCATGGTTTTTCCCCTCCTTGCATCGTCTTAGTAAACACAGGATCGTAAATAATCCTTCCTGTTTTTTCACCTACGTTATTTTCTTCTTCTTTAAAGTACCAAATTAAGCACTTGTGGCCTTCTCCACCATGCCAAGCTAATTCAAAAGCAAAAACAAAAAATATCTTCTGCAAACCATCTGGGGTGTTTTCGAAACAACCACGAACCATATTTTGGAATTCATCGTACTTCAGAAAAACTGCACTTTCCTTTCTCTTCTCTAGATCTGTTTGTAGTTGTATTCTCTTGGCATTTTTCGCATCTCTGGCTGCTTTGAACTCAAAATTAGTAAAAGGGTTAAAATTGATGTTGTATTCAGTGAAATATTTTTCCATCAGTAATTTATTGGTTACGTTCCAAATCGTTTTAACAGTAAACTCTTTGTACTCATCGCCATTCTGCTTACGCATATTGAATGCCCAGTCCGTTAATATTTTTTCCAGAACATTAATTTGTTTTTTCTTCCCAAGTATAGTTTTTCTCAGCACAGAAGCTCATAAACTGACGCCACACGTGTTTTCTGTTCTGTTTTGTGTTATTTGGTTCGTTTTCTAACACATTTTCTTCAATAGCTTGTAGTGAAGCCCGACCGAAACGAGACATTTTTAATAAATAATATTTTTGACATTACTTGTCAAACTGACGTTACTTATAAATTGTCGCTGTATTATCAAAGTGTACAATGGAATTGCCATGGATATGAACTGTGCAATTATCGGTCTACAGTGCAATTATCGCAGGGCTCTTTCGCTTTCTAGGATGCAATTATCGCTGTAATGTTGCGATAATTGCAGTCCATTTACATGGGATTTTTGACAGGAGGGAAATATTCGATGAAATGAGTTACTGATGTACATTGTATAGATTTTAACCTGATCAAGGCCTCCTGGGCTAAAACAAAATATTGAGAAATTATTTTTTTCAATTGTAAAATAAACTGTCGTATGTAAATTGAGCCGTAGAATCCGAAAAACATCAAACATACAGGTTGTTCCATTTGAAAATTCAAAATTGGGAATTGGAAACCGGAAGTCGGTTTTGTTTTCATATTCTGTCAATCGAAATTGTGTTTCATATGTAGGAATTACTTTTCCAATCTTCCAACTGATTGGAAAATTAAACAAAATATGTTAAATCAAAATTGAAGAAATATCTGCAAGAAAACTTTTTTAAGCATTTCTAAATTTTTTTAAACTCGAGATAAAATGTTTAGTTCTGTCTGTGAATATATGACATTTATATTTTACATTTGATTTGTTTTAAATTCGAGATAAAATGTTATTCCCTATCTGTTATATGTAAATTTTTATATTTTGTATTTTGATTATTTTTTTTTTTCTTGACGTATCCATATCATGTATTTATTCTCAAAGGTTCAATAAATTATTATTATTATTATTATGTACAAAATTTCATTCAAATCGGTTGAAAAATGAAGGAGATATAGGCATACCCTAGTCCCATTGTCACCCGGTATAGAAAATATCTAATCATTTGCAATTATCTTCAAAATTGGTGGTTATATATTTCACATCGAATCTGTTTCATGGATAAAATCTAATTTAAATTACCTAAAAATATAGAAGCCTTGGAAGTTATAAAAAATAACAGAATAAATTAATGGAAAAGTTTCCTCAGATATGTCAAGTTCGTTTTTCAAGAAGAATCTATTTTGATTACATGTTAGACAGCCTAAAGGGTATAAAATTGAAAAAAACTCCATTTCAATAGAATGTGACACCTCAAATGTCAAAATAAATAACAAATTGCCAGAAAGTGATCTCTAAAATGTTTTATTTTCAGCGATTCAATGTGCGCAAAACGTTTTGGGAATGTTCTGTTGTGTCTATGAAAAGGCTATCAAAAAAACGTAGGACAAGATTTTGTGACTCCTGAAAATCGCCTCCTATTAAAAAAGTTCTATTCTTATAAACAGATCATCTAGGATGTTCAATGTCTCAAAACCCGTACCTACTTTTAACATCTCAGTGTTTTTTTCCTCCTGGGTATGATAATTGATAACCGAAATTTTTACATCAAGTCTAATTTTTTTGAAATTCCGATAAAATGAAACACTGACTGAATCAAAACTGTAAATTTTGCAACTCAGTGAAGGTGGGCAATATTGTTAAATAAATGGCAAAAAATTAGTGGGGATTATTTGAAATAAAAAGTTTAACATAGCAAATTTGTTATAACTCGTTTAACTTAAAATTTTAAAGCATTTTGCAGTCACTTCCTTCTTCGGCAAACTAATTAATTTTTTTTAATGAACATTATTTGAGCTCATTTTGACCAAAAAAATAATATTGTTCGAAACTGGGGCGTGATTATAAAAATCTGGATTAAATTCAATCCGTTTTTCCCTTTTGAAAAACAACACAATAATGCCTTCGACATAAAATAATCACAATACCAGGTGACTAAATTCGAATGAATCACATAAACTATTCGTCTGTCGCGGCGACACGCTCATATATTCAAAACAATTCTAAATTTCCAGAATGTTATTTCCGGAACCATCTGGTTCTTGGAAATATCTCGATGATTCTATGATCATCGGAAGATCCCGACGCGACGGCCGCATTGTCTAGCACGGCGAGATGAATAGGGACGTACTCTACTAATTTCGCAACAATATACTAACAAAAGTACTGCACCGTTGAAATTGCCTTAGATGACTGAAAAATTTGCAACTCTCTCCGATGACGCATGATTTTTTTTATAATTTACAATAACATTAATTATCGAAAAATCCCCAAACATTGGAACATATCTATATTTTGATTGCAAATGACGGTATTCTCAACTCAGGTGTAATACTAATTTTGCAACAGCTCACAACGTCGGGCATAAAATCAATATTTTGTAATTTTTTCATTAAAGTAATATTAACATTTCTGCAAATTCTATATTGAATTCGATGGACCCTGGAAAACGTTTAAAAAAAATTTGAACTCTCTATGAAAGTGGGCATTTTCCCTTTCGTATTGGAAATACATTTGTTGTTTGATAGTGCCTTTTGGCCCCAACATCTGAAGAGTTTTTTCTAAGATGTTCACGAACCCAGGAAATCGCGTAAATTACTGAATAAATGATGATGAAATAAGTAGAGAACTATGGGGAAAAGGAAGGAAGAAAAAGAGAGATATATGAAGAGACAGAAAGGAGATAAGTGGGTACTGGTGCCGACAGCCCGGGTGTACTAATAGCTACCGAGTCATTCAAGAACTTGTGCGTTCTTCACTGCGTCGTCAAAGAAACACTGTGTTTCATTTTGTTGGGGCAGCATCCCAGCGCACAAAACATGTCAGAGTGTTAAAAGTAGAGATTTTAACTTTAACATCCACCGCGATGTTCTGTTTATACATGAATATAACTTTTTTAGAATTCTCATGGCGATTTTCAGGATGTCCCCGGGATGTCACAAAAAACTTGTCCTAAGTTTTCATAGACAACAGAACATCCAAAAATGTTTTGGAACATTAAATTGGTGAAATAAAAAATTGTTAGACATCACTTTCTAAAGCCTTTTGTTAATTTTTGGACATTTGAAGGTGTCACATTAAATAAAATCTTTATTAAATCCTTTTTAGATCACATAATGATATAGGATACGTCTAAAAAAAAAACTTGGGGGTGTCAAGGACCCGGATAAGAAGTTCCTTTCGATAATTAGTGAAGGAATTGTAATAATTTTTTTTTTTTTAAATTATAATAATATTTTTATATATATATATAATATATATATGCACTCTGTCTGTCTATTCTTTTGTACAGTCATAGATGGCGGGACTTTTAAACACAACAGAGTGTATATATATATATATATATATATATATATATATAAATACTCTCGACTTCGTAAAACCAACAGCGTATAGGTTAGAACACGCACGGCTTTAAAAAACATACCGCATTGATATTGTAATATTAAAATATAATTTGCTTTTCAATTTATTAAAGTTATGACGCGTACACTTGCTAAAAAACAATAATGGAATTTATAACGCGTATGACTTGTTCAAAATAGTAAAGGCGTTATAATGCGTACTTCTAAAAATACATAAGCATTTATTATTGTCTGTATAAAATCTCTACTTACCTAACTCCATCAGCAATATCCGGAACTTGTGCAGAAACACTGTCAGGATTCAGTATTATTTTATTATTTATTATGTACAAAAACCCTATACACTCAAAAAAAAAAATAATCGTCGCGACACCACACTGTTAATGTAAAAAAAGCGAAACGAAAAAACTGGCTTGTTTGGAGAGAGAGAGAGAGAGGAGAGAAGGAAGAGAAGCAAAAAAACGCCGCACGGCTTCAACCATAGGAAAGTCTCGTTACAATTTTGGTCTTAATTTTTTCCTCTACCCCTTTTCAAACGATAAGGAACTACCATAGAAAACAAAAAAAAAGAGGTTTCAAACCTGCGAAAAAATTGACACCAGTTTTTAAAAGTGGCGACATATCTCCCTGCCGAACTAAATACAGTTGGGAAACCGAATGAGATAAGGCGGGTTTTTTAAATGTGTTACTTTTTTTTATGATTTTATATATTTTTTATGATCGTTCCCCTTTTTCTATTCCATAGAATGGTTGTATCATATGAAATAAGAATGGCAAATCGATCAAATAAAAATATACGTAATCGGGAGAAACAGTTCTTCGTGGTTAAAAAAAAAAAATTAAAGTAAATCTTTACATGATATCAAGAACAAAATCAAAGATCTTATAAAAAAAATAATGTTGAACATAAAAAACTTTTTATTGTATCTAGGAAAGGAAAACCCCAAAAAACAAAAAAACCCAAAAAAAAACAAAATTGAAAATATTCTTCGTCTTATCAACAAATTAACCAAAATAAAAAAAAATTACATTTACAAAAACCTTCAATAATTTTGTTCATTTTTTAGCACAAAGGAGAACGGGGGGTATTTAAAAATCTCCAGTTTGATGATATTTTTGTATTTCAAATGGTGATAGAAAAGGAAAAATGATGGGGAAATAAGTATCCTTTGTGAAAATTTCTGCAACGATGGAGGGGAAAAAAGTACTTTTTTAAAAAAATTTATTTTCCCTTTGTGAAAGAATTTTCGGGAATTTCAGCGTCAACCAAATAACAAAACATTCCTTTTTTCGACTTTGGGGGCTTAATTCAAGTCCATTAGTATAATTTCATAATTAATTTTTTATGAAATTAACAGAAAATTTTCAAATTATTACGTGCTTTGTCATTTTCTGAAAAAATTGAAATTAAAATATTATTCAGTCGTCTTTGATTGCGGGAAAGCCCCCCTCGCGACTGGCCGTACCCAAAAACGGGTCAAAAACCCAATTTTTTCAAACGTTCTTTTTTTTAATTTGTCGGGGGAACTACTTCCCAAAAAAAAAAGATTAAATTACTAAATTTGAAAAAAGTTTTCAATAATGAAAAAAATATGTATTTGTAACGAAAAAAAACAACGGTTTAACTAATTTATTTAACCCAATCCAAAACAATTTTATTACTCCCCCCACTTTTTGCTCGGGGTATGGGCTCGTTCAGATCCGAGACTTGGGGCCCCTTTTTTCCCCCCTCACGGAATTCCCGATCTTTTGAATTCCGGCGGGTTGGGGATCAGCATTTTTCCAACGTTTCCAATATCGACCGTTGCTCTCCGCGGAAAAAAACGACTGGTTCTCGAATATCTGGGGGGTGATCTCATGTGTCGATGGCAACATGTGGGGCGACAGGCCCCCAAAAGGGTTTTTAAAATTTCCCCTTTTTAAAGACTTTTTGCCCCAAATTTCATCCTTGGGGTGTGACGATATCTGCATGCCCCCCCAATCTGCACCGTGAAGTTCGAGGGGGAAATAACACTCCCGGGCTTCAGTGGGCGGGGAAGAGGGTTACAGCAAACCAGAACCCGACGCCCGGGTTTTGAATATGCCTCCAGCATACTTTTTTGCTCTCCAGCCAACCCATCAATACCCCAGGATAATTTTGGGAAATTCCCAAAATCCCCCAGGTTCTGGGCCCCCCATAAATTCTCTTAGTTTGGGGACTCTTCCAGACATCTTCATGGGGCGGTTTATCTTGGGGAAAGCCTCTTGGTCTGGTAGTTTTTTCGGCCCCTTTTTTCACGAGCACCCCACCATTTTTTGGGAACCCCTGGGGGTTTTGGGGTTGCCCAAATTTTTTGGGGAACACTACGGCGATGCCCCCGGGCATTCAAGTCTTCTGCCCACAGTGCGCTGGGGCGTGTACGGCACCTCAAAAGGGGCTCGTGACTCCTCCCCTAGAACCCCAGGGGGAACTTTCTGCCCTTTGAATAAAGGCCCAAAATTTTCGAACGCATATCCCCCGGTGGGGGGGGTGGAACTTGGTCATGGTTTCCAGCGATGGGGAACCTTTAAATGGACGCCCCCTTTGGGGTTTTCCCCGGGGGGGGGCCCCAAATGGATTCGGTACACAAGGTCTTTTCCCCCCTTTTTAAAATTTTAGGGGGGCCCCTTTCCCCGGGGTTTCCCGAAACTTTGGTGATCCCCCCGACGACGTTTGGGGTTGTCCCCCCCAAACCAGGTCATCAACCAAATCCTCCAGCGTCGGCCTTGATGTCATGGGTCTTCTTCTTTTTCCCCCGGCCCCTCTGGATGTTTCAACCGGACTCGTTCTTGGATGTCGTCCATTCTCTGCCGAAGTTTGCGGGCGTAGTCCCCCCCCCAAAATGTCTTGTCCTGGCGGTACCCCAAATTTTTCGGGTCCAAGGCCCCCCTTTTTCCCCGGCCCTTTAAAAATTTTAACTGGGGGGGATTTTCCCCCGGGGTTTGGGCTGGTTTACTGCGGATCGATGGGCCATCAGGAACAAATGAAAAATACTGGTCCCAGTCTCTTTGATGGTAAAAAACAACCTTGGACAAGTGGCGGTTGATCGCCCTGTTCATCCGTTCCACCTTTCCATCGGATGCGGATTTTGGGGGGGCCGGGGTTTTTTTATCTTGGGATGTTCCCCGGTAGACATTTTTTTTTGGGAAAAAAGGGGTTGGATTCAGAATTTCTGCCTTCCCCCGGGGTGCAGCTCCATTGGAATACCAAAATCGACATATCCATTCTTTCCCAAGACGTCGGCGACGGTGAAAAATTTTCCGGTTTGGGCGGGGCAGGGCCCGCCCACTTGGGGGAAAAATAGCCCCTTTTCCCAAAAAGGGGATGTTTTTTTTCCCCCTTTTGGTCGGATAGGGGGAAAAGGGGGCCGGCGATGTCAATGGCGATTCTCTCGAACGGGCTGGGGGGGTTGTACTGGCATCGGGAGGAGGGCGTATTCGGGGTCCATTGCTAGCGGCGCATACAGCGCCTTCCTGCACCAGCCCTGGACAAAAACGACAATTCCCCAAAAAAAACCTTTTGCCTCATTTTCTGCAGGGGTCTTCGTCCCCCCCCAAATTTGTCCTCCGGCGACCCCCCCCCTTGGTTTCCAAAAAGCCTTCCTCTCTTCTGTTGGGGGGAAAACCCAATTTTTGGCGTCTGTTTTCCCCCCCCCAATTATGGGCCCAAACACTTTTTCGGGCCCCCCTTGGGGTCGGAAAAAAGAGGTTCCATTCCCCCAAGGGGTTTTTAAACCCCAGCCGGCGGTAACCGGACCCTTTTGCCGTGGTCTTCGATTCCCCCTTTCCCCAGCTGACAAAAAAAACCAAGGTCGGGGTCTCCTCTCTTGGTTTTCTGGATCTTGCTGTCATTTTTTTTGTCATCCATTCCCGCGGTTCAAAAAGGGGTGTTGCTTCTTTCTCTTCTGCTCGTCGGCAGTGGGCAATCATCTGGACATGGTCTTCGCGACAAGGCATCTGCATTCTTATGGTTTTTTTCCCCTCGATGTTCGATCTCAAATCAATTCTTGGAGCCCCCTTTTTTAACGTGCTTTTGCCCCCCCGGGTTTTTGAACCGGAGTTTTTTGGGGGGCTGCATGGTCAGTTCTGGGGGGGAATCTTCTTCCCCCCCGTACTTGTAAAGTGCCCCCCCCCCTTTTCAACGGTAACGGCTCCCCCCTGGTGACAAAAAAAATTTTTGCGCGGGGGTTTTTTGCGGGAAGCGTTTTTTTTTAAAAAACCAATTTTCTCCTGCCCCCCTGGAGGGGAAAATGGGACAGCTCCAAGTCCCCGTTGCTGGCGTCCGCCCCCAAAATGAACTTCCGTTGGGAAAAGGGATAGCTCAGAACAGGTGCGTTAATAAAACCCCCCTTCAGCTTCCTGAAGGGAGTCTTAAAAATTCTTCGGACCATTTGGAACTTTGTTTGACCTTCCGGGGGCCCTGGTCGTGGTTTGCGATTTTTGGGGAAACCCATATCGGCGATGGGATGTGCAAAAAACCAAAAAGGAAAAAATTCGAAGTTGGTGAATTTTCTTTTGGGATGGGAATCCTTAACAGCTTTGATCTTCTGGTCATCCCTGCTACCCCCCTTTCCCCCGAACAACGTGGCCCCCCGGAAAATTTTTTTTTTTTTTTTTGGAACGGGGGGCATTTCTTAGGGCTCAGCTTCAATCCGGGGGTTTTTAATCGCGGGAAAACCCCTTCCCCCCAAATTTTCCGTGGTCCTCGAACGATCTGCCGACCACAATTATGTGTGGGGGAAATTTTTCCCAACACGTGTTCCATGAGAGTCCCTTCGTCTGTTTCCATCAATCTTTTTGAATGTGGCGGGGCATTACAGAGCCAATGGCATAACGGTGAACTGCCCCCAAACCCGAACCGATGGTAAAAGCAGTCTTTTCTCCCATCTTCCTGAGCGGGTTTTACTTGCCCCCCATCCCTCTTCAGATTAAAAGGGGGGGGGGAAAAAAAGGGGGAGAAACCCAAACCGCGTGTCCCGGGGGGTCATCTATTCTCGGGGGGGAATTTTAAAATTTTCCCTTTTTTGTGACATTATTAAGTTGGCGATAGTCTACACAAAAACGTGTCGATCCATCCTTTTTTTTTTCCCTTTTTCCCGGAAGGGGGCCAGGGACGTCAGATGGTTCGATAACTCCTTCTTTTCCCATATCGCTGACTATTTTGTCAGCCTCTTCATTTTTTGGCAAAAAGGGAAATCTTCTTCTGATTTGCCGGATCGGGGGGGGGCCCCCCCGTAAAAAAAACCTTTGTGCTGGACCCCTTAGTTCCCCCCCCCTTTTTTCCCCCTTTTCGAAGATTTTGGGGACTTTTTTTACTAAATCTCTTAATTTTGGGGGGGGTTTGGGGTTTGGTTTTTTTTCTTTTTTGGAAAAAGGGGGGGGGAACTTTAATTTTTTTTTTGTGGGGGGAAATTGTTGGGTTTTTGGGGGAAACCCTCCGCTCCCCGGGGGACTGGGGAAAATGGCGAAAAGGGGCCCCAAATTTTTTCCCTTTTTTCAAAAGGGGGCTGGAAAAAATTGACATTCATGACCCTTCGGGCCAAATTGGTCAGCACGCAACAAAAGGTCCCCAGTTGCAAAACCCCCGTCTTTTCTCATCATGAAAAATTTGGGGTCCCCCCATCCGTTTTTCCCCCGCTCGTACTGCCGTCCAAACCAGGGCCCCCCAAAAAAGGTTTCAGCCCCTCAGGTACGCTTTCTTCAGCCAACAACCCCCGGATCAACCCCTCACTTTCCCAGGCCCCAGCTCTTCTACCGTTGACACGTAGGACGCCGTCTTTGAAATCAATTCAAACCCTCTAAATTTATGTGTCCTTCCGATGTTTTTCATCGTCTTCGATTCCGCAAAGGGGGGGCCGATGCCTTTTAGGCCCCCCAAAATTTTTTCAATCGGTAGCTCGCCTTCGAGCGGGCCCCCCGTTGCTTGCGTAGCTTCAAGTTGTCAGTTCAATCCTTTCCCCGGGTTCTAAAAGGGGGAATTTCCCCCAGTCGCACCTGTATCGCGTGGTGAAAGGTCGTTTTGAGGGAAACCGTCTCAAGCCCTTTGTTCTGTCGTTGGGTTGCGACATATGCGTTTTAAACCCGGGCTTCCCGGGAAAATGCCAGGGTTGCCTTCTTCGCCCCCTTTTTTTTTTTTCCCCGCATCGGGTCGATGAATTTTGGGAAAATTTCTACGAAATGTCTTTTTCCCAATTCCGGATCTTATCTGTCTTTTCTCGGGAAACCTTCCTTATCACTTTTCTTAGGGGGGGGTTCAATTTTAGCAGGCCCCCGGGAGTCTTCCTCAATCGTTAATTTTCCCCGGGGGTTTTTTCGATTTTTTTTGCGTTTTTAATTAAAGCTCGTGCCAGTGCGTCTACAAGATTTTTGGGCAAAATTAAACAACCTTTTCTGGTTTGGCACGGAGTCAACCAAACCCCCAAAACCGCTAATCCCCCTTACATTTTTGGTAGGGTGGATTCGAGAAACCCCAACGTAAAAACCCTTTTTAAATTCTTGAAAAGGATTCGCCCTTTCGAGGGTTTTTTTCAGCGGGGGGTTTGGATACGTGTTCCAAAGGGGGGCCATACCCCAAAAATTCGTGTTTAATCATGATCTGTCCTCCTGTTCTTGGGCGGTGGGTTTGTAGAAAATTTTGTCCTTCCCCCGTAATAAAAAATTTGTCCTCTTTCCCCCATTCCTCCTTTTGCTTTGGCCGTTTGTTTAAACTCCGGCGGTAATTTTCCAGGGGTTTTCCGTCAATTAAGGGGGGTTTATGGTTCCCTTTTTCAGAAATGCCTTGACATTTTTTATCCCTCTTAATTTTCCAATTCAAACTCAAGCCCACATTGCTTTTCGTTAACCATTTTTGGGGGGGCACTATTAATTCGTTTTCCGCTTTAATCGTTTCCTTTTTTTTTCCATTTCTGCCTCGTTTCCCCCTCTTTTTCCCCTCGCTGATTTTTCCTTCTCTTGTCCATCTCTCCTCGACCCATCTTTGATTTTATCTCCCCCCGGGTTTATTTTTCCCAAATTTTACTATCTCTGCTAAAGGGTTTCCCCCTTCTTTTTTCCCAAATTAGCCCCCCCAACAATTTTTTTTTTGGCCTTCGTGTTTTCCCCGGGAATTCTCTTTGGGTTCTTGAATTTTTGGGTTCTCTTCAATTTCTAAATTTTTTTCGGCTTCTTGAATTTTTTAAAACTTCTCTTTTTTTCCTTTTTAAAATTTCTTCAGATTCTAAACTTCTCTTCCGTTTTAGAATTTTTTTGCAGTTTTTTTCCGGTTTGAGTTTCTTCGGTTTTTCATTACCAAACTTAAATCACCTCCGGGGAATTCAAAAAATGTTTCGGGGCCTCACCTTCTTTATAAGTCCTTTGCAAGTCTTTCCGGAGTACTTCTTTTTTTCCTTTTTTCCCTTCCCCCTTTTCCCCAAAATTTCCGTTTCTTCCCTACCTTCAAATCCCCGGCCTTTTTTTTGAACATTTTGTCTTTGACGAATTTTTAGTCCCCTTTTACGAAAAGTTATGGGGTTTTTAAAAAATTACCCCAATTCTTTTCCACGGGCCCCATCTTTTTTGTTTTTACCCAAGGGTATCATTTATATTCCACGCACAATTGTCCCCTTGAAAAACCCGGGGCTTTTTTTTTGTTTTCCCCCCAAAAGGGGGATCGTTTATATTCCACGTTGTCCCCTTCGAAAACCGGGCCCCGTCTATTTTGGGCGTACAGAAAAAGGCATCAATTTATTTTTTGACTCCACGATCCTTTTTTTTTAAAATCTTCCGACCCAATTGTAACGTAAATAAAAAAAACTTGGTTTAACTAATTTATTTTTTAAATTTAAACTAAAAATTTATATTACTACGCCCTGTGGCCGATGGTATGGGCTCGTTTTTGACCGTCCGTGAACTTGAGGGCTGTCTATTTATCTCCGTCACCCCGGAATTCCCCTTTCGAATTCCGGCGGTTGGGGATCCCCGGGGTTTCCCAAACGTTTTAAAATC
The DNA here is from genome assembly GCA_018342105.1 of Gonioctena quinquepunctata. NCBI lineage: Eukaryota > Metazoa > Arthropoda > Insecta > Coleoptera > Chrysomelidae > Gonioctena > Gonioctena quinquepunctata. The sequence continues at coordinate 338,287 of JAFIRS010000333.1, forward strand.
GACCGTTTCTCTCCGGAAAAACGGGTGGTTCTCAATATTCCCCGGGGTGATCTCATCGCTTTCGTGGCAAATGTGAGGCGACAGGTCCCGGCCCCCGGTTCGTTAAAAGTTTAAAAATTTTTTTTCCCCTAACTGGGAACGATCACATTTCCTTTTAAAAATTTTTAAAAATAATACAAATGGGGTTTTAAAAAAAAACATATTTAAACAACAGTTTACGACAATCAGTTAAAATTAGAATTTGAGTGACCTCACCTCCCAAAATATTCAACCACTGAAAGCGGGTTTTGAAATAGAAATCATTCCCTTTTGTTTGGTTTGAACTTTTTTTTATTGTCCATCTTTATAACTCCCGGAAGATTATTGAAGAATTCCCCCGCATGTGTGGACAATTCTCAAAAGATTTGGTTTTATGTTTTGGCTCTTACAATTTTTCCCTGTCTGGGGGATAAGTATGCATATCAGTTTCGATCATCTTGTTTATATTTTTTCAGCTACTACATTTTAAAATGAAATCAGGCGGGACATGATTGCGTATTCTATAAAATATTGTTTACAAGAGTCCCAAGCTCAGGTTGAATATCAGGCGAATGACCCTTTTGTGAAATAAATTTTTATTTAAAAAGTTCATTCTATTTGAAAGGGGGTTTTTTTCCCAATTTTATACCCCTGGAATGCACCCCTTTTTTAGGATGTTTTTTTGTAATCTAAATGGATTTTTTTAAAAAAAAAAAATTTGACACATTCGGGGAAAATTTTCCCCCTTTTTATTCTGTTGGATGATGTGTTGATGTTAAAAAAATAAAAAACAGTTTTTTTAATTTCCCAAGGCTTTTATATTTCTTGAGTACTGAAATTAAAATTTCATCTCATGAAACGAATCGAGGGAAATAATACTAACCACCAATTTTGAAGATATGAAATTGCATAATTAGATTTTTTTTTAAATAATTGCAATTTTTCTCTAGGAAGGGAAAGTTTTGTTGAAATTAATTTAGAAAAAAATTCATTTTTCACAGTGATTCTTACATATTTTTCGAATTTCCCCTAAATAAGGTTCTTTCGATTTTTATTAAAGACCATAATGGCCTTAACATTTTTTTGTACTAAAAAAAAGCTCCCCCTTCCCCCGCATATTTTTTTGGTTTCCCTTCCCAAAAAAATTTTTTCCCCTTTAGTTATAGCCAATCAATTTTTCCTTTTTCTTCGCAGGGTATAGTGTTATGCTAAAAATTTAAATTGAACCTTCTGAAACAAAAAAAAATAAACTTGGGAATTAGCCCCCATGCCGTATCTTTGCCTTTTGAAAATTTTTTAACCTTTTAAAGATGATATGAATGTCGGTTTGCCCACTTTTGGTTTTTTTTGGAAACCAGAATCCTTTTCCCTCGTCCGATTCGGTCGATAAATCTTCACCTCTTGATCAAAAACTTTTTTCACACCTTATAATAAACACTTATTATAATCCTTTTCATAATGGACCCATTTAAATACAGTTTTTTTCATAACGATAAAAATTTTAATCAATAGAAACCCTAATTTTAATAAAACTCTTGCATTTGACCTTTGTCCTAGATTCCTATCGTTTTTTTTTTGTCAAAATCAGTAGGTATTAAATTTTCGTAGAATATGGCAAAACTTCGAAAAATTTATTATAAAATTCTGATATCACGATATAGAAGAATTACCATCGACTCCTCCACATATCGGAAAGCAGAAAAAGCAGTCAAAATTTTTAAAAAACTGAAAATGTGAAAAATATATAGGGTTTTTTTGGACGGAGAAATAAAAAAATATTTCGACATTCTCCAAAAAAAGTTTTATTGTTTTTTAAATTGATGGAAACTATGAAATCATCTAGAAAAGGCCATTATTCAATTAAAAATCGTTGGTAAATATCAACCATTAAAAAACATTTTAAATATAAAAAGAAGCTTTATTAAAAAAAAGAAAAAAATTTTTTGGGAAAAAAAAAAAAACCGGATAAAAAAAAAATTATCGCAACCCCGATGAAAATTTTTTTTAAAAAAAATCTACCTAAAATTGCTTTTAAATTTTTGCTATTCATTTCCCCTTTACCTGCATGATATATTTTATTAATGTCAAAACTTTATAATTAACTCGTGGCGAACGGGCTAGGCCTGATTTGAACTAAGACTATATTGGAAAGGGTTCAAAAAGCCTGTACCCCTTTTTTTTTATTTTTTTTTTTTCTTTTTTTTTCCCATTTTTTTATTTTTTTTAAATTTATCTTTTTTTTTTAGGGGCAATGATTTTTTTAATAATGGACATGTCAAGGCATGAACTACATGACCTAAAAGTAAAATGTCAAAGATATGAATTGAATCTTAATTGTTAATGTGGTGAAATAAGAAAAAAAAAGAAACTACGGCCGAAAATTTCCCCACCTTTTTTTTCGTTTTATTTTAATGGAAAAGCACAATTCAAAACATTGGTTTTAATAAATTTGGAAAATTGGGGGAAAACCCAAAATGAAAATTTTAAAAACCTGCCTGACCCCAATTTAAAACGGGTTTGGGTTTTGAAAAGGGCATCTGCAACCGTATTTTGTCCCCGGGGGGGGAAAAACCCTTTAAAAAGTCTTTGGGGTTTCCCCAAAAATTTGGGGGCGGAAGGCTCTTAAAAAATTTGGTTCAAAAATAAAATCAGTTTCAATTTGGGCTTTTTGGGGGTTTTTAATGAAATAAATGAAAAAAATTTCCTTCCCCTTTAAAAATTTGGGGACCTGGAAAAAACACTCTTTCACAATAAATAAAACTTAAATTTTTTTTAAAAAATCAGTTAAAAGAATTATTAAGTTCAAAAATAAAAAATAAATATAATGAAAAAGAACCTGGCCCCCGGGCCGTCGCCTCACACGTTCCATCGACAGCGATGAGATCCCCCCGGGGATTTAAAAAAAAACCCCGTCGCTCTTCCGCGGAAAAAAGGAAAAAATTTTGGAAAAAATTGGAAAACCCGTCGCCAACTGCCGGAATTCAAAAAAGGGGAAACCTGTGACGGGGGATAAATATTGGGCCCCCAAAAATGGCACAACAGCCCGAACGGCCCATACGATCAGGTATTCGGGGGCGTAGTAATATAAATTAAGTTGTGATTAAGTGTTAAATAAATTAGTTAAACCAGAGTTAAGTTTATTTCTTTAAAATTGGTGTCGGGTGAGATTTTGAAAATAAACAAATTAAATCGTGGGTGGATAGTCAGAAAAAATAAATTGATGGGCCTTTTCTGTACGCCCAAAATAAAACAATTGGCCGGTTTTTTCGCGGTGGACAATTGTGGGAATATAAACTGATACGCTGTTCCTTTGAAACAAAAAAAGACAGTGGCCCGGTTTTCGCGGAAGTGGAAATTGTGTGGGAATATAAACGTACCTCTTCGCGTGGGAACAGACAATGGACTGGTGGCCCGTGGAAAAGAATTCGGAAGTGAATTTTTAACAAACGATAACCGTGTAAAACAGACTGATACCTCTTAAAGACAAAATGTTTTCAGAAAAGTGCGCGCCGTTGGGGTATGGAAAGAGCAGGGTGGAGGAAAGGGAACTGGAAACAACGGGAAAAAAACAATCTCCAGGAAAGGAGAAGGATTTTATACAAGAAGGTGGGGGCCCCGAAACATTTTTATTCGAGTTCCCGGGGTTGATTTAAGTTTGGTAAGGGGAAAACCCTCGAAAAACTACTAAATCCGTGAAAAAAAACTGCAACAAAATTCTAGAAACCCTGGAAGGCCGGGAAACCCTGGAAGAAAGCTTAAGAAAATTCAAGAAATCGGAAGAAAGCTTCTAGAAAATTCAAAACCTGGAAAAAATCTAGAAATCTGGAGAAAGCTCAGAAAATTAAAAAGGAAGCCTGGAAAAAAATGCTAGAAATCTGGAGGGAAGCGAAAAATTCTGGAGGAGCTTCAAGAAAATTCTGGGAAATCTGGAAGGAAGCTCTAGAAATTTAAGCCGGGAAGAGGCAGGAAACACAGAGGGCCAAAAAGGGGTTGTGTGGTGTGGCTAATTTCCAAGAAGAATGGGAACCGTTGGGGGACGGAATAAAATAAAATTGGGACCAAATGAACCGGAGGTAAAATAAAATCAAAGAAGGGGTCGGAGGCAAGGATGGACCAGTGAAGGAAATAATCAGCGATGGAATCAAAGCCGGATCAAGGGCAAATGGCCCAAAAAAAAGGAAACGACCCGGTAAGCTGGAAAAACAAATTAATAGTGCGTCCTCCACAGGATGGTTAACGAAAATGCAATGCTGGTTTTGGGATTTTTGAACTGGATAAAGTTCAAGAGGGTATAAAAGATTAAGGTCATTTCAAAAAAGGGGAAGCTTTCCATGAAGCCGCCTCAGTTCGACGGGAAAAACTCCATGGGCAAATTACCGCCGGCAGTTTGACAGCGCCAAAGCAAACGGATGGAATGCGGGGAAAGGCTGTTTACCTTGCATTACGTGGGAAAGCGACAAATATTCACAAACTCTCCCCCCCAAGGGAAAAGGAGGACTATTTATGGTTAAACATCTAGAATTACGTATGGCCCATTTAAAGTATACCACCCCCCAGCCGAAAATCGCTCCAAAAATCGGGCGTCTTTAAAATTGAAACTGACATTCATTTGGTTCGCTCGCATATCCAACCAGAAAATGTAAGGAACGCTGGGGGTTAACATTTTGGATGGACTCCGTGACCAGAAACCAGACAAAACGTTGACACTAAACCGTCAACACATCTCGTAGACACTGGCACGCGTTTGGAATTCGGGGCAAACAATTTCAAAGGAAGTAAAAGTCCGAATGATTGAGGAGGGCCCCAGGACCTGCTAATTTGGAAGCTGCCATGGGGAAAAATTAGGAAGTTTCCCTGGAAAAGACAGATAAGATGCTGGAATTGTGGCAAAATTTGGGCATGTGCTGGGAAATGTCCATTCAACTCGCTCCGATGCGGAAAACTAAAGAAGGTCGCGGGAAGGGGGGAATCTCGGCCTGTGTCCCACAACCCGTTACACGCATATGTCGCTATCCTGGAAACGACAGAAAGAGGTATTTTTCGTAACGGGCTCATCAATAACGAGCCTTGCACCCATGCTGCTAGATACAGGTGCAAATAGGAAATTCTCGGACTCCTTTGCCCAGAACACCGGAACGAATTGCCAAAAACTTGGAAGCTACCACGCAACAGGGAACTACTGTATTGGCGAGCTACCGATTGAAAATAATTTTGGGCAGCACTAAAGTGAAACATCAGGCCTTGGCGGACATCGAAGACGTGAAAACATCGGAATGGGCATGAATTCCAGGGGAATGGACCCAAAGGGCGTCCACTTTTCAACGGGGAAGGCTGGTACTTCATGGGAGAATTTAAAGAGTTGATCCTGTGCTGTTGGCTGAAGAAATAAGGTACCGGAGGGCTGAAACCATCCTGGGGCTCGCCTGGACGGGAGTGCGAGCAGTGGAGACTGATGATTTTCGAGCCCAAACTTCATGATGAAAGAAATTGGACGAGGGATTGCCTGGGGAAAACCCTGTTACGTGCTGAAAAAAAATTTTTACCGGTAATGAATGTCAATTCCCAGGCCTTAAAGAAAGGAACAATTTTGGGCCTTTTGCAGGGTTTTATCGTGATCCGGGGCGGAGAGGTTCGATTAGCCAACCCAACAACCCCAGAACTAAAAATTGGTTGCCACCTCTTCCAAAGACAAAAACCAGCTCAACGGGCCCCAAAATGGGTTTAGTCAAAAGTCCAAAAATCTTCGATCCGGACGGAAAAGGGGGGTCGAACTAATGTGGTCCCAAAGATTGATTCTGGGGTGCCCGACCGATCCGGCAATCAACGAAGACTTCCCTCTTGCCAAGAAGGAAAGGCTGACAAAATAGTCAACGATATGGGAAAAGAAGTGGGTTTTCGAACCATCGGCAGTCCCCGGTCCTCTCCAGTCGTACTGGTGAAGAAAAGGGATGGATCGACACGCTTTTGTGTAGACTATCGCCAACTAATAATGTCACGAAGAAGGACAGTTACCCTCTCCCGAGAATAGATGACACCCTAGACACGTTGGCTGGTTCCACGATTTTCCCGACCCTTGATCCGAAGAGTGGATACTGGCAAGTAGAACTAGCGCAGGAAGATCGAGCAAAGTACTGCTTTTACCATCGGCTCAGGATTGTGGCAGTTCACCGTTATGCAATCGGGCTCTGTAATGCTCCCGCCACATTCGAAAGATTGATGGAGACAGTGCTGAAAGGACTCTCATGGAACACGTGTCGAGTGTATCTCGACGACATAATTGTGGTCGGCAGATCGTTTGAGGACCACGTGAAAAACTTGGAGCGAAGTATTCCTGCGACTGAGGAACGCCGGATTGAAGCTGAGCCCTAAGAAATGCCATCTGTTCCAAAAAGAAGTACGATACCTCGGCCACGTTGTCTATGGAGAAGGAGTAGCAGTGGATGACCAGAAGATCAAAGCTGTTAAGGATTGGCCCATCCCAAAGACATTCACCAACTTCGAAGTTTCCTTGGTTTATGCACATACTATCGCCGATATGTGCTGGGATTCGCAACATCGCTAAACCACTGACCGGCTCACGGAAGGCCAAACAAAGTTCCAGTGGTCCGAAGAATGTCAAGATTCATTCAGGAAGCTGAAAGGAGCTTTGATCAACGCACCTATACTGAGCTATCCCTACCCAAGGGAAATTCATTTTGGATACGGACGCCAGCAACGTGGGACTTGGAGCGTCCTATCTCAGATCCAGGAGGGACAGGAGAAGGTCATTGGTTATTTCAGCAAGACGCTTAGCAAACCAGAGCGCAATTACTGTGTCACCAGGCGAGAGCTGTTAGCTGTTGTAAAGGAGTGGAACACTTCTACAAGTACGTGTATGGAAGAAGATTCCTGTTGAGAACTGACCATGCAGCTCTCAAATGGCTCTTACAGTTCAAAAATCCTGAGGGTCAAGTAGCACGTTGGATCGAGAGACTCCAAGAATTCGATTTCGAGATCGAACATCGAGCCGGAACTAGCCATAAGAATGCAGATGCCTTGTCGCGAAGACCATGTCAGATGATTGCTCACATTGCCGACGAGCAGAAGAGAAAGAAGCAACACTTTGTAGAACCGCGGCAATGGATGACAACTGGAATGACAGCAAGATCCAGAAAGACCAAGAGAGGACCCGACCTTGGCTTAGTCGTCAGCTGGAAGAAGGGCAATCGAAGACCATCATGGCAGGAAGTCGCAGGTTACTCGCCGGCTGTTAAGTCCTATTGGGCACAATGGAACTCTCTTATTCTGGACAATGGGATCCTGAAACGTGTGTTGGAGGCCGATATTGGTGGGGAAGACAGACGCCAAATAATTGTTCCCAGGAACAGAAGAGAGGAAGTGCTGCGGGAAATCCATGATGGAGTCGCCGGAGGACATCTGGGAGTGACGAAGACCCTGCAGAAAGTGAGGCAACGGTTTTACTGGGCCAATTGTCAAGCTGACGTCCAGGACTGGTGCAGGAAGTGCGCTGTATGCGCTGCTAGCAATGGACCTCGAATACGACCCAAGGCCCCGATGCGTCAGTACAACGTAGGCAGCCCGTTCGAGAGAATCGCCATTGACATCGCCGGCCCGTTTCCCGTATCCGACCACGGGAATAAATACATACTTGTGGCAATGGACTACATCAGTAAGTGGGCGGAGCCTATGCCCTGCCAACCAGGAAGCCATCACCGTCGCCGACCGTCTTGGAGAAAGAATCGAAATGTCGATTCGGTATTCCAATGGAGCTGCACTCGGATCAAGGCAGAAATTTCGAATCAACCTTTTCCAAGAAATAGTCTACTGCTGAACATCCGCAAGACAAGAACCACGGCCCTACATCCAGTCCGATGGAATGGTGGAACGGATGAACAGGACGATCAACCGCCACTTGTTCAAGGTTGTCTCTGACCAGTATCTTCATTTGTTCCTGATGGCCTATCGATCCGCAGTACACGAGTCAACCGGTCAAACTCCTGCTAGTATTATAATGGGCCGAGAACTGCGACTGCCTTGTGACCTGAAGTTTGGGATACCGCCAGGACAAGACACTGCGGGAGAGGACTACGTCAGCAAACTTCGGCAGAGAATGGACGACATCCACGAACGAGTCCGGTTGAACATCCAGAGTGCCAGCGATAAAATGAAGAAGACCTATGACATCAAGGCCGACGCTGGAGGATTTAAGGTTGATGACCTGGTTTGGCTGTACAACCCCAAACGTCGTCGTGGACTATCACCAAAGTTGCGGAACTCGTGGGAAGGCCCGTATAAAATCGTGAAAAGGATAAACGACCTTGTGTACCGAATCCATAAGCCACCCCGAGGGAAACCAAGGGTCGTCCATTTCAACAGGTTGGTCCCTTACGCTGGAAACCATGACCAAGTTCGCACCCTCAAGCCACCGGAGGATGATATGACGTTCGAGAAGTTTATGTCCTTGTATTCAAACGGGCAGAAAGTTCTACATGGGGTTACTAGAGAGGAGTCACGAGACCTTTCGAGGTGCCTGCTGACTACGCACTAGCGCACTGTGTGGCAGAAGATCTTCAAATGTCCAGGGCATCGCCGCAGTGTTCTCAAGAAATTTGGTCAACTCCAAACACTGCGGGAGCAGAATCCAGAAGTTGGTGGGGTGCTACAGTTGAAGAAAGGCCAGAGAAACATCTACTACCTAGTTACCAAGAGGCATTCCCAAGATAAACCGTCCTATGAAGATGTCTGGAAGAGTCTCACCAAACTAAGAGATACTATGGTGGACCAGAATCTGGCGGATCTAGCAATTCCAAAACTATCCTGTGGTATTGATGGGTTGGACTGGAGAGTCATAAGAAGTATGCTGGAGGCGATATTCAGATCCAGCGGCGTCAGGATTTTGGTTTGCTGTAACCCTCTTCCACGACCGATCATGAAGACCGTGGAGTGTTACTTCCATCGAACTTCACGGTGCAGATATGGGGAGTCATGCAGATATCGTCACACTCCAAGGATGAAATTTCGGGACGAAATGTCTTTAAGAAGGGGGCAATGTAACGAACCTAGGCCGGACCTGTCGCCTCACACGTTGCCATCGACAGCGATGAGATCATCCCCGGAGATATTCGAGAACCATCCAGTCGCTCTTCCGCGGAAAACAACGGTCAATATTGGAAACAATTGGAACATGCGGTCGCCAACTGCCGGAATTCGAAAGATCGGGAATCCTGTGACGGAGATAAATAGGTAGCCCTCAAGATGGCACGAACAGTCTGAACGAGCCCATACGATCGAGCTATTCAGTAGCGTAGTAATATAAGTTGTAGATTAAGTGTTAAATAAATTAGTTAAACCAAGTTAAGTTTATTTACGTTACAATAAATAGAATGTTTATAGTTTTCCTATATCCATGGTAATACCATTAATTACAATTTTGTGGAATTTTTTATAGAAATACGAGTAATTACTGTTATTGTGTTCAATACAAATATAAATATAATATTTATAGTTCTTCATTATTTATCGGGTGTAGAAAAAATAGCGTATGCAACTCTCATGTAATGGTTATTAATACACTCGCATAAACCATACGAAACTCGCCTTCGGCTCGTTTCGTATCCCGGTTAATGCTCGTGTATTAATAACCATCATTACATGATCGTTGCATATCTAATATACTAATTTTGTAACTCTGATATTTTTTAACATATGTTGCAAACATTATGGCCCACGCTGTATGAATCCTAAGTCTGAAGGTTTATTATATGGTCAGAAAATTATTCATACTCAATCTAATGACATCTAATTCATTGAAATCGGCCCAGTAATATAAAGGTTACGGGGTATATACCCATACATAGGTAAATATCTAGTTACATCACACATGCACTCTGAATATGGGGAAAATACTTTTCTTGCGTGTTTTTGCCTCCTGAACACGAATCCGGAAGAAAAATGCGGCGGTATCATACCATTCCCGAGTTACATAACTTTTTAAAAAAAAACCCAACCTCATGTTCAAGCACCGTTTTCTCAAAATGCCTCCTCCTTTTTTCCAGCATAAACAATATACCCTAAATCACTTATTTTTGACACAACTTTGCACAAAATATCGTGGTTATTATCGAAAAAATCCTCCTTCTACACAGTTGCAAATGAACAAATCTCGTTCCTTTGACAGAAGACATTTATTAACTTTTCTTATTTTTCATGTTGGTGATAAATGAATCAACTGTGTATAAGAAGGAGGATCTTTTTCGATAAAAAAGACGATATTTTGTGCAAAGTTGTGCCGAAATTAAGTGATTTGGGGTGTATTGTTTATGCTGGTAAAAAGAAAGGCATTTTGAGTGATTTTTGTGCGAGAAAACGGTGCTTGTTTTTTTTTAAAGTGCTGTAACTTGGGAACGGTATGAGACCGCCGCATTTTTCTTCCGGATTCGTGTTCAGGAGGCAAACACACGTAAGAAAAGTATTTTCCCCATATTCAGAGTGCATGTGTGATGTAACTAGATATTTACCCATACATATTTTTTTTCAAATTTCTGACACTAACAATATTGTTTATTTCGAAAGTTTCGACCGGCCCTGTATACGCGTAATATAAACACGACCGCAGCTAATCAAAATCAAAAGAAACACTGATATCAGTAAACACATAACCTCCCTGCACACACAAACCTCGCGGAAATAGACTGCTGTAAGTAGAGAGTGCGTGTGGCATTTATTTTAAACCGTGTTTTGTTCGCGGCGGGCAGCGGTGGTGCAACGGCATTCAAATGTTTCGTTTCGAATATGTGCGGAACTATTGAAAGTCGGGGGGACATGCAGAAGGACGAAAATCTCAAACAAGGTTTCATGATCAAGAGATCGCAGAACAAAAATTTTTTGACGCGAGTTAACTACAGAAAAAGGCTGTTTCGGCTCAACAGGAAGTTTCTTATCTACTACGATGCCGATGATTCACCGGCGAACATGTCTTGTGTAAGTATAATGTCTATATTTTATGCCTGTTTGGTATGCAAGGTACGGACGATGAGGTTCTGCTAGGCGAGGGCCTTTTCGTCATTTACGGGCATGTGGTCGAATACGGAGGTATACAGTGTGCTCGAAAAGTATCTCTCACAGGGCCGTATTAAGGGTGATTTCGCCAACGAGCCGCTTCTTTCCAGAGGTCGGCCACAATACAAATAGCGCCGGGAATCGATGATCAAAAAAATACTCGCTCAATATCAAATCACTGCATGTAGTGAGCTGAAAATCCCATATATAATCATATTTGCATTTCCTGTTTCCTTATTAGAATTGAATGTGTTGACAGGAGCTAGCTAGTGGGCATTTATCAGTATAAAACAACAAGAAGGCATTTACTTACTATAAAACTGATTTTATTGGTTGTTTCTGAAAAAATTCTGGAAATTGATTGATTCAAAAATAATGAAGGAAAACTTGTATTTATCTTCTCTTTCTCTCTTTAACTTCTAGGATTTCTTCCATTATGGCGCTTTTATCCTTTGTTCGGTGAATACAGACGTCTTGCTCGAAGCACTCCTGTATTCAGATTATTTTTCACTTCACCAACACTTAATATTTTTCCAATGACGTTATTTAGAACGGCTGGGCTATCACACATACAGTGCGGTCCAGAGGTCGCTTTCTATTGTCAATTTGACCATCTACAGTATGAAAATATTACCCCCTTCTTGCACCCGCTCTGAATTATGAGCACCCCCTCAAAAATTTTAAATGAGAAGAGGGGCCGTGTGGCATCTTGTTCGGAAGGAATTTTCACTCTCTGTTCAGCAATATTGAGTTTTTCAAATTTGGTGCAATCATAACTGAGAAAATTTATTTTGAAAATGTAAAATTTTGATACTTTACGTAGAATGAAGGAAATAATGTTACATAATGTTTAGGAAATATTTTTCAATTTATTTTGCAATTAAATTAAATGTTCAAAATGACCACCATTCACTTCTTGACAATAAGCAAGTCGATCTTGGAATTCTTGTACAACATTTTGTAGGACCTCAGGGGTTATGTTGTTGATTTCTTCCGTTGTCCTAAGTTTTAAATCTGCAATATTGTCTGGTCTATTGAAATATACCTTTGATTTTAAATAACCCCATAAGAAGTAATCGGGAGGAGTCACATCGGGGGATCTAGGCGGCCATTCAATCGTTCCACGTCTTCCAATCCACCTATTGGGAAAAACTTCGTTCAAATAATCTATAACAATACGTTTGTAATGCGGTGGAGCTCAGTCTTGTTGGTACCAAATTGATCTATCCATTGCATTTGGATCATTAACACCAGGAAAAAGTTTTTTAACCCTCTACCGCATGATTTATATTATGCGCTGAATAAAAAAATCCTAGTATGCGAAAACGTCTTTAATGGGTATAATAAACGGTTTGATATAAAAAAAACACATGTTTCTCATAAATAAATAAAAAAAAAACACCCAGAGCCATATATGGCCTTGTATGCACCTAAATAAAAATGTAGTTTTAACCCTCAGTTCATATATGGCTTTTCATGCAATAACAAAATTATGAATGAATGTTCAGAAAACAATTTCTATCTTTGTTCAGGCAAAGATATGTCAAGCATTTATTACAAGAACAAATGACCTAAATTTACAGTTATTTTGGCATAGCATTCTTGTATTGTTCCATGTAGGAAAATGTCCCACAGAATCTAGGCGCACTGAATTTAGTGGTGTATCTTGTCTTCTCGTTGAACATCTTCTAAATCTTTTTGTTTGAGTTGGTGTATCAGCATTTGCAGGTGAGCCAACACGACTCGCAGTGGGAGTTCCCAAAGTAGAAGGTCGTCCCCTTTTTTTAGACACACTTTTGCCTGCTTTACATAGATCTTCGGCTACGACCAGCTTGAAGTCGAACAAGGGGATATTCATTTTTACGTCGCCAGAGAATCCATAAGTTTACAATACTCATGTCCAAAAAAATGGAAAAAAATTCTTAGGTACCATTTTTTGGAACGCAGTTTGATTCTATACAAACCCAGCATGGAATCAAGCAAATCGACACCACCCATGTTCTTGTTATAAACATCCACCACCTTTGGGCAACGAATGTTTACGTACTCTTTATTTTTTCTAGAATACCGTTCCCTGGTAGTTTCTGGAGAACTACCGACATATGTAGATAACAAAGTCACTACTTTATTATCAAACCAAGTAACACAGGAAACTTCAACCCCATCTATAACAGTAGTTTTTTCCATCATGCTTCCCCTGCCTTGTCTTTTCAGGTCTTTTTCCGAGGGCATTTCACAACCTGTTACACGATTCCGCCTTGCGGTGCCCAAGGGCAGCAAACCAATTTTCGTGAGGTATACCTGAAGCAATGGACTATTGAACCAATTATCAAAGAAAATTTTGTGGTTCTTATTTCGTGGTACAGTAGAAGTAAGTCGTGTTACTACATTTCCACTTACACCCAAGTCAGGCGCTCCGTCTGGTAACGTATTACTTTGCTCTCCGGCAAAAATGTCAAAGTCGTAACTGAATCCAGATGAACCACTTAGAACTAAATTCTTCTATCCTCACTTATGGGGTTTTTTGGGGTTATATTGTTTGAGCTAATGTCTTCCTTTGGTTGGTATTATTTGTTCGTCGACTGCTAAAAACTCTTCTTTAGGCACCATCAGCAACTGTCTCTGAATCTTGTCTAATAATGGTCTCACTTTGAACAGCTTATCATGTCCAGGAAAATCAAAGCGAATGAATTTTGAGTTATCGTTGAAATGAAGGAAACGTTTTATCTCCTCCCATCTATTGCAACTCATAGTCCCGAAAATAAGTGGTTGACCTAAAGTTGTATTCCAGTATAGCCTACTAGATGGTAATTTTATAAGTGACATATATAAACTTATACCAATAAACTGTTCTAATTCGTTTTTAGTTATGTTAGCAGGCTTGTTCATATTGTCTTGCACAGATTTCAGATTCGATTCAACAACTATCAAATCCAGTAAATCATCAGGAAATAATAATTTACAGGACTCTCCAGTGTATCAAAACATGCTGGTAACCCAGTTTCACCAAGAAATTAAAACTTGTCTGCATCATACTCCTTCAACTTCTTCTCTGTCCATATTATTTTATCTTTTTTAGGCATAGATTGTTTTGATTTACTTTCTTCTTGCAAGTTGTTGTTTTTTACTGATTTACGTTTTGGTTTTTGCGTAGATGATGATGTTGAAGGAATATCGTCTCCTGTTTCAGAATCAGTTTCAGATATTACCTCGATATTTTTATTTTTTGAAACATAACGTAGAGGGGGGAATAGTCACTGTCAGAGTCTGACGCTATATAGTCTTCACGCGAGTTCCCATCTCCTGGAATATTATTTACAAACTGGAAACTATTGTAAAATCTTTTCGGATCCATATCTACAAAAATATCTGTATGAAATGGATCTGAAACGCTGATAAACGATATTTCCGAAAGTTCACAGGAAGTCATATATGGCTAATATAAGAAACGATGATATTTCCGAAAGTTCATAAGAAGCCATATATGGCTAATATAAGAAACGATGATATTTCCGGAAGTTCATAAGAAGCCATATATGGCTTCGACACAAAAATCGGAATTTTAGCAAAAAACAAATAACTAATTAGGAAATATCACACTCACTAAAGAGAACACATATCATTCATACAAAAATAAAATATTTCTGAATATACTCACTTCTAATTTTCGCGATGTTTGCCGATAATCTAGATAGATATTTTGCCGCCACTAACTTCGAATGCACGTGACGAAATAAGTTTGGTTATATGGTGAAATAAAACGTTCATTGACTTGCAAAAATTCTGGATGGTCTAGCAACTGTTCCAGTTTAACTTTTATACGCCACCACTGACCTACTGGACGTTAGATGGAAATGAATAGTATATTAAAGTATAAGTGGATAAAAAGGGCTTTAAAACACGCGCGATTTTTCGAGCACGACGGCGCAGCCGGAGTGCTCGAAATAGAGCAAGTGTTTTTAAGACCAGTTATCCACGAATACTTTACGTTATTTTTTTTTATTGGTGCACTTTGAAATCATATATACTGGTATTATTACTACAAATAATAGAAATAAGAACTAATAATGCAAGAAGGTTGAATTCGTGATGTGACATCAGTATACCTTTCGTTGTCATGGAAATGAGAAAAACATTCATTTGCAATTTGTTACCAAAGATCAATATTTGTTGTCACCAGAGCTCAAAAATGAATTATTCTAATATCGATTTTTTGAATAGTGAGGCAGAATCGCGGTTAATACCGCGAAAATCCAGTGATATATATAAAAAAGAATATGAAAAGTTCATCAAATGGATGGAGGAGCACATATAAATGAACGAATTGTGAGTAATATTTTATCAGTGTGAAAGCAGCCACGAGTTTCAGCAATGAATCTGTCGCGGCAATACGAAGTGTTCTCGGCCGCCAGCGGTCCCTAAAATGTGTAGGAATTTCATGGCCAGAGCCATTAATTTACTATTTGATGGGAAAGTTTTCGTGGATGGGGATTTTTTTGCATAAACCTGTGCTACTTAAAGTGCTTTACAAGATCTATATATCGAAAATTTTGTCGCACAAAATTTGGCCCTTACAACGAATTAAATTAATTTTCAAAAAAATTCCAAAACTCCTTCAAAGTTTTCGTGGATGGGGATTTTTTTGCATAAACCTGTGCTACTTAAAGTGCTTTACAAGATCTATATATCGAAATATTTTGTCGCACAGAAATTTGGCCCTTACAACGAATTAAATTAATTTTCAAAAAAATTCCAAAACTCTTTCAAAGTTTTCGTGGACGGGGATTTTTTTGCATAAACATGTGCTACTCAAAGTGCTTTACAAGACCTATATTTCGAAATATTTTGTCGCACAAAAATTTGGCCCCCACAACGAATTAAATTAATTTAAAAAAAAATCCAAAACTCCTTCAAAGTTATCGTGGATGGGGATTTTTTTGCATAAACCTGTGCAACTTAAAATGTTCTACAAGACTTATATCTCGAAATATTTTGTCGCACAAAAATTTGGCCCCACAACGAATTAAATTAATTTTCAAAAAATTCCAAAACTCCTTCAAAGTTTTCGTGGATGGAGATTTTTTGCATAAACCTGTGCTACTTAAAGTGCTCTACAAAACCTATATTTCGAAATATTTTGTCGCACAAAAATTTGGCCCCCACAACGAATTAAATTAATTTAAAAAAATTCAAAACTCCTTCAAAGTTTTCGTGGATAGGATTTTTGCATAAACCTGTCACTTAAGTGCTCTACAAGACCTATATTTCAAATATTTTGTCGCACAAAATTTGGCCCACAACGAATTAAATTAATTTAAAAAATTCAAAACTCCTTCAAAGTTTTCGTGGATGGGATTTTTGCATAAACCTGTGCTACTAAAGTGCTCTACAAGACCTATATTTCGAAATATTTTGTCGCACAAAAATTTGGCCCCACAACGAATTAAATTAATTTCAAAAAAAATCAAAACCCTTCAAAGTTTTCGTGGATGGGGATTTTTGCATAAACCTGCACTTAAATGCTCTACAAGACTTATATTTCGAAATATTTTGTCGCACAAAATTTGGCCCCACAACGAATTAAATTAATTTAAAAAAATTCCAAAACCCTTCAAAGTTTCGTGGATGGGATTTTTTGCATAAACCTGTGCACTTAAAGTGCTCTACAAGACCTATATTTCGAAATATTTTGTCGCACAAAATTTGGCCCCACAACGAATTAAATTAATTTCAAAAAATTCAAAACTCCTTCAAAGTTTTCGTGGATGGATTTTTTGCATAAACTGTGCTACTCAAAGTGCTCTCACAAGACCTATATTTCAAATATTTTGTCGCACAAAATTTGGCCCCACAACGAATTAAATTAATTTAAAAAATTCAAAACTCCTTCAAAGTTTTCGTGGATGGGGATTTTTTGCATAAACCTGTGCACTAAAGTGCTCTACAAGACCTATATTTCGAAATATTTTGTCGCACAAAAATTTGGCCCCACAACGAATTAAATTAATTTTCAAAAATTCCAAAACTCTTCAAAGTTTTCGTGGATGGGATTTTTGCATAAACCTGTGCTACTTAAAGTGCTCTACAAGACCTATATTCGAAATATTTTGTCGCACAAAAATTTGGCCCACAACGAATTAAATTAATTTTCAAAAAATTCCAAAACTCTTCAAAGTTTTCGTGGATGGGGATTTTTTTGCATAAACTGTGCTACTCAAAGTGCTTTACAAGACCTATATTTCAAATATTTTGTCGCACAAAATTTGGCCCCACAACGAATTAAATTAATTTAAAAAATCCAAAACTCCTTCAAAGTTTCGTGGATGGGGATTTTTTGCATAAACCTATGCACTTAAATGCTTTTACAAGACTATATTTCGAAATATTTTGTCGCACAAAAATTTGGCCCCACAACGAATTAAATTAATTTTAAAAATTCAAAACTCCTTCAAAGTTTTCGTGGATAGGGATTTTTTTGCATAAACCTGTGCTACTTAAAGTGCTCTACAAGACCTATATTTCGAAATATTTTGTCGCACAAAAATTTGGCCCCCACAACAAAAAATTCCAAAACTCCTTCAAAGTTTTCGTGGATGGGGATTTTTTGCATAAACCTGTGCTACTTAAAGTGCTTCACAAGACCTATATTTCGAAATATTTTGTCGCACAAAAATTTGGCCCCCACAACGAATTAAATTAATTTAAAAAAAAAATCCAAAACTCCTTCAAAGTTTTCGTGGATGGGGATTTTTTTGCATAAACCTGTGCTACTTAAAGTGCTTCACAAGACCTATATTTCGAAATATTTTGTCGCACAAAAATTTGGCCCCCACAACGAATTAAATTAATTTAAATAAAAATCCAAAACTCCTTCAAAGTTTTCGTGGATAGGGATTTTTTTGCATAAACATGAGCTAATTAAAGTGCTCTACAAGACCTATATTTCGAAATATTTTGTCGCACAAAAATTTGGCCCCCACAACGAATTAAATTAATTTTAAAAAAATTCCAAAACTCCTTCAAAGTTTTCGTGGATGGGGATTTTTTTGCATAAACCTGTGCTACTTAAAGTGCTCTTACAAGACCTATATTTCGAAATATTTTGTCGCACAAAATTTGGCCCCACAACGAATTAAATTAATTTTCAAAAAAATTCCAAAACTCCTTCAAAGTTTTCGTGGATGGGGATTTTTTGCATAAACCTGTGCTACTTAAAGTGCTCTACAAGACCTATATTTCGAAATATTTTGTCGCACAAAAATTTGGCCCCCACAACGAATTAAATTAATTTTCAAAAAAATTCCAAAACTCCTTCAAAGTTTTCGTGGATGGGGATTTTTTGCATAAACCTGTGCACTGAAATGTCTCTACAAGACTATATTTCGAAATATTTTGTCGCAAAAAATTTGGCCCCACAACGAATTAAATTAATTTTAAAAAATCCAAAACTCCTTCAAAGTTTTCGTGGATGGGGATTTTTTTGCATAAACCTGTGCTACTTGAAGTGCTCTACAAGACCTTTATTTCGAAATATTTTGTCGCACAAAATTTGGCCCCCACAACGAATTAAATTAATTTTCAAAAAAATCCAAAACTCCTTCAAAAGTTTTTCGTGGATGGATTTTTGCATAAACCTATTTCAAATTTGGAAATGCTCTACAAGACTTATATTTCCAAAATATTTTTGTCGCAATGAATTTGGCCTCACAAACATTAATTAATTTTCAAAATTCCAAACTCCTTCAAAGTTTTGTGGATGGGGATTTGCATAAATTAAATAATTCTACTTTAGAGGTGCTTCTACCAAACCTATATTTCGACGGGAAGACCTTCACAAATAGATTTAAAACAGCTGTCGGAATATTTCAGAAAAATGTATTCAGGAAACATATACGACCAAATAAAAATCTTACTGCAGGATCGGATCAAATAAAATGGCTGCTTTATATCTCTTCCAGAAAAACGATAGAAACACTTGCTATAAAATTGTGCAGACTATCAAAAGAAACTCAGGCGGTTTCCTTGATTATCTTGAACCAAAATTAATATCATTCAACATATAATCATTCCCAACAATAGCACAGAATCAGCTCTACCGGAGAGGATAGATAACCAAAGAAATGTATCTATCCCAATAACATACCAGTTTTACCCCAACCCGAAAACAAATTGAAAACATTAACGCAGGAATTAAAAGATTCTTTTGTATTGAAATTCCTCCTGTAGTATTAAAGATGACAATCATCTTCGCAAACTCGGCAAGAATCTTGAAGTGATCGAAAATTCTGATAAAACTTTTGAGCAAACAAATAACGAAGAGAGTTTTTCAAGTATATACCCTTCTCCTAAATTCGATAAAACAATTATAACATCCACACCTCAGTTGTCTGATGAAAACTGCAATGTCGTCTTTCCAACTGATGTATCGTCAGATCACTGCTTTGATCAAGAATTCACCGACATAAACCCTACCGCCATAAATAGGTCTTCAGACATTTCAACGAGCAATGAGCAGATACCACAAACATTTTTAGAACTACATGATGATAAACCAGAAAACAAAACCATACTTCCTATCAATTCAATTAATTTGAAATGTAATAATTGGATCAAACCATCTTATAGCCACTGTAAATTTTCTGAAGGTTCCTTCAACATTAGTCACCAAGAACTTTCATCAATATCAAAAGGAAATAGATTGACAACTGGGTATACTTATTTATTAGAACAAAAATTAGCAAAGTACGTTAATAATGTTTGCGTCATAAATTTTAAAGCAAATCGATATAATATTAAAAATGATTTTTTCACAGTCTATGGTTATTGTGCCCATAACTGCAAAAAGTTTCAATTTCTTATTTATCATGTAAGTCATAATAGAAATCATAAAGTTCAAGTTTTGAGTTCTAGCAAGAACTATAATCATTTGAATCGTTTTAGTAGATATGCGAAAGGTATACAGAGAAAAATTTTCATGCAAAACTGAAAAATATTAAACCATCTTTATTTCGTGACCGAACTGTTCGTGACTCAGTATCTTCAATAATTGAGAGTGGAAATCTTCAGAATATTAAATCAGATGCAGTAATTAGGAAAGTTCGATCTGAAAAACTCGGTAGGAACGATCGCCATAAAGATGATCTTATAGATCTAGTTTTGATGCAGAGAAATAATCCTGCATATGTTAAAATTGTAGGCCAGCCACTTCATGTTTATTTATACAGCATAAAACAATTGCAAATCATTGAAAAATGTAATTCGAAACCTTTTCTACATTTAGATGCAACTGGTAGTATCATTAAGAAGCCTCCGTTTACCGAGAAACGTGTTTTTACTATGCTGGTGTCATTAATATACGAAATCGTATAGTACCTGTTCTAGAAATGATTAATTGTAATCACGATATGGTGTCCATCGGAGTTTTTTTAGCAAAATTCAAATCGTTTTCTTTACAACATTCAAAAAAGTGGCCTATATTTTCAGGAGTTGTAACTGATTTTAGTTTTCCTTTGATGAATGGAACTCTCCACTTTTTCAATAAAATGGACATGAAATCTTACTTAACGTGGGCGTTTTCTATTTGTGGGGGAAAACAAATGGATGGAAATGATATTACACCGATACATATTTGTTGCGCGCACTTTTTCAAAATTATTTGTAATGATATAAAAAAAACTGGGACCAATGTAGATGTACAACAACATTTGAGGGAAATAATGGCAGCCTGTATCAATTTCAGTCATTTAGAACAAGTAGTAGTATGGTTCAGTAATTTAGTTAAAATCCTTTGTTCAAAAACTCGAAATAGCTCAATGGAAGTTGCACTTGTAAACTTGTTACAATTATGTTCAGACCAGGACTCGCTAGAGACAGAAAATTGCAAATTGGAATCAATTTCCGACGAATTAGATCCCTCCGATCAATCTGAAGTTTTATATTCGAGCAGTCCATTTCATAAAATATTTTTAAGAGTATATGAATCAACTATCCCCCAAATCAATTGTGAAATAGGCGAAGAGAACAGGTACTATAATATTGAATTTTTAAATATTGTTTTGAAGAAATATTTGCCTTTTCTACCGTTGTGGTCGGGAATTTTATATAAAGATAAGAATCCGGGTAGATTTAGCAATGCAAATGTGGAAAACTGGTTTTCTCAAGTTAAAAATCAATTATTTAATGGTAATTGTTATAACCAAAAATGCAGTAGAGTCATTAGAGTTTTGCGCAAAAAAGTTATTTCTATTCACAAAGAGATTATGATAGATATCCCAAGAGAAGCTTGTACCTCTAGAATTAAAGTAAAGAAAAATGCAATCAATACGCAGGTCCCCGAACGATTAGAAGATGAATATACACAGACTGGGACGTGGCAGAGAAAGAATGTCCAAAAGACAGAAATTTCTTAGGGTCAAATTTGAAAAAAACTTTAAATGAGATGAAACGAAAAGAAATTGAAAGAAATGCTAAAATGAATATGCAGTTAAAAGAAATCGATGATGAGTTAACAGATGACGGCGATTTTCAATCAATAATTTCAAAAAAACAAAGATTTAGTAGTATTGCGGAAAAATGTAAAGAATTTTTAAATGCACTTGGTAAACATAATCCTATTGGATTGGAAAATTTAGATCAAAAATCAAAATTGTGGCTTCACCAACGGAAACTTCGACTAACATCATCAAATTTTGGAGCAATTATCAAATCTACCTCGGACAAGACTAGGGCATCTATAGTTAAGAATCTTTTGTACAATGA
The DNA here is from genome assembly GCA_018342105.1 of Gonioctena quinquepunctata. Classification (NCBI taxonomy): domain Eukaryota; kingdom Metazoa; phylum Arthropoda; class Insecta; order Coleoptera; family Chrysomelidae; genus Gonioctena; species Gonioctena quinquepunctata. The sequence continues at coordinate 360,121 of JAFIRS010000333.1, forward strand.
AACTCCACGAACAGAAGCAATATTACATGGAAATAGGTACGAACGGGAAGCTGTTGCAGACTATGAAATTAAAACCAATTCAAAGGTATCATATGTAGGTCTTATAGTTCACAAAAAAATTCCATACTTGGCATGCTCTCCGGATGGTATGATAGGTACTGATGGTATCATCGAGGTCAAGTGTCCATTTAGTACTAAATTTGAAAATCCTGAAATATCAATCGCCAGCAATAAATTTAAATATTTTAATAAAACCTACAATTGAAGAGAAACCACAATTACTTCTATCAAATTCAAGGACTTTTAAACATAACAGAGAGAAAGTGGTGTGATTTATTCATTTGGACTTGGTCAGGTAGTTTTTTAGTAAGGATTGAACGCGATTTCGAATTCTGGGAAGAGCAAATGCTGAAACCTTTGTGCGATTTCTATTTATCTTTCATTCTGCCAGAGTTAGTTGATCCTCGACCCGATAATGTAAGAAATAGACAATGTATACATTTTTCCATTGATGACAATAATGACATTATTGACAGTAATAAGCAAGCAAATATTCATCTTTCTTTAAATTTTTTTGAAAACGGTCTTGTCCGAAACCATAAATATTATAGTAAATGCAGCGAATATGGTAATTATGTTGTTGCCAAATACCAAGAAAATTTTTCTGCAGAATTGCGATTCGACGATTTTAAAACATTATATGGAAGGCAATGGCTAACGGATTTTGCAATGAATTACTGTTTATCATCTTTTCAAAATTATACCCCATGACTCTCATATCCTGCTCACCACTAACCAAACTTACGCCATAATGCATTGCGGCAATGATCTGGAACAAAGTTTTTTTTCAGATCTGCCTGAAATAAGAATCAATTCAAAAATTTTTTTTCCTATCATTATTGGTACGGTTTTGAATCGTGACCATTGGGTTTTAGCCATAGCTGATTTGCAAATAAATAAATTCATATATATCGATCCACGTTACAACAATATCCCGAAAGTAGCCGAAGATTATAAAGAAAAATTTGAGTCATTCATTGAAAAATATTATAATAATAAAAATTTGTCAAGAGGAGAAGGTTGTCACTTCAAAACTGAGTGCATAACTCATATAAAACAAAGAGATGGATATAACTGCGGAGTTTATGTTATATATTTCTTCATGCAAATTCTGAGAAATGAATCTTTATTGAAACCAAATGATATGGATGAGTTCAGAAACGAATTGATGACTATAGTTTTGGAAAATGCGGATCGCGATCAATTTGATTTTTGTCTGGTATGCGGATTTTCCATCAGAGGAACTTTGAATTCTATCTGTAAAACGTGTAAAAGAAAATTTCACAGTACCTGTTCTATTATGAAAAATCGTGAATGTTTGCTGTGCAATAATTTTTCAATTACCAATAAATAGCTAAAATCTAGTATATTCATTTAATGAAGGGTTTTTTGAAGTAGAAATAATATCATATTTGTAATTTTTGTAGATATCATTACAATATAAACGAAGGCACCTGGGGTGGGACGAGGTCTCATTTTATTTGTTGATATTTTGAAAGAATCTTTTTCATATGCTTTAATGCTGCTGAAACAGTTTATTTGAGTTTGATAAAATATTTGTTCAGTTCCATTATTATTCCAAGAATAGACTTTATTTGATTTTTGGTGTATTAGATTTGCACATTCAGAATGTGACACATGATTTGATATTAATTTTATTATAATGTATTCCCATTTTATTGCTGAATACCGGATCAGAAAACTGGTGGGTTGATTCGGTAATATATTTTAGCCAATATGTTTATTCTTGTTATTCGACAAAACTTTATTTATTTATTTATTTTCTATTGCGTTTTATATTTGTCGATAACAGTACTATTCAGTACCTGACCTTTATACTTTATTTACATTGTTTATTTTTGTTAATTTTTATAAGTTTATTTTTATGGTGGATTAGACCTACATGGGATACCACATTAAAAAAAATGCGCCTGTCACTCTACCGCAAGGTGGTGAGGAAAAGAGTGAAATTGAAATAAAATAAATTTTTGTCGAATAAAGAAGCCTTGTAGAGCACTTCAAGTAGCGCAGGTTTATGCAAAAAAATCCCCATCCACGATAACTTTGAAGGAGTTTTGGATTTTTTTTTAATTAATTTAATTCGTTGTGGGGGACAAATTTTTGTGCGACAAATCATTTCGAAATATAGGTCTTGTAAAGCACTTTAAGTAGCACAGGTTTATGCGAAAAAATCCCCATCCACGATAACTTTGAAGGAGTTTTGGATTTTTTTTTAAATTAATTTAATTCGTTGTGGGGGCCAAATTTTTGTGCGACAAAATATTTCGAAATATAGGTCTTGTGAAGCACTTTGAGTAGCACATGTTTATGCAAAAAAATCCCCATCCACGAAAACTTTGAAGGAGTTTTGGAATTTTTTGAAAATTAATTTAATTCGTTGTGGGGCCAAATTTTTGTGCGACAAAATATTTTGAAATATAGGTCTTGTAGAGCACTTTGAGTAGCACAGGTTTATGTAAAAAAATCGATATCCACGAAAACTTTGAAGGAGTTTTAAATTTTTTTTAAATTAATTTAATTCATTGTGGGGGCCAAATTTTTGTGCGACAAAATATTTTGAAATATAGGTCTTGTAGAGCACTTTAAGTAGCACAGGTTTATGCAAAAAAATCGCTATCCACGAAAACTTTGAAGGAGTTTTAGAATTTTTTTTAAATTAATTTAATTCATTGTGGGGGCCAAATTTTTGTGCGACAAAATATTTTGAAATATAGGTCTTGTAGAGCACTTCAAGTAGCACAGGTTTATGCAAAAAAATCCCCATCCACGAAAACTTTGAAGGAGTTTTGGATTTTTTTTAAAATTAATTTAATTCGTTGTGGGGGCCAAATTTTTGTGCGACAAAATATTTTGAAATATAGGTCTTGTAGAGCACTTTAAGTAGCACAGGTTTATGCAAAAAAATCCCCATCCACGTAAACTTTGAAGGAGTTTTGGAATTTTTTTGAAAATTAATTTAATTCGTTGTAAGGGCCAAATTTCTGTGCGACAAAATATTTCGATATATAGATCTTGTAAAGCACTTTAAGTAGCACAGGTTTATCCAAAAAATCCCCATCCACGAAAACTTTGAAGGAGTTTTGGAATGTTTTTGAAAATTAATTTAATTCGTTGTAAGGGCCAAATTTTTGTGCGACAAAAGTTTTCGATATATAGATCTTGTAAAGCACTTTAAGTAGCACAGGTTTATGCAAAAAAATCCCCATCCACGAAAACTTTCCCATCAAATAGTAAATTAATGGCTCTGGCCATGAAATTCCTACACATTTTAGGGACCGCTGGCGGCCGAGAACACTTCGTATTGCCGCGACAGATTCATTGCTGAAACTCGTGGCTGCTTTCACACTGATTAATATTTTGACGTTACAAGGTACTCTTGTCAGATCAATAATCAAAAATTTGTCATTTAGACTTCACGTTTCTCGATTTGTTGATGTTGTCATGGTTACCTTTAAAAAACGCGCGTTTTTTAAAGTTCGATTTAAACACGCTGAGGCGTGCTTTAAATGGGTAAAAAGGGGCACCAATAAAAAAAAATTATTATATTGAAGGAACCATATATGGCTCCGTATGCGGTAGAGGGTTGATGTGGGCTGTAAAAAATACAAAAACTCTAGATAAACCTCACCATTAACTATGCCTCAAAAAAAAATAAGGGCCAATAATTTTGTTGTTAATGATACCAGCTCAAACGTTCACTTTTTTAGGATATTGTGTGTGAGTCTCACACATCCAATGATGATTTTCTCTGCTCCAATATCTACAGTTTTGTCTATTAACCGTTCCATTTAAATGAAAAGTAGCTTCATCAGAAAAAATAATTTTGTTTATGAACTGCAAATTTGCTTCCAGTCTGTCCATCATCAGTTCAGCCTTCTAGGGGGATCATCCTCAGTTAACTCGTGAACGAAGGATGGTATTTTTCTCTTTGTAAAGCTCTCAATATGGATGATTTACTTACATCATTGTCGGCGCCAAGTTGCCTACTTGTTGGGTTTTTCTCAATCACTAACAGTACATCTAACTTTTTTTCCTCATCCAATTTAACATTTCGACCTGGTTTTTAAATAGTTTTTATAGTCCAGTTTCACGAAATTTTGTTACCATTTTGCTAACTGCAGACTGTGAAGCCGGGATCCAACGGCGCGTGGAGTGGCAATCCTGGATTGAGGGTTGAGTGTCAAGGATCGCGATTCCAGACGTGGACACGCAACGGTTGTAGTCTGTTTTAAGCCGGCAGTGTTGGCGTTAAAAATTTAAATAATTTGGTTTAATTGCAATCACTCATTTGCTCTTCAATTCGCTTCCAGGCATCATGAATTAAATTCCTGTTTTTATGGTTTGGATCCCGTGGGTTCCAAATAATCGGCTCGGCTCCATGGAGGAATAAAAATTCCACTTCGTTCGAAAGTTATATACCACGGCACTGACAGTACCACGCTCCTAGCCGCGTCGTTGGATCGGTTTACACATGTTGAACGCCATCGTCCGAGCTCCTTTGAACCGTGTTCAATTACCGACAAACGACGGGACTCACCGCGCCGACCGAAGATCGCCAAGCCTGCCCTATCCGACGACGAGTGAACTGGCAAGTTTGGCGAGGGGAGTGCCCGGCTTGAGACGTGTTGACCAGGGAATTTATTATTAAACATTTCACAAACTTCCTTTCAAGTTCTTGTTTTATTACCGCATCCACTCATAATTAAAATGTCTATTCTTTGAGTTTCGGATACATGAGCCATAGTTAAATCAAATACACACAAATATTTTTCAATACACTGACGTGTGTTATATAAATATAACAGTAGTCTACTAGATTGACATTGTGGGTTTTGTGAATATTTTTTTGGTGTCTTGAACGACTTTTTCCTGACGTTTAACAAAACAGATAAGAAAATATCTGATTATTTCTCATGGGGTTATTTAAAATCAAAAGTATATTTCAAGAGACCAGACAATATTGCAGATTTAAAAGTTACGATAACGGAAGAAATTAACAGCATAACCCCTGACATCTACAAAATGTTGTACGAGAATTCCAAGATCGACTTGATTATTGTCAAGAAGTGAATGGTGTCATTCTAAACATTTAATTTATTGTAAAATAAATTAAAAAATACTTCCTAAACATTATGTGACATTATTTCCTTCATTCTACGTAAAGTATCAAAATGTTACATTTTCAAAATACATTTTTTCAGTTATGATTGCACCAAATTTGAAAAACTTTATATTGCTAAACAGAGAATGAAAATCTCTTCCGAACAAGGTGCCACACGACCCTTCTTATTAAATTTTTTTGAGGGGGTGCTCATAATTCAGAGGAGGTGCAAGAGGGGGGGGAATATTTTCATACTGTAAATTGTTAAATTGACAATAGAAATCGACCTGTTTCTGCTTTTTTTTAAACAAACACATAATAACGCTAAAAATGAATTTATTCCATACCTATGGACCGCACTATATATTTGACTCCCATCTCCCACGTGGCATCCTCGTGCCTTCATTGCAAGCTGCTCCAATCCGTTCGTCTGCTCGCAAACACGTCGGAATCGGAAGTTCCTGCATTTATTACAATTTTGGCCAACTTCTTGTAGACGTTCCAGAACCCCTCTACGTATTTTACGAATAATACTTTTGATGTATTTGTTTCAGAGGCCTAGAGAATGTGGCAGAATAGAATTGCGTTCAGTACATACAGTTGAGACAGCCAGATTCTTGTACCCCAAAAGTTTGGAAGACACCAATGAAGAATTCGCGCCATTTTTAATTGGATACAAAATGGGAAACAGAGATTATGTGCTATATTTGTTGGCATTCAATAATTCTGACCGTATTGACTGGATGGTGGCAGTGAGAGCAGGTAAATACTTACGTCTATACTGAAGAGACCGTTTAAAACGTGACTTTCAAATTTCCCCCCCAAATTTCTTAAGGGTAATGAAAAAAAAATACAATTCGAGAGCAGCTTTGCCAAAAGTTAACGGATTTTGATTTACTAAGAAGCAATTGGAAGTTGCCTTCTTTTGATTTTTGAGTCTTCTATTCGAAAAAGTTCATTACTCTCTACTACACGGTGGGGTGTACAGAAACAGATAGATTATTCCCTAATAAATAAAATACGTGGCTTTTAATCCCGTTTCAAACTTCTCAAAGAATATCTCGAAATTTCGTATTCGGGAATGTTATATTATGGTCTTATACAATACCTTTTATTTTATGGTATCATAGGATGTGGTGAACTGAATGATTTACACTTGAACTGCTTCAATATCGTTCATGTAAAATATTAAAAATAATACTATGTGAAGTGGTGTCATGGACGTAAGACACAAAATAACATTATCATCCTTAGAGCATTCATATCACACAAGAGGAAAATATCATTATATTCAAGTCCCAAGAAGATATAAATTAGTTGCACAGAGACATAGCAGCTATCTGGGCCGCGAAATTTCCTGAAACCATAAATATCTTCAAAAAATTTGAGAATTACAAATATGAAACAAAAAATGAATCAGAAATGTGTACAGAAATGAATTTTAGACAGTTCGAAAATTTAAACAAAAATTACTATTGGATTAGATTAGATTTGTACGGGGCTTATGGGCTAGAAGCCACTTCACTTCGACCTTTGCAGATCTATGGTGTACGCCCTCATGTTATGTTAGAGTTCCCTGTCTAGACCCGTCTTTAGGCCAGACCTTGAGTCCTCCATATATTGGGAGGGTTGTGGTTTTTCCTCCCCTATCGTTGAAATCCTTAGCCTTGTAAGGCATTCACAGTAGTACAGTATGTGCGCTGAGGTTTCCTCCTCCTCCTGGTAGTACCTACATGTGGTTGTGTCTGCCAGAGTTATTCATGTGTTTGTTGAGTCTACAGTGCCCTGTCAGGAGCCCAATCATGGTCCTGCTTGATCTCCTATTCTGGCTTAGCAGGTACTCTGTGAATTTTGACGATGGTTCCTTGATAAACTCTTTGGCCTGTCTCATGCCCGGCGCCTTGTTCCACCATTCTTGAGATTGCTCTTTCAACCAATTATTGGTTTGTGTTGTTCGTAACGCTTTCGCTGTGCTACAAAAAGATTCTGGGCCAATTGGGACAAGTCGTGCTCCTTCTCGGGCTAATGAATCTGCCTCTTCGTTGCCCTTGTAGCCTGTGTGGCCTGGCACCCAAGCCAGAGATAGTCTGCTTTGACCACCCACCCTTTGCAGGGCTTCCAAGCAGCCCCAGACAAGTTTGGAGTTAACTTGCATGGAGCTGATTGCTTTAATGGCCACTTGGCTGTCAGCGTATATGGCAATGGTATTTTCCTTAAATTCTTGCCTTAGTAACTCCTCTGTGCAGTGGTGTATTGCAGCAACTTCTGCCTGGAATATCGTCACATGTCTTTGGCTTGGCTAAATATATTCCTGCTCCTACACCTTCTTTGGTTTTTGAGCAGTGTAGCAGGCAATTTGTGCATTCATTGGAGGTCCTCCCTTCCATGCCTTTCTGTCTGCTATGAGTGTTTTTCGAAGCTTTACATGGGAAGCATCTTGTCAGATGGCATTCCCATTATGGGGTGCGGTTTCCAACTCTTTGCATAGATCGTTATACTGCCGTGCAGTCTACTTATGGGCGCTTGCCTTCTGTCAGTTTACTGGCGACTGACCTGGCTTCGCCTTGTGTGTAAACATGAAGTGGTGGTAGGTTCAGCAAGACTTCTAAGGCGGCTGTTAGGGTGGTCCTCATAGCTCCCGAGGCAGCCAGGCAGGCTTGCCTTTGGATGCCGCTTAGCCTTCGGATCGCCCCAGCCTCTGAGTCTTTGGCCACCATGTCACCGAACCGTATACTACCATGGGTCTGATGACCCTGCTATAAAGCCAAATTATCATTTTCGGTTGTAGCCCCCAGTTTTTTCCACACATTCTTCTGCATAGGTTGAGGGCTTTTTTGAATTATTCTTGTCAGCTTGTAGTCAAAGATGACTCCCAAGTATTTTGCCTATTGCTTTGCGGACTGTTCTTCGCTACTGGGTCGTTTAGAATTTTTGTGTCCGGAAAGTGTGCCTTGATATACTTTTCTCAAAAGTTGTTGTGTAGGTATAATCTTCCTTTTTTAGGAAACCTACCTGATTTACAGTACCCTCCTTTGCCAGCACCTTGTGGGTTCTAGAGCACGTGGGGGTATCCATTACCTATCCACAGAACTTCTTCCACGATTGCCTTTTTGCTTTTCTGATCTCTTTATTGTACTGCGTGAGTGTGGCTTTATATTCTGTCCGGTCCTGGTTGGCTTTGGCCGATGCGAATGTTCAAAGTATAAATGCGCTAATCAAAGAAAAAATTCCCAGAAATACAACCTACGGTCACAAATATATTTAGGGAATATTTATGGAATTTTGCTGCGAACGAGAATATGAATTAAATGAACATAGAAGCTTAGAAGAATTGGCGTTGATACTGAAAGATTGGGCGGTCAATATGGGAAAGAACAATGTGGAACGTTTCGTGCAAACTTTTGCAAGAAAAGTAATATAATGACTATAATATTATGATTGACCCGTTTAACAACATAGTATTTAAACCAGCTCGAGATGCCCGCGATACAATCAGGAAGAAACTACAAGCAGATCCATATAAATGTAAGTCCAATTCAGTTTCGTTAAATTTGTCTGAAGTTAACAAAATAATATTGCTATAGGATGAAAATATTCCTGAAGGTCTTATGCGTAAATTTTACCATATTGCTGCTGTAGCATTAGCATGACGAGGAGGAGAGGCAGTTGCTTGTCTGGTGGATTTTTTTCAAATCGAGAAAAATAACTATGACTATCCAACAAATCGCATTGAATACAATCCGGTGTTCAGTAAAACGTTTCAAGGTGGTTCTAAAAGCTGTACAAGTTGGTTTCCAATTGTGAAAGACAAAGCTGACCTGTACGTCTTTTTCATAAACTTTTTCGTCTCTTTCATAAACTGATATCAAAACGAGGCGACAATATTACCTCACCACGACTGCTCTTAAAACCAAATCGACACTGGAAAAATGAAACTGACAAATGGTACGATAATGTACCTGTTGGAAGGAATACAATGAATAGATGTAAAAAACAAAAAGATAACAAATCACTCGAATAGATCAACTGCTGTTAGCGAATTGGCAAAAAGTGGTGTAGAAGAACAACAATTGCTGAAAATTACCGGTCATAGCAATTAAAATTCTATAAAACCATACTTAAATCACGATCAAGAACACCACAACAAGATCATAAATAGTATGCGTGGTAATAGATCTTCTATAGTAGAGAACAGCAACGAATCTAATGTTAAGTTAAATTTTAATAATTGTACTTTCACTAACTGTACTTTTAATAAATAAATAAATGTTTCATTGTGTTGAGTTATAAATTTTTTTGTCAAAAAATTTTCCGCCGAATATCCCTCGGACATTGACAAATGCCTCATAATTTTATGACAAATTTCTCAAGCTCGTTACCAAGGAACGAGCTTTCGATTGTCATAAAATTATCTCGTCTATTATCAATGTCCTAGGAATATTACTACTGAAAATAGCTCTAGCAAATCGTCCATTTTCAAAATACATAGACGCGATTGCCATTTTTTCTTTAATAGTATCAACAGAATTCACACGATTGAATGAAGTAAATTGAATACATCAATATAATCAAAGATATGCATGCGTACAAGAACGGGGGATAAAGTTATTTTTTTTTAATAAAAACGTCTGCCTTACCTTTTAAACTATTATTTCTGAAAGAATACTATTTTTTACAAACTTTTATTTAGTTTCACTTGTTGGTGAGTTCGTTAATTCGTTAGTTCGTTCGTTTGTTAGTTTGGGTCAAATCTTGCAAGTGACTTTTGACCGACTTCTAGTCGTCCCATTGATTTGAAATTTGGCAGGTGTTCATAATTCCGGTGACAATTCATTATGGAATTTTTGTTAGAGAAAAAACAAAATGGCTGCTCCAAAATGGGGCACGAGATTTGTGTTTATCGTCCGATTCGAATCAAAATTGCTATTTGGGGATTTTCAAGGTCGAAGTTTATGAATTTTTTCTGAAAATTCATGAAATCAAAATGGTGGCTCCAAGATGGCAGACAAGCTTTGTGATTATGGTCCGATTCGATTCAAAATTGGAATACGGGGTTTTCGGGTCGGAGATTTTTTTTTTTTTTCAAAATTTATAAATTCAAGATGGCGGCCCCAAGATGAAGGATGAGTTTTCTGATTATGGTCATATTTTATTCAAAATTGGTAAGTGGGGGTTTTCAGGTTCGGAGATTATTAATTTTTTGTCAAAATCTATAAATTCAAGATGGCGAACGGGTTTTGTGATTATGGTTAGATAGTATTCAAAATTGGTATGTGGGAGTTTTTGGGGTCGGAGATCATGATTTCTTTCAGCCCAAAACTTACATGGAAGGGACCTTGTAATAATGATGCTCTATTAGAAATGAACAGATTAAGGCGAACTAACTAACAGCAAAAAAGAAAATAACTAATAAAAACACTTTTTAAAGACAAGCTTTTATTTGAGCCGTGTACTAAAACTTATAAAATAAGTTTAAGACATCGCTGACAATGATTTAATTATTTCTTGTTCAATTATTTGGTTTCAAAAAGCTTGTCGTGCGAATTGTAATAACATTATTACTTCTACAAGTTGTTACTTACCAACCAATCATTGTCCAATGAAATTAATTGGTACCTACTTTTATGAATACATACTTTGTATAAATTAAATACTTTGACAAGTTCTTACTTACCAACCAATCACTGCCCAATCAAATTAATTGGTACCTACGTTTATGAACACTTCGCGCGACAAGCTTTTTGAAACCAAATAATTCAACAAAAAATAATTAACTCATTGCCTGCGATTACTTAAACTTATTTTTTTTATTGGTGCCCCTTTTTACCCATTTAAAGCACGCCTCAGCGTGTTTAAATCGAACTTTAAAAAACGCGCGTTTTTTAAAGGTAACCATGACAAGTCTAAATGACAAATTTTTTATAATTGATCTGACAGGAGTACCTTGTCAAATAAAATATTACTCACAATTCGTTCATTTATATGTGCTCCTCCATCCATTTGATGAACTTTTCATATTCTTTTTTATATATATCACTGGATTTTCGCGGTATTAACCGCGATTCTGCCTCACTATTCAAAAAATCGATATTAGAATCATTCATTTTTGAGCTCTGGTGACAACAAATATTGATCTTTGGTAACAAATTGCAAATGAATGTTTTTCTCATTTCCATGACAACGAAAGGTATACTGATGTCACATCACGAATTCAACCTTCTTGCATTATTAGTTCTTATTTCTATTTTTTGTAGTAATAATACCAGTATATATGATTTCAAAGTGCACCAATAAAAAAAAATAACGTAAAGTATTCGTGGATAACTGGTCTTAAAAACACTTGCTCTATTTCGAGCGTGTTTTAAAGCCCTTTTTATCCACTTATACTTTAATATACTTTTTTAGTACACGGCTTAATAAAAGCTTGTCTTTAAAAGTTGTTTTATTATTATTTTTTCAATACACTGACGTTCCAACTGATTCGGGAACCAACAAATATCCTAGAAATTATTATTGCCAGCTAATATTCTTCAATAATTTCAGAATACTGTGAAAATTATAATGTTTTCAGGTAATTTTACACTTATTTTTCATTGAAACTTCCACTCGATCGATTCTCAATTGTATCACGAAATGATGTCTCACAAGTATGGTAGTCCTATTGAAGATTCTGAAGTAGGAGATGCTGGGGGTATTCATGTTGAAAAGGGAAACATTCAATTAAATATTAAATAGAAAGATTTTTCTGTGAATTGAAAAATCCACGAAAACAAAACTTTCTATTCAATATTCAATTGAGAATGTTTCACTTTCCAATATAATTTTATTATTATCTCACTTTCCCTTCAATCGCTTGCTTTAGCTTTTTAAAATTGAAATCTGCTCCCAGGCATTTTACTATGTTTTGGTATTTTTTTTTACCAAAGTTACAAGTAGACTAACTTCATCTTCTGAGAAGCTGTATCTTTTTTATTACTCGCTTTATCACACGCTTTATTACACGCTTTATATTATTACCTTCACTTGTATGTTTGTTTGTTTGTAACCGACTCCTTTGGGCGCGATTTTGACCCACTTCCAGACGTCCAAATGATTTGAAATTTGGCAGGTGTACATAAAACCGGTAACAATGCATTAAGAAATTTTTGTGTGAATTAAAACCAAAATGGCGGCTTCAATATGGTGTACAAGTTTTGCGATTATGGTCCGATTCGCTTCAAAATTGGTATCTGAGGGTTTTCGTAGTCGGAGATTATGATTCTTTTGTCAAAATTGAAAAATTCAAGATGGCGGATCCAAAATGGTGGACGAGTTTTGTGATTATGGTCTGATTCTATTCAAAATTGGTATGTGGGGGTTTTTGGGGTCGAATATTATGATTCTTTTGTGAAAATTGAAAAATTCAAGATGGTGGCTTTAAAATGGCTTCCGAGTTTTGTGATTATGGTCTGATTCTATTCAAAATTGGTATGTGGGGGTTTTTGGGGTCGAATATCATGATTCTTTTGTAAAAATGAAAAATTCAAGATGGCGGCTTCAAAATGGCGGCCGAGTTTTGTGATTATGTTCTGATTCTATTCAAAATTGGTATGTGGGGGTTTTTGGGGTCGGAGATTATGATTACCTGATTTGATAAGATTATTCCATTTTTAATTTTCAAAAAAATAATAAAAATAATAGTTTGAAAAAACTAAAAAACACGCTTTTATAAATAAACCACACTAAAAAGTAGGAAATAAATAATAGTTTAAAAAACTAAAAAACACGCTTTTATAGAAAACCAGACTAAAAAAATAGAAAATAAGAAAAAAAATTATTTTATTTAAAAAAAAGCGTGGGGTGCATGGTATCAATAATTATATAGTACATTACACACCTAGGGCAGTGAAGTAAGGAATGTCTCAGATCACAGGTAATTGTTGGCCAAGGCGATACCATGCACCCCACGCTTTTTTTTAAATAAAATAAATTTTTTTCTTATTTTCTATTTCTTAGTCTGGTTTTCTATAAAAGCTTGTTTTTTGGTCTTTTTAAACTATTATTTATTCTTCAGTTTCATCCATATTATTGATATGTATTTTTCAAAGATTTGAAAGGAAACAAAAAACAAGCTCACGAAACACTAGTGCACAAATAAAAATAATTTGCTGTAATAAACAAAACCTATTTGAACTGAAGTTTAAACCTAACCTATAAAAGTGGGCCTTATGACATGAGCACAAATATCAGAGTTATGTGGATGAGCTGCGTTTTATGGGCTTACCTTCTCTCTCTCTCTCTCTCTCTATCGTTTGTTGGATATGAGCTTCCAATCGGCGATATCATCCAGCACTCTTCCTATTACGTAACCCCTAATTTGAGGTGTGAAATTTTCTTACCGAATATCACTCGTGCTGAAATTGTTTCTGATTTTTTTTGGTCGTGAATATTTCAGAAAATTATCGCTCGTCTTCGCCTCTGAAATCTACATTTCACGAATAATTGCTTGGATATAGGTTCAAAATTTCTGGGTTTTATTTTTGTCTCATATTATTATTGCGTGATAAATATTCAATTATTAATAAACTTCACCTTGGGTGAATATGATGTTGAAATATTATTCCTCTATCTTATCCTTGTTCAATGTCCCGGTGCATTATCACATTTTTCAGTGTTGATAAATTCATAGTCGACCACATTGTACTTCTGTTGGACTTTAGCATGGGAAACCCAGCACCATTCGGAAATAGACCTGCCAAACGAAAGATAAAATAACTTGGAAAATAGATTTTGAAGAGAAAGATCGCTGACAAGGGGGGTGGAATAAATCTCGTGTAAGAGGAAATTTCTCGAAGGCCAAAAATGAGCCATCAGAACAGCCTAAGGGGCCCTTAGATATGCCAATTTATCGAACCCGGTATCAGAGGGCCGACGTCGGGACTGATTGGATCGACTGTACACACGTTCCGATTTTAATCTTCCCGATCAGTTACTATTAGTTATACGTGAATCGACAAGGATGGCTCTTCTCTGTCGAAAAAGAAAGAAATTGGGATTGCTCTAACAGCGATTGGGTCCCAAAGGCACTTAAGTTGTTTCTAACATTCAATTAACGCAATCATTGTACTATTACTGAAAAATCGATTATGAAAAAGTGTTTTTTATTGATATTATTTTAATATTTTTGGGTTTTTTTCCGGTTTAAAAAATGAGCACTGATAAAATGAAAAAATTTAAAATTTGTTATCCAACTTTTTTTATTGAAAATTAGAATTTTTTTTTTATTTAAATTCGTATACATACAATCGAAAAATACATATTTTGCTATGAAAAAATCACAGTTTATTTAAAACACAAAATAAAACGAAAGAGGGAATTTTGTGGCATAGTGGACAAATTATTAAATTAAAGAAAAAATGCATCCTCAAGTGGGATTCGAACCCACGACCTTATGATCATAAGGTCGTGGGTTCGAATCCCTCTTGAGGATGCTTTTTTCTTTAATTTAATAATTTGTCCACTATGCCACAAAATTCCCTCATTCATTATATGTATTTCGGACACAATATTTCCACTTTCACAAAAAAGAACGTTTTCACCAAATACAATCGAAAAATAAATATTTTGCTATAAAAAAATCGACGCTTATTTAAAACACAAAAAAGAACGTTCTCACCGAGTTTCATAAAAAAAGTTTTTTTGCGGGAGATAAAAATTAAAAACAAAAAAAACTGTTTTTAGCGCTTTTCATGTTAATTTTGAGGTTATGTTGAAAAGTAATTGATACAAAAGTTTTAGATTTTTCAATTACATTGAACTTTTCTCGATATGATGCATATTTCAGCCACAATTCGTAAAAAACCAATACCCAACCCTGAAAACGTATATTTAGCTACTCCACCCCCCTTCCGGAACTTTTACTCAGTCGTCTTGATTTTTCTTAACTTACTCATAGTTTTTTAGGGTTTAGGGTTTTTCCGACCATCCGCATACTGCTAAAAATGTTTTTTGTTTAAAAAATGATGGCCCTGGACTAAGTTATGAGTTTCGAAACATTTCAGTTCGAGATTTTTTATGAAAATTCACAAAAATGTGTAGTGAGTTTTGTTTGCTTCAAAATGGATTTTCATCAAGTATCGGCGCATCAATTCAAATTTCAAGCATATTAGAAAATTGATTGAATTATATACTCTAGATTAATAAAAATACTAAGGCAGTTTAATTTTTTCCTCGCATTCATGTGTGGTTGATGGCGAGTTGTAAAATGTTCACAATTTGTTTTATATACTAAGCTAGAACAGTGAAGAGCGAAGACGCATTGACAATTGACATTTAAGGTAATCTTAAAGTGTTTCTTTGGGAGATATACCTACATATCGACCTTTAACGGGTCGACGTAAATTGAGTCCGGCATCTATTAATTGCCTTTCTATGTAGGTAAATTCATTCCCGGGTGATTTTAGGCCTGCGTAAATTGAGTCCCCGGTACCTGGTAATCAGGTCAGATAATTTGCATGTAGTACCTGCTGCCTAGCCGCTGATGATATTTGTGCAAGACCTGCTAAACTTATACACGTGGCTTTACAAGGTGATATCCATTCACTTACACATACGGATTTAGCGTTAATTAAAAAAACATGCAAAACTCACGACAATCAAAGCACTTGCAACCAAAATCCATTCAAGAGACTCTCAGTATATTGAAGTCAAAACGAACGATTTTCTACGAAATATAACGTAGAAGTAACCAACTTTATTCAGAATTAAAAAATACAAAAGCAAAGTTTTAAATATAAAATAATATCAAGATGAAAATCTTGATTGAAGCCCGGGACTCGAAGTGATAGCGCATTTGCTGTTTCAGTTGGAGGAAAATCAGGAAAAACCCACAACACCATCAGAAATCAGATCATCAAATTTCTCATAGAAAAGGACACATGCTCCCTGGGAGCTGAGAGAATCAATCTTGGAAAATACACGGCAGTCATCGAAGAGGTGCCAACAATTAGAATACGGGTGTTTGCAATATGCAGTATAGTGTCCATTGGAAATGCTGCCGCTATGATTAGATATGGCGTAGATATTATAAAGAGTATTCATTCCATCCTGAGCAGAATATTGGTCCAAATTCAAATTTTGTATGGGAAAATCAATCACATTGTCCAATTTACTGCCATCAGTCGAAGAAACACGTTTTAAATGTATAACTAAAATTTTTGGAAATGTTTGTATACGAATCATCTTTTTGAATTCCCTTTTCATTCCACAAGTTGAACAGTATGGGCTCGCATCGTTAGTCAAAGTCTCCTCTTCTGTCAACAGTTCAATACATTGTGTTAAATTCACGACTTCGTTTGGCAAGTCTGGAATAGGGATTGAAAGTACCCAGAAAGGTTCAAAAGTAACGGAGCAGTAATTACAAAAAGTACATCTCAATATAGACTTCAGCTGACCGGCAAATGTATCCACAATTTTGGAATTATGAGTAGACAGATATCTTGTCCAAGAATTGGAAGCTTTCTGATTATCATTCGTGATAACAAAATCGTTTGGTGATGGATGAATCTCTGCACTCGCCTTGTTTAAATCTTCATGTAAACCTACCAGAAGGTATCTTAGAAATTCTTCCGAATCTGCTGGGACGTTATGGTCGAAGGAAGGAGCAAAATTTCTGAATAGACGGACGAAATGTGAAGTATCCACCATTTTTCGAGAAGAATCAGGACTCCAGATATTTTTCATCAAAGATATAAAAGATTTCACTAAATTTCCTTTCATTCTTGATGTAGTAGTATTTAAATCCTCCATACAAAAACCATTCTTGAAAAATTCCAACAAAACCTTGGTGTTCGAGAGACACTGGATCATGCTATTCATAAAACAGGTATTTCCTACATTCTTCAATCTTCTTAAGTCAAATGTAGAAATGGAGTCTCTTGTTGGTATGGCATGCTCATTCATGTTTATCCATAGGTTCATTGTTCCTGTAATTCAAAGAAGGTGATAGAGAAACTTATATTGATTTTTTGGAAAGTACTGAGTGATTATCTTTGATAACTGATATATATCTCGTAGGAGAATTGGGACGATAAAATAATTCATCCAGTGGATGCGATGGAGGAATTGTACCCATTACAGAAGAAGCATTGCCCCTTTAAATTGCTATACTAATTCTTTGTATAAAAAATGACGTTGAACGTTTATCTTTTGTAGCGCGGCCCATTCTCCTTCCAAGTGCTATGTCGTTCACGTGACGTTTATGTAGATGGTACGTTTAAGAGTTGCCCTAAATATTATTATCAATTGTTCACCTTTCATGCCTTAAATAACAACTCGTATGTGCCTCTTGCATTCTTTCTTCTCCCTACATAAACTGTTGAATGTTATAAGAACTGTTTTTAAAATGTTGTTGATAGCTGCATAAATGTGGGATTAACGTTTTCACCCATGAATATTTTTATTGATTTTGAAAAGGCTATACATATAGCTGTACAATCAAAATTACCAAAAGCCAAAATTAAAGGATGCCATTTTCACCTAGGCCAAAGTTGGTATCGCAAGATTCAGTCTCGTGGTTTATTCCAGGAATATAAATCCAAATCAGAAAAAGCGATATTTTAAAAATCTTTCTTTGGGCTGCCATTTTTAATAGTCTAAGAGCCCATGACCGGCTACCTGTATGTATTTGACCAGACCTGAGTTTTTGTACGTTGAGGCCCCTATACCTACCATACATTAGTAGGGGACTCACTAAGCTCAAAGTGGTGGACGCGTCGAGCGCTCAGGTAAGACAGGTATCGATTTTTGACTAATTTTAAATCCATTTGACCACGTCTGCCGTTTTAAAATTTGAAAATATATTATTATTACTATCGGAAAATAAGAATGGCAGACCATTATCGCGCATTTTACTTTGTGGCAGACAATTTTGAAAATGCTAAAAAAAAAAATTTGAAAGTATTTGACCAGATCTGCCATTGATATATTTTATTTATTATGGTCTTAAAAACTTATATTGAACACGGCAGACGTCTACATTGCGTACACACATCAACAAATAATGAAATCTTAGCTACTACCCGGTCAGATGTATATGTATTCCGTTCGCTGTTTTACATCAATGTAATTTACTGTATCACTGTATTTACAGAAATTAAATTTTTTTCGTATTCTATATACTAAACTCCATTAGTTAGATGATAAAGAAGTAGATTTTTTATGGAAGAATCATAAATAATATCGTATAATGCTTATAAAAAAATAATTCGATTACTTATTTTAATTTTTTTCTTTTTATTTCGTTAAGACAAAATTGAAAAGTGTCATGCATGCATGCATTACACAATATATATATATATATATATATATATATATATATATATCAATCTTCATTCATCATCTTCATCATCGGAGTCATGTTCATCGTTAGATGACTAGTCTTCATCATCTATTGAATCGGATTCTGCAAAAATAGAACGTAAATTGTAAAATAAACGTAATTTGATCTGAACAAGTTCGAGAAAGAATAGATTTTTATCAACTTACCAGGGACATTGGTGATTAAGTCACTCACAAAAGATGGAAGTTGGTCACCTTCGAACCATTTGAAGGCATATGTGTTGTCCTGCTCAATCCAACCATACTCCAATGGGTCTAAGTTTGTGGGTTGCTTTTTGTGAGCATTTCTCCAAAGTTGTTGATAAAGCTCACTCTTACACGGTGGTATTGAGCTTGCGTCAAAATTTTGATTTTTTTTTCTAAAATTTTCATTGATGTCTGAGGCTTTATAGTTGTTGACGAATAGTTGGAACCTCCCATCATCTACATCATCAGATTTTTTGGCATTGTATAGCTGGCAAGTGAAATGTTGAATGATGTTAAATAGCTCTTGTAGCTGGTCCTCTGTTAAATTTTTTTCACCAAGAGTAGCAAATGCTTGTTGATATTCAGTATTCTTCTTTAGCAAAGTTAAAGGTCTTTTCTTCCCTTTATTGAAGAAAGCTGGATTAAAATCACATCTAGTAAATGCATGGAAGCCGATTAAACTTTTAGCTAAACACTCACCAAGCTCTCTATAAATTTTTGTGATGTCAATATATCTTTCATTATTTCCTGTTCCATTGAGCATCCAAATATTGGAATGAGAATTCTTCAATTGTGCCATATTACCAATCATTATAATCAATATATCAGATATCAGAGGCTCTAATAACAATATCCGACTGCTCTGCGATATTGCAAGCATGATAGATTATTTTTGTATCCGCTTCTTCATGTGAAGTACAACATAAATCTTCAACAACACTCGATTGTATCGTATCATCAACAACTTGATACAATTGACAATTCCGGAAATTTAAATAAATCTGTCGGTTACCCAAAAATGATTTTATTTCCTCCCTAGACCAATGCTTTGTCAAAAATTCAACAAAAGCTCCCTTAAATTTTGTGTTTTTTAATTCTTTTGCAAATCCGACGGTCGCACCTGTTCAGGCCCAGAAATTTTGTAATCAATCAAAGATGGTTCATGCCGTAGGCATCTTTCACTATCTTTAATTGATGGATACAAATATTGGTCAAAGATGACATCAATTCGTCGGGCCGAATATTCTGTTATCATTTGAAGAAATTTCTTTGAAATACTCCCGAATGTTTTGGGAACCTCTTTCATTGAATGAAGAACGAAAAATCCATCAATTAAGAACACATCTGTATTATGTGGCGGTTCTTGATCAATATTTGGTTCAATACATTTTACAAGTACCGATTTATCAGTTTTACAGAAACCACCATCTAGATGACATAGAGCAAGAGGTACAGGAGTTATTGGATACGATAAAAATTTTAAAACATCAATTTGGTGGTCCATAGAAATTCCCAACAAACGTCCGAATAAATCTCGCTGTAACTTGATCTCTTGATGCTTACCTCCAATTTTTACAGACTTCTTTTTCACAAGTAGACTTGAAAAATTGTGTATCGGTGTCTTTTTGATGGCTTTTTCAAATCTTTTCGGGTCAGATGCGCATTCTGATATAAAAGTTGTTCGTAGCTCTTCACCGATTTTTTCGATACTTAAAACAAATTCTGTCACTTGAGATGATGCAGCTTTCCCAGAAGCTATATTGAACAACTGATCAGGAGATGAATCTAAGCTGAAGGGATTCACATACTGATCGAACGAGTTTATAAATCTATCAAGTTGTTGACAACTTTCCTTGATGTTATGTGGCTGCAACTCTGCTGAAATATCTTGCTTCTTGGTAATTCCTAACTCTTCTAACACGTGTGTGATTATAATGGAGCGGATGTCGTGACTTCTCGCCCACCGTTGGCGAGCTGAAATGGAATTAGTCAGATGTGCGATACCAGTAAGTGTTCTCGCAGCATCGGCATTGATAGTCTGCTCTGATTTAAGATCAATAGGCTGCCTTGAGAACGATTTGCTGGTACGTTTGATTCCAAAAAATCCTATTTGAAAGTCCTGCTCTAAACCAGGATGAGTTGTGGAAACTTTTATTAAATTGTAATGGTATTGAACAGTCCATCTCGCATAATTTGGGGTTGTTACAAGGCACTTCCAGGTATAAACCCTACATTATTCGAATGTTAGTTAATTAACTGTAAGAGAACATGCTATAGGCTAGAATGAGTACAATAGTAATACATAGGAGAAAGAAGAGAGATAGCTGTATAAAGTCTGTGCCAACCATCTGACCGGGTAGTGGCTAAGATTTTATTATTTGTTGATGTGTGTACGCAATGTAGACGTCTGCCGTGTTCAATATAAGTTTTTAAGACTATAATGGATAAAATATATCAATGGCAGATCTGGTCAAATACTTTCAAATTTTTTTTTTTTAGCATTTTCAAAATTGTCTTCCACAAAGTAAAATGCGCGATAATGGTCTGCCATTCTTATTTTCCGATAGTAATAATAATATATTTCCAAATTTTAAAACGGCAGACGTGGTCAAATGGATTTAAAATTAGTCAAAAATCGTTACCTGTCTTACCTGAGCGCTCGACGTGTCCACCACTTTGAGCTTAGTGAGTCCCCTACTAGTGTATGGTTGGTATAGGGGCCTCAACGTACAAAAACTCCGGTCTGGTCAAATACATACAGGTAGCCGGTCATGGGCTCTTAGACTATAAAGCCTGAAGACATTTCAGATGTTTTTACCGATTATATAATCAGCACTTCCTGATAACCAAAAAGTTACTGAGTTTTGTGAGTACGCGTTAGAAAATTATATATCCTGTAACAGGACTACAAATTCATGTGAATCTTTTCATGCTCTATTTAATAGTCCACATCCTAATATTTTCATATTTATGGAGGTTTTAAAGGAGATTCAATGTGAAACATATATTCAGCCTAGAAGTATAAAAAAATCTCCTATTTTAATTGAGAAAGAAAACTTGAGAGAAGCAATGAATGATTTGTGTAATGACCGCATTTCCATATTTGAATTTGTAAAAAAGTGTCTTTTGAATTTCTTCCCATTATAACTGTCAAATAAGCTTTAAAGTATATTCTTATGTAAATATTATATATATTATTATTATATTGAAATAAAGTTTTTCAAGCATTCAGGTATGTTTTATTAAATATAGAGTATAGTGTATCCCAAAGAATATCGTCTAAACACTTAACAAAATAAACCTAACAAAATGCAAGAATAATAAATATAAATTGTGTTGATATAGAATGCAAATATTGTAATCGCGCTAATAGTTAGAGAGCCCCAAAAACCCCAAACTTCAAATATTTTTGAAATTTGGCAGGGCCCACTCCAGTACGAAGGAAAAATGTCTATAGACTTTTTCGACGACTTCTATATGTCTTTCGTTATAATAATTTTGTTTAGAAAGTGATAAGTAATCATCTCAAAGCGGAAGACGATTTGGTTGGGGCGCACAACTCGAAACATATTTTTGAAAATTTTGGGCCCCACAATCGATCATCGCGAAAATTCGACGTCTCCTATATGCTTCATTTTGGGTTCCTTTACTTTGTTATGGTGTTAACATCGGGAAAATCCAAGTGGAAGACATTTTTAGTAGGGCCCGGCCTCAGGGTTGACCAAATAAACAAATTGAAAAACTCGCAGAAACGGCTAAGTTGAAAAATCGAAAACTGCACTTGGGTTCAATCTTAAGCTTCCAAATTTTACATGGAGCTTCTTCATGGGCCAGTAAACCTAATTTCCAAAGGGAAGACTTTTTGGCAAACTTTTCACCCCTTCCCACCCCTTTGAATTTTCTCTATTTTCTCTGTTTATTCCAGGCCACATTGTCATTAGCATATAAGATTTCGTCTTGTAAACACTGACGGGACGGCGATCGTCCAATAAAATTGTAAAACCACCATTCAGCTATTTTATTCACCAAAATTGATATAAGAGGAAAGTACATACAATACAACAAATAAATCAATTTGTAACCAAAAAAAGTGTTGTAATTGATCAAATGTGAGAGAATGGATTATACCGAAATCATTTTTGAAACCAAAATCATTTTTGATAATTTGTTGGTAAAAATTGTTTATAACTTTATTTATTTATTTTTTGGTAATAATTGTTTATCATTTTATTTATTTATAAACCGTTAACGAGCCTAACGCCAAAGAATTCGTTTGGTGACATTCATTCACCTCCCTAAATTCATTTATGTGCTATTCCTCGCTCAAATAGATTATTTGAGTCGGCGGGGGCGAACAGCCCTTATATAGGGGTTGAAATATATTCATGCTATCATTAACTACTAGTTGAGGTAAGTTTATTGAACTTTATACACTGAATTATCGATGAGAAAAATGTTCAAACGAAAAAGATTACCAGGAACAAACAGAGAAAATAGAGAAAATTCAAAGGGGTGGGAAGGGGTGAAAAGTTACCCAAAAAGTGTTCCCTTTGGAAATTAGGTTTTCTGACCCCTGAAGAAGCTCCATACATACGCCACTGGTCTATTATTGAGGGATCACCCCTTCAACTATATACCAATAAACGCTAAGGACGACCTCAGATATAGGGTTACTATATTTGATTAATCCTTTTGTTGTAAGTTGCTCGCCAAAGTTGTTACTTTGACGTATAGGGAGCATCAATTAATTGAACAGAGATTAATCCCGAGAGCAGCTTCGAGACAATATCTCTTTCTCTCTATACTTGAGAACATAGTCTTTTATCTAGGGAGCAGGTACCGTTTCTCAGAAATTGTGGAATAATACTCTTGGGAATGCATTAGAAATATACATATATATTTTATAAAAGTTACAAAGCCTTTTATCCGTTCTATATACGGATCAAATGACGCAATAGTCACAAAATAGTAGAGTTTACTTTAAGTTGGTTTTTGTCAGTCTCAAAGTCAAGTAGACTGAGTATAAGTAAGAATGACATCAAATGTTAAAAACGACTACTGATAATTATTATTTGAAAACTATGGGAACACAAAATATGGAGATACATTTGAAAACACATAAAAATCATAAATGGTTCAATTTGCCCAAGCATAAGATACAGAAAAATATATGAACTTACTCCATACCACCAGGTTTCAACACTTATCCACTCGATTATTTATTTTACACGATATTAGTTTCATTGGATTAATATTTCAGTTATTTTCGCGAAAGGTGTTTATTTACTTTTGAATTCCATTGTATATTAAACTATAGTTGTATGGATACTGTTTTTCTATTAAGTCGTGAACTGACGACTAGAGGCTGTCGTTGACTCATCTCGTTCTTGAAGCGTTGATAAATAATAGGTAATTTTGGAAAATACTGTTTACTTGTGAACTCACTTTGTGCGGTCATTACTCTGGTAGTCCGGTTTAACTTAATTTGATTTATTCTTTCTTAATAGCTTCGCAAGTTCACTTCAAGATGACTATATTCGTACGCTTTTCATCTTTATTTCACTATATGGTAATCGAATGAAAACTAACCTCATTTTGAGAGGACATGCTATTTGAGCAACGTCTGTACAGCGAATTATTGATTGTCCGCGGAGTCGCACCTTTTTATATCACCTACCCTTTCACGTGATAGCTTTGATCGTTCACGGGTCAAAATTCCTAACATAGTTATCTTCACCCTGTCATAATAAATCATTAGCTTAATAATTAATGGCTTGTTACTGTCGCCGAAAGAATATAAAAAAAAGATTTATGTATTTCGTAGTCGGGTTGCACTTAGCGAGCTGTTAACACCTATTAATTTATAGAGTATTTGTTTACATAATGAATTCCTTAGATATGACTAACAAGTGCTGAGTTATTTATGACTCATTTGTAAAAGGGGTGATTTTTTTCCTTATGCATTCCTATGTCGGGCGGGTGACAAGATATTTATAACGGGCCTTGTATATCAGTTATGGTCGCGTATTTGACTTTAGAATTTATTTTCATAGTGAATTTGTTTTCTGGCTATAGAGTTCATATTTAATAATATCGTGTTGTTTCCTATGCTTGAAAGTTTTTCTGTACTTATGGGGGCATGACATTGGAAGCTTAAGATTGAACTCAAGTGCAGTTTTCGATTTTTCAAGTTAGCCGCTCCCGCGAGTTTTTCAATTTGTTCATTTGGTCAACCCTGAGGCCGGGCACTACTAAAAAAGTCTTCCACTCGGATTTTCCCGATGTAAAGACCATAACATAGTGGAGGAACACAAAATAGATTTTGGGACCAAAATTTTAAAAAATAAGTTTCGAGTAGTGCGCCTCAACCAAATTTGTCAGATGATTACTAGTCACTTTCTAAACAAAATTATCATAATGGAAGACATATAGAAATCGTCGAAAAAGTCGATAGACATTTTCCCTTCGTACTGGAATAGGACCTGCCCGATTTCAAAAATATTTGGAATTTGGGGTTTTTGAGGGATGGACTTTCACCTCACCAAACGGAATACGTATGTGGGTCATCGCGTCTCGGAACCCGCGGTGCTCTGACTATAATCTTAACATATTTCTGAGAATATTCTGGGACTCAATTTACGTAGCTTATATTCAAACCCGGGACTCTATTTACGTAGTATGATCTTATCAGTGGGACTGAATTTACGTAGGAATATGGAAATGGGACTCAATTTACGTTTTCCGGTTTTAACTTGCTACGTACATTTACTTTTACTTACTTTTTGAGGGAGAATTTCTTTCGATGTACTTTACACACATAATTAATGGTATATACTCCTAATGCCCACTTGATCTTTTTTTTTCAGTATGTGCATATAACACGGTGACCAAACTAATATTCCACCCTGCTCCGTGGATAGGAAGAACGTGGGAATGCTGTAATAATCCGCGAAGGGACGCTGAAGGGTGCGAGGCTTGTGGATCTTGGGCGAGGACACCCTTCAGTTCGAGAGAGGGAATTAACACTTGTCCAGACAGTCCATGTAGTAAGTATTCTGTTTGAATTTCCGCTAATGCATGAAATGATGTTTCGATTCGAAAAATTCGGATTTTATTTTTAGTGATTAACAGAAAGTGATTCGTAGTGAATATGTTCATATGGTAATTCGAGGGTGATGCGTTTTTTTTCAACAGAATGTAGTAAAATCGCTCATGTAAAAAATGCAAAATAACAGATATAATAAATTGAAATTTTTCGAAAATTGAAGTAAGGTACTGTCAATTTGAACTTAACAGCGAATGTTTTCTAATAGGTTTCCTAAAGTTACAGACTTGGGAATAATTCGGGTAAAAAACTTACTTTAGAAAGCCACATTAAACAAACTGTCAGAAAGTCGCTACGCCTTCTCAAGAAATACTAGCGAATTCCAAAATTACTGCACTATTCTAACATTATTCAACACATTAGTAAAAACAATTCTAGAATAATCTCAACTATAAATTTCATAGGCACAGACACATTTTTTCATATGAGAATAATCTCAAATTTTATAACTTAAATTATACTTCGCTCAGAAGAGATAGTACTGATTTGTTATCCATCACAATCAAAGTTCAGTCAACAAAATTGCACACTTAAAATCATAAAATAATTAATAAAAATACTTTTTAAAGACAAGCTTTTATTCAAATGTACTAAAAGTAAAAAATAATTGCTTTGGATGTATGACGTAGGTTATTCCGTGAGTTATGGATTCAAAAGCTTATCGCGCAAAGTTTTCAGTGTGAAAAAAAAAATTAAAAAGTTTTTTATAACAAGACTTTTATATTTCTTAGAGTAATGCAATTAAGATTTCATTTCATGAAACAGATTCGATCTGAAATAT
Source organism: Gonioctena quinquepunctata (assembly GCA_018342105.1). Taxonomy (NCBI): domain Eukaryota; kingdom Metazoa; phylum Arthropoda; class Insecta; order Coleoptera; family Chrysomelidae; genus Gonioctena; species Gonioctena quinquepunctata. Next base: position 386,533 of record JAFIRS010000333.1, read on the forward strand.
ACTAACCACCAATTTTGAATAAAATTATAAAATTACGATATGAATAGATATTTTCTTATATATAATTTCAATTGTATCTCTGGGAAGGAAGATTTTGTTGAAATTATATTTAGAAAAATATTCATTTTCACAGTGATTCTTCAGTTTAATCACAACCGAATTCTTCTATTTAAGAAGTCAATATATTGCTACAATGCAGATACTCAATTTCTACCCAACTCCTATTCATACCTAATAAGTAAATTGGAAACACCACAATAATCACACACCATGCACGCCTATGGTTCCTACACGTACCTTATCAATAAATAACGAAATAAATCAAGAGGAAAAAACAAAACTATTCCAATCTCCGCTGGATGCCTTCATTCAGAAGCAAACTCTCCGTCGATTTCGACATATATTAACAATTTTTCAGTTATATTATAACAAGAGGAATCCAAGTATATGTAAATGTCCTTTTTAATATACATTTTATCACGACAAGGAACCTATTTTTCTTGTAGTATCCTGTTGTTTCACTACATGATTTGTTTTACAATAATTTTTATTCATGTCAATTTTATATATAAATATTTTTATAAGATTTACAGCTTGGGTTGTCTGTATTTTATACCTCTATTGAGGTTTTTATCATGTAATTTATCATGTACTAAGCTACTCTACCATTCACCCTTGTAATATTCACAATCCCTATTGTAGTGCCCTGAGGATGACTTTATAAAAGTTGAAACGTCGACAACAGATCCATAGTGGTTTCAGTTGATTGACCTTTTCCCAACCAACTCCAAGCTATAATAACCAGTGAGGTCACAAAACACTATAAGGGAATAAATTTCAGTTCGCATAAGTTTATTGGAAAACATGAGGAGTTGTATTTTATTTTCACTCCCCATAATCTCAAAACTAACAAAGTTCCTAATGGAAAAATGTTTGAAGAAAATAGGTCGTTTTTTTCAAGAATCTTCAATGATACAGTTTGAACATATCATTACAGATTCGAACACCCTATCAAAAAATACACATTGTATGCTTTTGAGGTTATATTATGTTTCTGGACTGTGCTAATACATTGAATTCATGTAATATTGACTTTATTTACTTATTCAGTGATATAAAAAATGTGTATTATATAATTGGTAATGTCCACTACACTTCAAACACTCATCACTTTCCAAAAATAGAAAAAAAAATAACCAACGCTCTGCGGCCAAATTGTAACATGGCGGGAAAATTAAAATGAAAGGAAAAAATAAGTGGATAGGTCATTTGCACATTGGTTTTTATTATAATGAATAATATTGGTTCCATTTGCTTATGAAAATATAAGAATGTTGTTTCTGTCCTGTGTAAAATAGGAGGTATTGGTATTAAAATAAAGGAATACAAAATGAAACAAATAGTTGAAAGTGAGGGGTCGAAAAATATAAATATTCTAAGATTTAATTCACATGAAATTTTTAACTTTTTGTTGTGTGAAATGAACGGGAACCATTATGAAACTGGACCATAAAAATGTATATTCAATATCTGGGATGAACCTCTGTTATGTCTAGAAAGAACATACACGCGTTAACATTTTTTTGACTTCACCAATACCTCTCAGTAGGCATACAAAGAAATGCCACAGAAGAACAAATACAATACTTCCAACATCTTTGGGAAGTGCATATTGCGTCTCAAAAAAACATCCTCATGCCAACATTTTCAAAACATCCCAAAACCTTCCAGGGATGTTTGTGCTAGCTGGGTTAGGATCTTGCAAAGAAGAATTCGAAAGCAATTCCAGTTTACGCGTTCTAGGGAAGTGTATATGACCTCCAAAATGTTACCACCATGCCACATACCATCGACGATTACACATATATTACACATGAAGTTTTATGGATTATGATCGGGCGACTTTTTCGAAAAGACCCATATTAAATATTTTTATAATTTCTAATTAGTGGCACTTACTTAACGATATAATTCTTCTTCTATTTATTCTCCAAAGTTAATATTTTCAATTGAATTGAATTTAAATTTTTAACTTTCAAGATACCACCTTCCCTATAACATCTGTAAATTATATCATACTGCATGATTGTTAAGTTTCGAGCTAGACATCTCAACTTTTTTTTTAGATCGAGGTCGAATAATGAGAGTATATTATATACAGTGTTTTTCACTTCTCATGGAAACACCCTAATTTTTTACATAGAATCATGAAATTTTCAGGATCGATAGATACACTGAAAATGTACTCACTGTACAAAAGGGGTCATCCTACGTGATATACCCATTTTCCCTGAAAATTATATAAGGGGGCAAAATAAATAAAAATTCTTTCGGATTGGTGTTCATGATCCCCAAATCATTACTAATACCTGTTTCCTGGAAAATGTTCAGTCCTGAAAAATCCGAATTTGTTTCAGAAGCACCCCCCGTATCCTCCGAAATTTTCGAGGTAGGCTCGTGAAATTTGCAGGATCGATAAATACACTGGAACTGTACTCATTGATCAAGAGAGGACCCTCTAAGGGTTATACTCCGGGTCCTAGGAGAAGTGAGACAAATTCGGATTTTTCGGGACTGAATATTTTTGAGGAAACAGGTGTATTAGTATAACAATTTGGGGATCCTGAATACGAGTCCGAAGGAATTTTGGGCCTATTTTGCTCCTTAGGCCAATAATATAATTTAAAAATAAAAACTTTTTAACAAAAAATTAAACCGACAAAATACGGAACTGAAAATTAAAAAAAAACTTGAGAGGTGTCAAGGGACACCCGGATGGAACGAAGTTCCTTTCGATTAATTAGTGAAGGAATTGTGATGAATTTTTTTTTTTAAGTTATAATAATATTTTTTTTATTATTAACAAATATAATGTAATATAAACTTAATCAGTAGGCTCAATTTTAGTGCATACGCATTGATATTGTAATATTAAAATATAATTTGCTTTTAAATTTATTAAAGTTATGACGCGTACACTTGCTAAACACACAATAATGGAGAGATTATAACGCGTATGACTTGGTTAGCACAATAGTAAAGAGAGGTTATAATGCGTACTTGCTAAAAATACATAAGCATTTATTATTGTCTGTATAAAATCTCTACTTACCTAACTCCATCAGCAATATCCGGAACTTGTGCAGAAACACTGTCAGGATTCATTATTGTTATTATTTTTTATTATTTATTATGTACAAAAAACCTGTATACACTCAACAAAAATAATCGTCGCGACACCACACTGTTCAATGCGAAATAGAAAGACGAAACGAAAATAACTGGGTTGCTTTCTATGAGAGAGAGAGAGAGAGAGAGAGAGAGAGAGAGAGCAGACAGAGAAACACGCGACGCCGCACGGCTTACAACTACAGCAAAAAGTGTCGTTACAACTTTTGGTCTTAATTTATTCCGTCTAGCCCCCTTTCGCAACGCGCGATGAGGAACTTCGTTCCAATAAAATAAACATTCTTAGTCTCAGTAACTAAGCTCCTAAACTAATGTAATTAACTAATTTTGAGTCGGTGCCAAACAAACAAGCAAATGAATTAGGTAAGGCGTAAAATGATGGCATCGAGTTGCGCGGTGACATTCTGATAATTTTTTTGAAGTAATTTAATGATGTTCGTTGATTGTTCGTTTGGCGCCGACTCAAAATTAGTTACTTATATTAGTTTAGGAGCTTAGTTACTGAGACTATGAATGTTTATTTTATTTTTTACTTTTCAGTTCCGTATTTCGTCGGTTTAATTTTTTGTTAAAAAGTTTTTATTTTTCAATTTTTTGTGGCTAAAATCTACTAATTACTACCTACTTGTTTTTTTATTACTTCCAAAATACTTACTTACCCACCTTACTTCAACTATTACCAGTTGAATAATATGATTATCTACTTTTACTATTTGTTGTAATATAAATTATTTTTGTTGTTCTGGTTAGTTTATTTCATTACTTTGTATATCATTCCATCCTCTCATAGAATATAATGATATTGTGATAATGACACTAGCGATGTGTCATTGTCAACTACATATGTGTGCCAATGTTCACAAGTGAAAAATCAATTATCCCCTATAAGGGTGAATAATTCCATTCGAAATCCAAATATGGCCAACTATGAGGTATACCCTATATGATAAAAGAAGAATCATCAAAATCGAAAATCCCAGTACAAAGTTATGCCTGATAGAATCGGTTAACGGACAACAATTCAGAGGGTGAGTGATCAATATCCTTCATTTTGCTACCCTTAGGGGCAGATTTCATCTTTTCAATCAAAATGGGACCAACTTCGAAGAAAACCCTATCCACTGGAGAAAGAATTATCGGAATCGGACGCCTCAGTGAAAAGTTATGCGTGATCATACATAAAAAAAAAATATAAAAAAAATTAAATATACGCGTCGAATAGAGAACCTCCTCCTGTTTGGTTTCGTCGGTTAAAAATGAGTGGTTCCACCGCTGGGGCATGCAGTGCATATAACGTAGGATGACCCCTTTTGTGCAGTGGGTTTATTTCATCCCCGGAATTCGTTGCCGCCCGGAGTTTATTGCCGCCCCGGAGTTTATTATCGCCCAATGAGTTTATCATCGTCGCCGGAGTTGCTTCCTTTTCCGGAGTTTCACATGTTTGCGTGCATTTCTGTAGATTTCTTGATGTTCCACTTTCGTAAGTTCAATACTTCTTAGGTGTTCACATGTATTAATTCGAAATAGTTGATTACACGGCGTTAGATGTCGCAACGCATTGGCCGCAGCGGAATACCCGTTCTTCCGTAGAGACAGTTGATGAATCTACGAATAAAATAACTTTCAACTAGTGATGGACAGAATCGGCTTTTTCATAGAATCGAATACTTGGAAAGCGAATACATCTCCAGAACTTTAGAATCGCGCAATGGCTGGTAGTAAAATTAATTGACGTCACAGGCTTGACTTGACGTTTGACAGTGGTTTAGCGCCCGACTCGAGATCGAGAGGTCCCGAGTTAGGTTCTCACCCAGGGCAGAGATTTTCAGTTCAAATAGTGGGAATTTAAATTATAAATCTTGTAGCCGGGCTGAGGATGTCCTTCGACGATTCGGTGTGGTGTTCAAATTGATAGTGCTGCTCCTAGGTGGCGTATGAAGTTAGTAACAAGGCCTACTCAGAACACTGTATGAATGTATGCTGTGATTGTCCCGCCGTCATAGACGTGCAAGCAAAATGAATAAGGGATGCAGTATTGCTTAGAGCAACACTATCTGCATCGCCTCGATATACCTCCCTGTCTACACCGGATGGACATCCCCTGCGGGGGGGAAGGGGAAAGGAGATATCCATATTGCGCCATATTGGAAGCGGAGGACAAAAAAATGATGAGAGAGAGAAACCTTTTCACTGGTACTCGAGATGCCTCGAGACCGTGGAAGAATCGATTACTTCCGATTCTTGGGTATTCGAATACCCCCATCACTACTTCCCACATCGGTTCTTGTCCTTCTGGCTAAGTTGACGGCTTCACAATAACACTTTAAGGGCGAATATGTTTCTATTAACATGAAAATTGTATAGGATGTTGAAGAAATATCAAATTGTTTTTCCATTTATTAACTCCATACAAAATCCAAAACCTACATTTAATTGATATATATATATATATATATATATATATATATATTTTTGGTTGGAGATATATATATATATATATATATATATATTGTTATGATGCGTTGATTGCGGTTCGTTTTTATTTTATTTTATATTTGTTTATTTACTTTCCACAACCAGACATCTTAACAAAAAAATATATAATTTTTTTTGTTTTAAGGTAGGACACCCAAATTCAGACACTGTCCTAAATTCCGACACATTTCTGTTTATACGACTGAAATAAGAAATTTACAAAATATAGATACATGTTAAGACATCTGATGATAAAATCCAACATTAATTAATTAGGTCAAGATTCGTTTTCTACCTTACCGACACTGTCACGGTCGGGACGTAACCTTAAAGTTGGATGGTGACTGAAAGTTGTGTGTTGTGCTCATTTGTAAAGTATTTCTAATAAGGTAAGCAGATTTCGACTATAAGTTTCTTAGCCACAAGTCACCACTAAATGAGTAAATGTGAAAAAACTTCATGGGGTTGAATATAAAGTCTTCAAATTTATATAAATAGGGTTTACTGTTAGTATAATTAACGAATTCAAAAATTTAAATAGTGTCGGAATTAGGTACAAGTAAATTCGTGTGTTTCCCAAATCAGACAATGGGTGTCGGAAATGGGTACATCTGATATTTGGTAGATATGGTTCTGTTTCTTTCTATTCGCATGAAATAAGATAAGTATATACCGTTTTGTATAGCAGAGTTCTTTTAGAAATCGTATCCAAATTCCGACACAGGTGTCAGAGTTTGGAACTTCAACTGTCTGAATTATGTTTGGTTTATGTAAACGAGTATCCTCCATTATTTTCACGTTAAGATATAATCATTTATCATTGTTTTTGCTTTGGTTGCAGAATGTCAACAAAAAAAAACCTTAAATATAGCAAAGACGATTTAAGACGTGCTTTGGATTCCATAAAAAATGGCACACCTTGTTCAGCTGCAGCCAAACAATATAATGTCCCAAGAACTACGCTAATTGGAAAGATCCAGGGCATTTATCCTGAAGACTGTCGTAGCGGAGCACCTTCAGTTCTAACTGTGAATGAAGAGAACCTGTTGATACAGTGGATCATTAATATGGGGCGTATGGGTTTTCCCGTCACCAAAGATCAATTGCTCGACAGTGTTTCTCTTCTGGTAAAAAATTTGAAGCGTTCTAACAATTTCACAGATGGAAGACCAGGTCGTCGATGGTTCGATTTATTTACCAAAAGGCACCCTGAAATTAGTGAACGAATAGCACAAAACTTATGCGCATCTCGAGCAGCCGTAACTGAAAATAAAATCAGAAACTGGCATAAGGAAATAGAAGATTACTTTATTTCATCTGGAATTATTATAACTGACCCAAAAAGAATATTCAACACGGATGAATCTGCTTTTTTTTTTGTCGCTAAAAGGCCGTAAGATACTTGCTAAGAAAGGAAGTAAGTCACTTCATGATAGATCTGGTGATGACAAGGAATGTCTAACTGTCCTTGTGACTGGTAATGCTGCTGGCCAACTACCTCCACCCATGGTGATGTACGCATACGGAAGAATACCAAAGCATGTTGTGTCACAAGTGCCCAAAGGTTGGGGTATTGGTAAGTCAACCAGTGGATGGATGACCTCCGAATCTTTTTTCGAATTTATATCCAACATTTTTTATCCATGGCTTTTATCAGAAAGCATCCAGTTTCCAGTAATATTATACTTGGATGGGCATAAATCACATGTCACCTTACCTTTGACAGAATTTTGCAGAGAAAAACAAATAATCGTGATGAGCCTGTTACCAAATTCTACACATATACTACAACCACTGGATGTGGGATTGTTCAAAACTTCAAAAATGAAATGGAAAAGTGAAGTTCAAAATTTCAAAACACAAAATAATTATAAACATTCGGGTAAAGATACCTTTGCTCCTGTTCTTCAAAATGCTCTGAAATCGGTAACAAATTTGGAAAATATTTTCAAAAATTCTTTCAGAGTATGTGGTCTTTTTCCTTTCAATGCTGATAATATTGATTATCACAAACTTCTTACTCAAGATAATAATGAATTAGACAAAACAAAAGAAGCAGTAAATACTGAAATAGAGAGCCATTTGCGATATCTTGAGTCTTATGTTCAGCCAGATTTTCTGAATAAATGCTATGAGTTGATGGCTGCAGATTAGACAGGTAATATTGAAGATAAGAGTTTATATGACATTTGGTACAAAATGTACCAAAAATCGGGATTATCCCAAGACAAAGACAAAGAGAAACAACCAAACATTACAATTACAAGAAGGCCTAATTCTAGAAGATGGATGGGAGAATTTAGTTCAATTTGAAGCTGATGATGCCGTACCTGCAGACACTTTTGAAATAGAACCCACACTTGAAAGTATTGAAACCGCAGTAGACGTTATTATTGGTTCCAAGGAAGAACCTGATAAAGAAAATATACCAGAAAATGAGAAAAGCATTGACGAAATAGTTGAGGAAGAAAATGGCGGAAATAGAGAAACTAGTGTGTCAGGAAAGAGTATAGAAGGAATACTGCAAAATATTGAAATGACCCCAGAAAAACGAACCGATAACGTTGAAGGCGAACAATCAAGAGGGAAATCAGTCAATAAAGCAGAAATTGGGGATAGTCGCAGTAATACTGAACATTCTCGAGTACTACCAGGAGTGGTTATACCATCTCAATTCAAAAACTCTTTATTCTGGCCTGAACCAACCAAAAAAGTGAACAAGAGGAACAGTAGGGTTAAAGTTCCTTCTGTAGGCACCTCCGATGCTTGGAGAGAATATTTCTTGAAGAAAGAGGACTAGAAGAAAAAATCAATTCAAGAAAAAGAGGATAGAAAGAAAAAAGGGAAGAAAACAAAAAATTGCGCCAAGAAAAAATAAAGAAACCCAGAGAAAAATCTATACGACAAAATAAAGGAAAGAACACATCAGAAGAAGAAAAGAGGTCAGATAGTGGAGAACAAAAAAGAAAAAAATTGCGCCAAGAAAAAATAAAGAAACCCAGAGAAAAATCTATACGACAAAATAAAGGAAAGAACACATCAGAAGAAGAAAAGAGGTCAGATAGTGGAGAAGACTTATCTCAGGGTCACGAAGAAACGGGAAATGAAATTGCCAACGAAGGTAAGAAATAATGTTCATGGAGTACTTAGCATAGTTTTACTTTATAAGAACTATTGTAGGTAATGGAGAAGCGGGACCCTCAATAGATGATGGAATAAAAATTGGTGATTTTGTAATTGTCAACTATTTTGACGACTATTATCCGGCACAAATCACGAATAAAGACACTGAAAAATGGTTGGCTAATGCAATGGCTAAGGCTGGTGGATGGTGGAAGTGGCCAAATACCAAAGATGAAATTTGGTATGATCATCATGAAATTGTCAAGAAGATCAAGCCTCCTGTTGAAGTTACTAAAAGAGGATTTTATGTAGTTGAAGAACTAAAGTACCATATATGATGTCAGAATGCGTTTGTGTTATTTTTGCATTAAACTTTCAATGATGGGGAGTTCTTGTTTTCTGTCGGAATAATGTTTCTCAAATGTCTGATTTAGGGTCACCGTCTGAATTAGGTTCACTGACCTGTCTGATTTTGAAACAAACTTTCCTCCTACTGTCGGAATTAGGTGTCATTGGGGTGGTTATAATAAAATGTGAATAAAATTATTGTAGACAGAGTTTTATTATAAATAACTGTTCAGATCTTCTTAGAAATGATTATTAAATCCAGAAAATTGAAACTGATCAATATTATCAAATAATCACTAATTATATTGGATAAAATGTAACGTAAATTCCTAAAGGTGTCTGAATTTGGGTCGCTTACCTTACTATGTTTTTACTATTTTCAAAATCTTTAAACTAGTTTCCCTTTGAATTTAATTTATGAATGAATACCCATATAAATATTTAATATTTCCGGCTATGCATTTTACCTTCTTTCCATCTACTCTTTTACCTTATTTCCTTCACTTCAGCTAACCCAATCGGTACGCCTATGGAATCTCAGAAGTCGGTTCTACTGTGGAGCTCTCTGGTCGTTCTTGAAGTCAATATCAGAAAATGGCAACTGTTATTGCTCAATCACTGAAAATAAAGCAGAAATTCATCAAAATAATAATTTCCTTTATTCAGGAAAAACTTACTACTACCTATTCTGCAATAAATAACCTATTTAGTGCTTCATAGCAAGTACATACAGGAAATGTGCAGTTATGTGGTACTAAAAGTGAAATTTAACCTAGTTTTATAGGTTATGTGGTCAATATAGTAATTCATGAAAAGTTCTATCAAAAGGTTTTTTAAAAGTTTTAATTTAATTGCACTGCAGTAACTTTTTATGGTTTCAAAAAATACCTGTGACTTCTTGTAACGAGAATGTTCAGTGTTTCGGATTTCTCCCGTTCTTGGACACTGCAGCCCCTTTGTCGACTGTGACTTCGCCTCGTACTGGTAAATCTCCAATGAAAAAAGGTAAGATTAACTCCGCATCTGGGATCTTTTATCTGCTATTGTTCTTTATAGTATTTCCCATATTGTCTTGCCAAATAACTGTTTTTCTAATACATATTGATTGATTTTTTCAAATTTCAATTTTCTTCATTCGGTTCTTCCAAAATAATTTTTCTGTTCTCCCTCGCTTAGCTTGTTGATTTCTCTCCCTTGATACCAACATCCTTTGTTTCCTTCTCGATTTTTCGATTTTCACGTACCTTTTTGTTGTACTTTTCATTATTTTCACCTTTTTGACAGTTTTTATTTACGAAACATTTCTAACTACCTACATAGTATATACAAGACATGTAAAAATCATTCTTTTGACGTTTCTGCTCTTCATATTTTCAAAATCCCTAATTTTGCATCAAGATCTTTCCTGGCATCTCATTGGTATTGTGTTCAGATCCAATTTCATATACAGAATGTTCGAACTTTAAACATTTTATTATCCGCTTGTGCTCAAAATTATATTAGTAAAATTTGGTTTCTATAATTTTTAAAATTATGCCAATTGCTTGTAATGTTGAAAACATGTTTATTTCAAACATAGGTATCGATTAATATTATATAAGGTTTCAGAAAAAACGGTCGAATTCTCAGAAAAACTATAAAATAACATAGCATAGATTACTAAATACGAACATTTTTTATTTATAAGTTTTTTTTTCTATTTTTTTTTATTTATAATTCTTATAACATAACAATATTTATATATATATATATATATATATACATATATATATATATATATATATATATATATATATATATATATATATATATTGTTATGTTATGTTATCCAGTTGTAAATTTTAAAAGTTAAAAAAAACACAAAAAAATAGATAAAAATAATTATTAATTTAATTTTTTAAAACTTTTGAAACACTATGTATATTGTGAGCCTAGGTATGATATGAATAGATAGTAATGTCAAAGTATTATAAAACAAACAATTTCATACACTGTCAAAATTATAATAACCCATATTTGCTCAAAAGACAACAGAAAGTCCAAATGTACAAAATTGTCATGAATAAAAAGTAATCAACATTTATAAATTGGAAACATACAGTATATGAAATTGTAGCTAACTAATAGTAGCCAATGAGAGAACAGTAAACGTCTTTATGAAAACAGCCAATCAGGGAATAGATGGTCAGGTGTAAAATTGAAAATTGTGAGGGAATAGCAATGCGATGGTATCAGAAGCAATTATTTTTCAAATTTGTAAATAATGATAAGAATGGAAAAATAATTGTATGAATAAATTATACAATATAAACATAAACAGTGAAAAGTGACAAATTAGTGCGCGAATTTGAAAATTCAAATAGAAAAAACAAGGAGGAAACTGGTAGCTAGGAGATACAAAACAAAGCTTCAAAGGGAGATCGAAAATAAATTTCCAAGCGGATGCCACGCAGAAATTTCAATAAAAGAAAAATTTAATAATTCCATCATATGATAAACAAAAATAATATTACCTTAATGAAGTAATATAACAACGGATCCTGATGCTGATTTCCACATCTACATAGTTCCTGATACATGGTATTGCAGTCCTGACAGCGATTGGAGAGAGGAGACATCCAGTTTTATGGTATAGTTTTGAACAACAACAGTTCCAACCAGGTATAAAAACTTTCATAGTGTATTTCCGGTCCAGAACTATTTCACAAATAACCAATTTCACACTCGAAGAACGTTATTTCACCTTACTTTGAACAATAACAGAAAACTAGACAGTCACGTAAAAAGTGAGGTTCTGTTTATCAATCCATGACTGAAATTTTATGATTATCCGTGAACATTTGTATATTCCCATTAGTATAAGTTATTTCTCGTAGGCCAGGTATTTTTAAGTCTTCCTGAATAAAGGAGATAATTGCTTTTTTGATATTTGTTGTTTGTTCTTTCACAATGATCAACAAACATACCTACGACCATTGAATAACTTGAGTTTGACATATCAAGTAGTGGCTGAATTGCTTTGAACCGACAATCTGAGACAGGGGCGTGCCAACTGAGTTTAGCTGAGGTGAGAAAGGAATAACAATTGTCAGCTACGTGACGAGAGAACAGTGACGTTCGTTGGCAATTATTATTACCACATACAAATTATTATACAGGGCATAAATAACTATTTATATCATATAAATTCTTTTCAACATCTGCCGTTGACCTGGTAAAAAGTAATATATTCGATTCAACTCCTCCCTGTTGTACGACTATGAAACCCTCTGTTAATACAATGTATTACATAAATTTTGAAATATATGAAATTGAAAATATCATAATAGACCTGAAAAACAAAAAATCTGTAGGCTTGGACGAAGTTCCCATATCACTCCTAAAGGAATGTGTGCACGAACTAGCGCCATACTTAACTCATATAATAAACCACTCAGTTGAAGTAGGAAAATTTCCAGACTTAATAAAAATATCTAAATGTACACCGATTTTTAAAAAAGGCGATCCAGCACTGGTAGAAAATTATAGATCTATCTGTGTCTCGGATCCAATTTCCAAAATTATGGAAAAAGCAATGTACATAAGGCTGATTAATTTTTTTGATAAATATAAATTATTATCACCACATCAACATGGGTTTCGAGCGGGCCTGTCAACCGAAACTGCATCAACTGATTTAATACAAAATATTCACGAAATTCTAGATAAAGACTCCCTTGCAGTTGCAATATTTTTCGATTTGTCAAGGGCTTTCGACACCATAGATCCATTTTTCTTGAAGACGAAACTCCATGCAATGGGAGTGAGAGGCTCCATCAATGACTGGTTAATATCTTTCACACTAAATCGTCGTATCGTTGTTGATATCAACAACACATACTCAAGCGAACAAACCATTGAACTGGGAACGCCTCAGGGCAGTGTTCTGGGACCGCTGCTGTTCTTGGTATATATAAACGACTTGCCGGAATTTTTCGAGGAGAGCAGGCCATTCATATATGCTGATGACACGGCGGTGATGGTCTCAGGAAATTCATATGAGGAGGTTACCCACAGAGTTGAAATAGCAATCAGCCAGTTTTCGTTATGGTGCAAAATTAACCACCTTGTTGTTAACCTGAAAAAAACCAGCTATATGGAATTCACAGGCAAATACAAATCACCTACCATTGATCCAAGTATACCATTTGGCAACACAAATATACAGGCTGTCAACTCTTTCAACTTTCTGGGAACTCTAGTTGATTCGAAATTATCTTGGAATGACCAAATAAATCACCTTTGTAACAAGCTCCATAAAACGTATTTTGCTATATTCTCTCTCAAAAAATATCTCAATGTTCAAGGTCTGATCAACGTCTACTATGCACTAGCATTCTCAACAATAAGTTATAATATAATTTCCTGGGGCCAAGCCACGGAGATAACTAGAGTCTTCACCCTACAAAGCGCATTATTCGTCTAATTTTCAACTTAAAGTATCAAGACTCCTGTAGAAACCACTTCAAGCAACATCGAATATTGACGTGGTCAGTATTTACATATTGAAAATATTGTGTCATATCCACAAAGCAAACACCATCTAAAAAGTGCTCGGAAATTCACAAATACAATACTAGAAATCAAAATAATATTTACATGGAGAAGTTTCATCATATGGAGTACAAAAAATCTCCGAAATTTAGCGGGAGTCATCTCTACAACTTACTGCCTGAATCACTAACAAATCAATCTCTGAAAAGATTCAAGACTGATCTTAAAAAAATTCTATCCTCAAATAGTTTCTACGACGTTTCCGAATTTCAAATATACTTAATATCCATAAAATGATTACCATTCAACTGTTCACTTTAAATTTCAACTGCATCATGGCTATTGTATTTGTAACTAACTGTACATAATATTGCATCTGTCTCTAACCAGCCATAAATTTAAAAAACTCTCCAAAACTTTCCAAAAAAAAAAAAAAAATTCAAAAACTTTTATATTTATTTAAAGAATTGTATGTTTTTTTATGTATGTTGTATGTTTCTTGTTTTTTAAATTCAGATGACGAACCTACATGTAACATGGCAGAAAGGTAATAAATAATCTATCTATCTATCTATCTATAAATTTGGCTCTCAAAGAATACCAAAAATCATTAGCAATCAATATAAAAACAATTTATATTTATTAAATCATCATAACATTACAATTGACACCCAAAAAGAGGGGCGAAATAATAACAAAATTATTTATTATATTATCAAAACATTACAAGTGTCGCCCAACGCGGTGCAAAAATATATTAATAAAAATAACAAATAATATAATTTATTAAATTATCACAATCTTTACAATATATATATATATATATATATATATATATACGGTGTCCTTCATAAAGTTGGCTACATATGGGAAAAAAAATTGATATTGAAATTTTTGAAAAACTCTAATGGCGGTTCGTTTCTGCATGTCTGACAACTAAAAAATCCGTTGCGACTTATATAACGTGACCTGAGATTTGGCGGGAATTAAAAAAAAGTTGTTTGTGGTGCCCGAAAAATGGGTCAAATTGACAAGATGTCGAAAAAACTTTGTGATAAAATGTGTTTTGGAATCCAACGAGGACCCCATGTACCAATTTTGAACCAGATTGAAAAAAAACAAAAATACCATTTTATTCCTCTACCCTTACTAAGAAACATTATACATTCTTGTTTTATCTGGAAACAGCTTTAATAACCTAAATCACATAAGTTTTGGTCAAAACTAATCAAATATTTGTGGAATAGACATTTTGCGGGAGATAAATTATGAAAACACGATTTAGTCTTGTCACTAGGTTAGTCATGCCCTGTATATTGATGCACATGAGCTCATTCAATATTCTCAACCCGTAAATAAAATGTGAACCAACTAATATTTTCAACTAAAACTTAATAATACATTATCTATCCTTGCTAAATTTAATATTGGTTAATAAATTTGAACTTCAATGACTTGGCTATATTTTTGAGTTTTATAAGACGGCTTTGAAAAAAGATCTACTTTTGTTGAAACAATAACAAATGTCACAATAACTTGTTGACAGTTTTGTTGGAGTTGTCGTTCTTTATCAGTTTTTGTGTTTTTCAATCTATCATCATCCTAATTTTATTATTGAAGCCAAGGACCAAAATAGTTTCAAAGTGAATGTATGGTGTGGAATTTTAAATGAGCGAATTGAAGGTCCCTTCTTTTTTAGACAAAATTTAAATGGCGAACGGTATTTGAACTTTTTACGGAACGAGATATCTTCATTTATCGACAACCTACCATTACAAGAGCGGTTTCGTTTATTCTTTCAATATGATGGAGCTTCTATCATTCTACGAATGAAGTGCGGGAGTGGTTGAACAATGAGTTTGGTGAGCAGTGGATAGGTCGATATTCAGGTAATCCTTTGCCTGCTAGGTCTCCAGACCTAACGCAGTGTGATTTCTTTTTATGGGGTTCCCTGAAAAGCAATGTTTAAACAACGGCCATTTTGAAATGTAGAACATTTAGAAATTTGTATAAGGAATTGTGCAGCACTGATCAACAGAACTATGTTGAAAAATATTCGCCGCGAAATGTTTTCCAGAACAATTCTATGTATGGAGCGTGAAGGTAATCACGTGAAATATTGAAAACTTGTACATTGTTTGTTTATTGAGTTTTTTTTATTTTTCCACATCCACCTAAGTATACTAAATTCAATTAGGATAAATAATGAATTAAGTTTTAATTACAAATAATAGTAGGTTTAATTTTCGTTTGCAGGTTGAGAATATTGGATAAGCTCATGTGCATCAATATACGGATCATGACTACACCTAGTGACAAGACTAAATCGTGTTTTCATAATTAATCTCCGCAAAATGTCTATTTCACAAATATTTGATTTGTTTTGACCCAAACTTATGTGATTTAGGTTATTGAAGCTGTTTCCAGATGAAACAACAATGTATAATGTTTCTTAGGGGTAGAGTAACAAAATTGTATTTTTGTTTTCTTAATCTGGTTCAAAATTGGTACATGGGGTCCTCATTGGATTTCAAACACATTTTCTCAAAAAATTTTTTTGATATCTTGTCAATTTTACCCATTTTTCGGCACCTCAGACAACTTTTTTTAAAATTCCCGCCAAATCTGAGGTCACGTGATATAAGTCGCAACGGATTTTTTAGTTGTCAGACACGCAGAAACGAACCGCCATTAGAGTTTTTCAGAAATTTCAATAACAAATATTTTTCCCCATGTAGACAACTTTATGACGGACACTATATATATATATATATATATATATATATATATATATATATATATATATGTATATATATATATATATTTGCCAACTTGATCAAATAAATGTAGGTTTTGGATTTTCTATGGAGTTAATAAATGGAAAAGCCGTCAACGTAGCCAGAAGGCCAAGAACCGATGTTGAAAGTAGTGATGGGGGTTCTCGAATACCAAGGAACAATATATATATATATATATATATATATATATATATATATATGTTTTCTTCAATTTCTCGGAATAAAGGTCTGATTCAGTCAATTCATATAATTTCTCTTAACTACGTTTCGACATGGTATTTGTCATCATCAGGTTAAAACACTAAAATTAAAAATATGGAGCTAGAGACATATTTAACTTAACACAATATTGAAATGTACGCACTAACATAATTCTTCAAAAACATGGTTCGAAATATAACACGTTATTTAACTCAATATAAAAATATCTGTAACATTTATGAGAATTCACTTACAAATTATATTATTTGAATTCTGCGTTCGCATCGTACGACCGTTATTGTAGGTGTGTGTGACTGCGTCGAAGTTATCGGGAATGGTTTGTTTATCTTTCATGCACTTTTACCCTCTTCATAAGTAGAGCTCGTCCAATATTGAAACGACCACTTTGGCCTCTCCCTACCTAACAACCAATTCTTCCCGAAGATGCCCGAACTATGGCTATTAATAGAAATTCCATAGGCGTACCAAATTATTTGGTATAGGCGATACACGAGACGTAGAGAACTTACACTCCTATAACTTCTGAACGGAAAAAATATTTTTCGACAAATCTGCCAGGGGGATATAGATATATTTTTATAAGAAAAGTTGAATAAATAACTGCACTACCTATTTATTAATCAAACAAACCTAACCTTTCAAACGCTGCATGCCAAGACACTGGTGAAGATTCGCCGTAGCATAAGCTATCACAGCAAATCGTGTACACTCGTGTTTCCCCCTCTCTACCTACCAAACGGTCGTTTCAAACTATTCTAGTATATGAGCCGGACTGTATTTTTCTGGCAGCATGTAAAGATCAGTTTTCATTATTATTACTACAAACAAAGTTAAAAAAGGTTGTTATAAATCATTTCTATTGTTAATGCTATTGGGGTCTTTTTTAATATGTATAAATTCAAGGAATGTTCTTACTTTTGGATTCTTTTCTTTGGTCAAAATTTCAACGTTGTTAGTGTCAAACTCATCTTAATTTTCTTTTTCGTGTTTGGATAAGGCTGTAATGTCGGTTTTTGAGTATTTGTGGGCTTGTACTCGTTTCTGCAAATGTTTTGTTTGACCTATATAGGTACTTTGACAGTCTTTACACGGTATTCTATATTTTGAGTTTTTTTTTTTGTTTTTGTTTTTTTTTTGTGTTTTTCCATTGTTTTATTAATTTGATTCGATAGTTTGTCTATGTATGGTAAAGGTATGTATGTTGTTGTTTTTTTTTCATTATTATTTTTATTGTAGATCGCATGTATTCGTTTTTTTATTGTTTTTTCTGCAAAGTGGCTGGGGTAATTATTTTCTTTCAATATATTCTTGATTATTTCTATATTATTTTTCCTGAATTTTGGGTGAGCAAGCTTTATAGCTCTGTCAGTTGAATTTTGAATAACATTTTTTTTGTAACTAAGGGGTGCATTTGACAAATAGTTTGTGTAACGATTTGATGCATTTGGTTTAATAAACCAGTTCGTGAAAATTTTTCCAGTATTGTCGTGTATTATTGTTTGTCGTTTTTTGTTTCTCTATTTCTTTTTCTATTGTAAATTTCAATATAGGATGATATTTATTGAACTTTTCAAGAATTTCATCAACTTTGTCATGTTAAACAATCGTCTACATATCGTTTGAAGAATATTGGTTTGAAAGTTAGTGATTTGATGATCTTTTCTTCAACATACTCCATAACCAGATTTGCTACTGTTGTAGCAATTGGAGATCCCATTGCAATTCCGAATTTTTGTGAGTAGTATTTATTTTCACATTGAAGGTTGAACATAGTTCAATTCCTTTCAAAAACTCTTCTGAGGTTAGTGTTGTGTGACTTTGTGTTTCATGCCATTTTTCTCTTATGATATCTATCGCTAATTTTGTATCTATATTTGTATATGAAGAAACTATATCCAGATAAATTATTATATGATTTTGTGGAACTGTTATATTGCGTACAAATTCCACAAATTCCCAGGAGTTTTTCACATAGTAATCATTTTTTCCAATAACATTTGAAAGAATTTCTGAGAGGAGAAATTGTAAGTGGCAGATTGAATATTGCTGACAATAGGGCGAAGGGGAATTCCAGTTTTGTGTAATTTGGGCAACCCGTATATTGTTGGAGGTTGGGCGTTGTGTATATTGAGTTTGTTTTTTGTTACCTGATTTATAAGTGTTTATTCCGAGAAATTGAAAAAAATATATATGTGATCAAGAAACTAAATAAAATATATATATATATATATATATATATATATATATATATTATATATACAGTGTGACCCATTTAAATTGGAACCACCCCTGTAGAATACGCATTTTACAGTCAATATCAAAAACATTTTTTTTTAATATTAAGCATCAAAAACTGTATCTTGACACACATTTTCATAACTTTCATTTCCAAGGTACTCTATGGTTTTTTTTCTTTGTCAATAACGGCATAAATTTTTGACAATTTTTTTTAAATTTGAAAACATTATAATTTTTATTTAGATTATAGACATATTTAAAATCCTGCAACACTGCCGATACAAAGTAGAACACTTATGAATTTGTACAGCGAAAATCCGAAGTCAATAGCTCATTCCGTTCTACAGTTATAACTCCTGAAAATATGGTAATGTGAGCGATTTGTGGTGTACTAAATCACAGCCTACTATTGATTTAGTACAATACCTATGCCTAATGTATTAGTTCGGCTTTCCTCAAATTATTGATACCTTCTCTAAAAGCTTGTTTTAGTTGAGTTTTGCAGAATTTAAAAGGAACATTTTTTGTCCTGCTTTCTGTTTTATTATTGAATAAATAATTCTGATACTTTAAAACTTGATTCGGTTCATTTCGTTTTTATCGGCTATGGAAGACTGCATAACTTGAAAATGAATTTTTAATTTTCTGTTATTTTCGAATACCCTTATAACCTAAACTTAAATACATGATTTTAAGGGAATATAATTCACAAATCCAGTGGCGTAGTCAGATTTTTATTACAAAATCGCTTCCACCACGAATCGCTCACATTACCATACTTTCAGGAGTTATAACTGTAGAACGGAATGAGCTATTGACTTCGGATTTTCGCTGTACAAATTCACTGGTGTTCTACTTTGTATCGGCAATGTTGCCAGATTTTAAATATGTCTATAATCTAAATACAAATTATAATCAAATACTTTGTTTCCAAAATTAAAGTTGTTGTAACTTCGTTGTTAACCAATATTTTTTTATGAAATTTTGATGGTTTTCATTTATAATGACTACGAATCCAGTGGTGTAGTCAAATTTGAGAACAAAAATTGCCTTATAAACTTTTGCCGTTTTTGACAAAGGAAAAAAACCAAAGAGTGCCTTGGAAATGAAACTAAAATTATGAAAATTTGTGTCAAGCTACAGTTTTTGATGCTTAATATTCAAAAAAAATTGTTTTTGAATATTAAGCATCAAAAACTGTATGACTCAAAAATGCGTATTCTACAGGGGTGGTTCCATTTTAAATAGGTCACATTTTATATATATATATATATATATATATATATATATATATATATATATATCAAATGAATGGTTCTGAAAGGATAATGTAGTAATTACAAATTCTTACATTAATTTAACTTCATTTAATTTCCATGTGTAATTTATAATCTTTCAAAAAAACTGCTGCTTTGCGAAATCGCTTTGTGGCTATCTGTGAAACCCTTAAACATACACTTCGCGACATACTGGGTAATTACTGGCGATGTGCGTGTTTGCGGACATCAAATACTCGTCAATAATTACTGGAGCCTCTTTTTTGTATCCACATTGCGATATCGCAGATCCTCGAAATAACTCCTTGCAACTTCTTTGCTCTCGATTCTGGTTCACTAGGCTACCCTGTCCTGCTTAATCCGTCCCTGTGATTTGGAAATGTTCAGGAATAACGATAGTAAGACGGGATGGTTCATCATAACTTGCAATGTTATTCTTTCATGCTCCTATATGTTTTTTATGTTCACCAGTGGGCGTGTCCTCTTCATCGATGACGGTGATGGGCATTTATCAAACGATGCCTTTGATAATTCCACCAGCTACCGACTACAACTTTCCTTTTACATTGTTCATCGGGTCTTAACAATGGTCGTTATTAACCACAACGAGAAGATGACATTAAAACTCTCAGATTCTATGCGCATCTTTAATGATTCTGGATTGGATATGTACATCAATTTTATTATTCCTTTTTCTACATACTATGTACACAGTTTTCAGTTATCAATAGAACAAACTAAATGTAAAGGTGTCCAGGCACATATACACATACAGTGTTTAAAGTTGTCAGTGGAAATATCTCGGAAATAAAAAAAATCAAGAAATGCCCAAACCCAATTCAAGGCAAGGTAGGGGAAACTAAAATAACTTATGAGCGAACCTCGATACTCTCCCCCTCCACCCGATCAACCCCCACTTCAAAAGTTCAAATGGCAACCCCTATGTGTGATACATCATTGAAAAGCTCTTTAAAATGCTTTTCAGTGGCATCCAATTATGGGGATGTGGGGGTGTAATTGTAAAAAATCCTCAAAAAAACTCAGTTAATGAGTTTAACCGTTCCATCTAGTACTATCTCTTTCACCTGGTTAGCCGAATGTATTTGAAATGTATAAAATCAAATGTATCCTATACTATGCATATGTGCCAAATATCTGTCAATTCTGACCTTTCTAATTGATTTTGTGTCATAAATATTCAATTTGAATGTATAGTTTTTTCCTTGTTTTTTCTAATACGCAGGTGGCAAAATAACCAACAAAAAGAAAGCAGTAAAAAGGTTTTTTTTACATCAGAAAAAAAAAAAAATATTTGCTACATCTGTACAAACTTGTCATTCTAGTTATTTATCGCTGATTGTCAAGTTAATCATTATTTTAACAATTAAGTCTTTCGGTTATCCAAAGGATTGAAATTTTGATATTATTAGGATATGGTGACAAAACAAGAACACAGAAGCAGGTATGCGTAATCTTCAATACTAAGTATCATCGTCGCATTTCTCAGTGTACTGTTAGTAAAATAGAAAACAAATTTCGTGAATTTGGAAATGTCCTAGCGAGCACAAAAACATCTCAGAGATGTTAAAAGAACGTGATTTTGAGACATTAAACATCCACTGCGATGTTCTGTTCTTACATGAATAGAACTTTTATAGAACAGCCAATTTTCAGGATGTTGTCCCTGGGATGTCACAAAAAGAACTTGCCCTAAGTTTTTTTTTATAGCCTGAGACACAACAAAACATTCCCAAAAAGTTTTGCGCACATTAAATCGCTGTAAATAAAACATTTTTAGAGGTCACTCTCTGTAAAAACCGAATAATTGTTTACAGAATGACTCCATGTTTTTTTGCTTCCTGGAGGACATTTTACATGTTTACTCTATAATATCACGCTATGAAATTGTTTAAAAGTTGATTATTTTGTTAATTATAAATTTCTAAACTTAACAAAATATGAGAAATCGAGTATATATTGTCAAAGTTTTTTTGGAACGAAGTTCCTTATCGCGCGTTGCGAAAGGGGGCTAGACGGAATAAATTAAGACCAAAAGTTGTAACGACACTTTCGCTATAGTTATAAGCCGTGCGGCGTGCGCGTGTTTCTCTGTCTCTCTCTCTCTCTCTCTCTCTCTCTCATAGAAAGCAAGCCAGTTATTTTCGTTTCGTCTTTCTATTGCGCATTGAACAGTGTGGTGTCGCGACGATTATTTTTGTTGAGTGTATACAGGTTTTTTGTAATAAATTATAAAAAATAATAACAATAATGAATCCTGACAGTGTTTCTGCACAAGTTCCGGATATTGGTGATGGAGTTAGGTAAGTAGAGATTTTATACCGACAATAATAAATGCTTATGTATTTTTAGCAAGTACGCATTATAACCTCTCTTTACTATTGTGCTAACCAAGTCATACGCGTTATAATCTCTCCATTATTGTGTGTTTAGCAAGTGTACGCGTCATAACTTTAATAAATTTAAAAACAAATTATATTTTAATATTACAATTTCAATGCGTATGTACTAAAATTGAGCTTACTGATTAAGTTTATATTACATTATATTTGTTAATAATGAAAAAATATTATTATAACTTAAAAAAAAAATTATTACAATTCCTTCACTAATTAATCGAAAGGAACTTCGTTCCATCCGGGTGTCCCTTGACACCTCTCAACTTTTTTTTATTGACATTTCACATTATTAGCAGTTTTATGTCTGACAAAGGCATTTCACAACGATTAAAAAGATTACGCTATTTATTTATAAAATATTTATAGATAAATGGATAAGTTGAATATTTTTCAAAAATATTTTTTTTTTGCATTAAGTGATTATGATTATTTTTTTTTAAATTGTTTATATTGGTTGTTTTAAATTTTTTATTATTTAAATCATATATTAGGAATTTTTTTTCTTTAGAATTCAAAATTGGTTAGGTTAGGTTAATTAAAGAATTTTTTTAGTTTTTTTTATTAATAATGTATAATTGTTCATTTAGTTAAAAATAAACAAACTCTAATTGGCATTATATTTTTTTGTATGGTACAAAAAATAAAAAACATCATTAAATATTTTTTGTTCTTTTTCTAGAATTGAAAAGGGAAACATTCTCAATTGAATTTCGAATAGAAAGATTTTTCTGTGTATTGAAAAATCCACGATAAAAATGATTCCACATCTGATTTTATGAACATCCTGTTCATATTTTCAAACAAATTTTTCTAGAATATTCTATAAAAACTACAAACAAACTTGGTTGTTGTTTGTTGGTTGTTTTTGTTATTTTTTGTACCATTCAAAAAAAATATAATGCCAATCAAAGTTTGTGTATAACTAATTCATATTAAATAGTATAAAAAAAATTTATGTGCCTTGCTCTCTCTCTCTCTCAAGAGGTTCTGTACTACTGCCGTAACGCCCACGTGGAGCCCTACGTTGAATTACAATTATAAATAATTGAGATAGAGTTTCGGGAATAGGGACTTTTCCATTGGAAATTTCCTCCTTTTCAAGAATCTGTTTTTTTTATTTTCTCTCATCAGTTTTTAGGCTGTTGCCAAAAAACTAAAACCGTTTTTTGTTAAAAAAAAATAGCAAATTTTCGTCGTCGGAAAAAATCGAAAAATACGTTTTTCTCAGAATGACATCCCGAATCGAATGAGCTATCACTCATATTTTTAGTAGAATTGGAACGATGTTTCACAGGAAACTAACTTTTCGACTAGACTATTTCTCCAGTTTTGTAAAGAACTGATTTCCAATGATAATTTGTTTTGTAAGAATTTTTTGTTGGTATTTTTTTTTTTCATCTTTTGGTATTGTTCCTCAATTTTTGTTAGCCCAGATGTGTTCATTTTCATCCAGTACCAGTTTTTCAAACTCTTCCCATTTCTATTATGTCTCCATTAAGCCACTCGTTGTTTTTCTGATAAATATCTTTACTAATCGATGGACACAACAAGGCTAGTTGATAATTTCCAGGAAATTATTAAATATTGTTTTAATATTTTCGACACAATTGTCAAAGGCAAGAGTCACATTCAAAGAAATTTTGAACATTCTGGAAGTTATTTTCGTTAGTGTCTCTAAATGAAATACGTTTCGAAATTATGTTACTCTGATAATATTTTTTTATTGTCCTTATTTCTAACTACTGTATTAAATATATTATTCTCATTCCTCTCACCAAACGTATCAGAAATAATGTTTTCCCGAAGTTTCTTAAATGTTCAAAAGTGTTACCCTTATTTAAAAGTAATAGCATAGACGACCCAAAAAATTACAAAGCTATATCTATTGTGCCAATATTTGCAAACAAAATTGAGGTTGTTCTTGAAATTCAAATGACAACTTATTTTGAAAACTTTAATTTATTTAGTAGTTGTCAATTCGGCTTTAGGGCTAATTTATGACAACCGCGGCAATAATTCATTATTAATGTGTTAATGAAGGCTTTGAGACCAATGAATATGTCATGTACAATTCCTAGACCTAAGTAAGGCTTTTAACTGTGTACCGCACAATATTTTAATTGATAAACTGAAATTTTATAACTAAAGCAAAAAAATGATTAGGTCCTATTTGACGGACAGAACTCAATTCGTTAATGCTAAGGACGTCAGCTCTAAATAAATTAACATTAAATATGGGGTACCCCAAGGCTCTGTTCTAGGTCCGGTCCTATTTCTTATTTATGTTAATGACTTGCCAAATAAGTAGTGCTCCATCAGCAAATTTCACCCTTTTTGCTGACGACACCACATTAGCCCATTCAAATGGCTCAATTATAATAAGTTAGTCCTAAACAAGGAAAAGTCTGAGACAGTTTAAAACAACATACAGAGCTTAACAACAAAGTTTTAGGGTGTTCTCTTGGATAGTAAATTAACATGGGAAGACCATACGGTTTTGGTCTGCAGGAATATATCACGGAAAATCTTTTTACTACGCAACCTGCAATATTGTTTGTCACAGACATTATTGATGGCTTACAATGCACTTGTCCAGTCTTCAATATCCTATGCTTTATTAGTGTGGGGTCACTCAGCACATGCATCAACAGTTTTTTCCATGCAAAGAAAGGCTGTTAGAATCATTGCTGGATTGCCATGTAGAGATGATTGCAGGGGTGCATTAAAAAATGTCAAGATACTTACCCTGCCCTTTGCTTACATATTGCAATGTCTTATGCTAATTGTCAAATTTTCATAATGACATATCATGACATTTTATACAAAATATGCTTTTATTTCGGAAACCAGACTATTTAGGTATAGGAACATGTTACATCATTTGGAAGGAACTTCAATTGTCTTTCAGGATATTCGATAATATACAGGGTGTTCCATTCAAAAAATGTAATTTTCACCATTTTTGTATCTATCGGAAAACTCACAAATTTTTAACAATCCTGTATAATGGAGAACGAATTCCCTTAAACATAACTAATGCACAGAACATTGGTAAACTACACCCAAAATTTCAGCTTTGCTCGAGTCCAAATACCGC
This sequence comes from Gonioctena quinquepunctata, assembly GCA_018342105.1. Lineage (NCBI taxonomy): Eukaryota > Metazoa > Arthropoda > Insecta > Coleoptera > Chrysomelidae > Gonioctena > Gonioctena quinquepunctata. Next base: position 412,250 of record JAFIRS010000333.1, read on the forward strand.
AGTAATAAACATTTAATTGAAGGTATGTTTTGCACAAAAAATAAGGAAATCAATGAATTTCTCGAAAACCGCTCGAGATAGGTATATGGAAGTATTATACAAAAATGATCGTAAAGCAATAGCAAAGCAAAAAATGCAATAATATACAGGGTGTCTCATTTAAAAAATTAAAGTTGTTGCTACTTTTCAATATAAGCGGCAACGCCGCAATGCTTAAAATATTGTAGATCGATTGAGCAGAACTAATTACCCAAGAAACAAAATTTTCAAAATTATCCTGTATCCCGTTCTCCAGAAACGTCTAATAGGCCATCGAGTGTGGGACACCCTGTATACATGACCAATAAAGATCTATCTATCTATCTAAGTGATCACCAAGATTGAAATTGCATATATGTTGTATTACTTTGCCATCTCCAAATAGAAGTCGGATGTAGGTAATTCTGGCACAATCTGAGTTTATCGATTACGAATATCGATCGATCCTCTCCGGATCTCATTGTTTAAATCTCCTACCTCACAAAGCCAATATCCGATGAATACCTGTCACAAACCTGTTCACCAATGAAATTTTATTCGACATGGAAATGGAAGTTCGGGCATTTTCGAGTAAAAAGTCCGAGAAGAAAAAGGCTGAGTTCATCACCTTGTACCAATTGTCTTCTCTTTCGGAATGAATATTGACTCAATATAATTATTTCTTGATTACAGAAAAAGTAGAGAGACTTTATTCCGCCAAACATATGAATTCCAGGCTTTCCGGAGACACCCGAAGTGTTTCCGTTCACACAATGTCTGCGATCTAGCAACAGACATTAACAATTTTAACATTTACCGTGAACAAGTTGCAGTTACCTTGGCGTTCGGCTCGGCAAGTGGAGGCACTCTTCACTTTTGCCTCGATTCGTTCCTCAATTTCCGTCATGTTCGTTTCATAACAAAGTGTTTACCAATGGTCAAAATGCAATTTGACATGCTGGTCAACGTCTTCCGGAGCGCTACCGGTGAGTTTTTGTCTTCCAAACAAGTTGCAAGAAGTGAATTCTAGGCCGAAGAGAAATTCAAAATGTCGATCGATATGAGCGATCTTCAGCAATTAATACAGCCGAGGTGGCCGTGGGTCGATCATTCGAAACATTTGCGCGAAGTGAATTTCAAATGTAAGTTCGGTATCCCGTGTTTTCTTTCGATATGATTCCTGTGACAGGTGGATTTTGGCAGTCACCACATGTCGAATACTTTTACAACTCATCCACGTATGTCGGCTCTGCAGGATACAAATAAATACAATCGATTGGTGCGCTATGAAAGGAAAGTAAGCAATTGTTTTTCCTACGCGGTTGTGTTAATTCTATAATCGTCAAGCGCACTTCCTCTGATTTCGTAGAAGACACAACCAACATTCTTTCTATTTCTAAGAAAAGCTATGGTCGCTTTCATGGTCACAGGTGGTGTCTAGTCTATGCATTTACATTCGAACAAATGAATGTCTGGGTGTGGGTGATTATTTTCAATCTTGGAACTGATAGCTGTATCTACCTGCTGTTGCAGTTTAATGCGTTTGAAATGAAGTCATTTGTCGTGTTTCAGCTTGGGGAAAAAAGATATTCCTAAAAACTGCATTTTATGGTAATCAAAGGGATTTTGATGAAATTCAGGTAAATATAAAGTTACTCTACACATGCACTCTGAATATAGGGAAAAAACTTTTCTTACGTGCGGCGGTCTCATACCATTCCTGAGTTAGAGAACTTTTACATTTTTTATAACCTCATTTTCAAGCACCGTTTTCTCGCACAAAACTCAAAAGCCTCCTTTTTTTACCAGCATAAACAATACACCTTATTTTCGGCACAACTTTGCACAAAATATCGTCGTTTTTATCGAAAAAATCCTCCTTTTTACACAGTTCCAAATAAATAAATTTCACACTTTGACAGATGGAATTTAGTAACTTTGCCTTATTTTTCATGTTGGTAATAAATGAATAATGAATAACCGCCCACAACAATTGCACACATAAATGAAGGGGAAACTATTGCTCACATTTGAATTCGAAAAGTTGCCGGATTCGTGTTCAGGAGGCAACAACACGTAAGAAAAGATTTTTCCTCGTTTTTCCCTATATTCAGAGTGCATGTGTAGAGTAACTTTATATTTACCTAAATTCACACAGCAGGTGATTTTATATACAATAAAAACGGGATATTATTAGACATTTTGCCGCGAAAATGATTGGAAGAAAATTCGATGAAAAAGTGTTAGCCGAACACTTTTTATACTAGTGAATAATAGTGAGTTTATACACCAAGTAAAATTAAGAAATAAAATAAAGTAATTTAAAAAGTTAAAACTACAGAACATCCATAAAAAGTTTATACAGAAATAAAATAAAATATGAAGTAATATAAAATGAGAAGTAAAATAAAAGATGGTTAATTTTTATCTTTTATTTTACTTTGACTAGTTGTTAGGCACATATGCCTAATGAATAATTTAGACAAATTGACGAAAGTTGATGATGGATGATATGATATAATAGCTATTTAGTCCTAGTAGGTATATGTTTTTGTTTGGAAAATGGTGTGTTCAGTGCCATTTAAAAAAAATCGTTTTTGGCCAATGTTTTTAGATGACGAAGATTTTGTAATAATATGTTAGTGTTGTTAACAGTGGCTTTATTTTTTATTCAATAATCAATACCAGGGACTAATTTTTCAAGTAGGTATACATAATTGAAATTGAGGTAACCTCAACATAAAATACCTAATTGACAGCTTATAACTTCTTACATTAATTTACTCAGCTCTATAAACACTTTTATTTTACGTGCTGTATAAATTCACTTTAACACCAAATAGGTAGGTAATTGGAACTGTACCTATAACATGTTTATTATTTGAGGAGCACGGTAAATATGTAGTAGAAAGTAACTTTTAAGAATCCGAAATGAGAAAGTATAGGTAGGTACTCGAAATTTAAAACAGTGAGTTTACAAAAAAGGGGATTTTTCACATTTTAAAAGTGAGTTTATACAGCACGTAAAATAAAATAAGAAATAAAATAAAGTAAAATAAGAAATAATAATTTTCAGAGTGTTTATAGAGCTGAGTAAATTAATGTAAAAAGTAAGAAGCTGTCAATTGAAATTTGGGATTTTATGTTGTTACCTCAATTTCAATGATGTATACTTGTAAAATTGGTCCCTGTTATTGTTTGTTAAATGAAAAATGAGCTACTGTTGACAACACTAACAATATTATAAAATTTTCGTCATCTAACGACATTATTGTCCAAAAACGAAATTTAAAAAAATGGCACTGAACCAGTTATGAAAACAAAAATATCAGGACTGAATAGCTATTATATTATGTCCATCTATCATCAACTTTCGTCAATTTGTCTAAACTATTCAATATGTACATGTGCCTAACAACTAGTCAAAATAAAATATAATAAAAGATAAAAGTTAACCATCTTTTATTTTACTTCTTATTTTATATTACTTCTTATTGTATTTTATTTCTGTATAAACTTGTTATGAATGTTGTGTAGTTTTAACTTTTTAAATTACTTTATTTTATTTCTTATTTTATTCTACTTGCTGTATAAACTCACTATAAATATAATAAATTGACAGTGACATGCGTTATGTCAAATGTCACAATACTAGTCCATACAAGTAGTGTTGCCAATCATTTCTAAATACATTTGTTCAATTTATAATGTCGAGTGGAATATTCCAAACAGGGTAGAAAAATATGATTTTTTTAAAAAACATCAAAAATTACGTTTTTTTGGAAAAAAATTGAAACTTTTAAATTTTTTCGATTTTATTGATTTTTTCCTATAAGTAGCTATTTTCAAGACGTTTTTGATTTTTTCCCACCGTTCTTCAAATTTTGATGAAGATAGTTCCCATCGAAAAACGCTCAGTCCTGCAAATTCCTGTCAGAACTAGTTAGAAAACCCTCCACTGTAATGGCATATCAAGGCTAGCTCCAGTAAAGTGCATTAAAAAATTAAAATTTCAATTATGCAAAAATTAATGATCCGACAGCGCATGATTTTTTTACCGATATTTATATATATATATATATATATATATATATATATATATATATATATATATATATAATATATATATATATATATCAATCACTCCTAGCCTGCGGTGTTATTAATTTTTGAAAAAAACGATGTTTTTTTTTCGGTTTTTCCGGTTTTTCTCTGCTACTTATCCGATCGAGTCGTGCAAGGGCTTATTTTTTTGCATTTTTATTCTCCAAAATTCTCAAAAAACACGATTATTTTAAATGTTTATAACAATTAAGCAATAATATTTGCGAGTAGGAAACAACAGGATATAACTACGAACCGTCTTTCGTATGGTGGCACAGTCAGTTTCCTGGTACTATTTTTGTCACGAAGGTTTTTTTATTGTTTGTACATTTGTTGGTCACTTTTTATGTAGAAAGTTATGTCAGTTTATGTTCAGTCTCAAATAACACAATACACTGATTGGTATTCACTGAAATAATTTATCAGTTGCAAATTTTCAATTCTAATGAATATACAGCAAAAAAACTATTTTATTATAGCACCATTAACCATATTATAAAATGTTAATATTTAGATAGCTGTGTCTGTGGCTAGATAAAACTGACACAGCCGTTTCTGCTTAATCAACTAAAATTCATCCGGTATTTGATAACTATTTATTAACTATTTTCTAACAAACCAAAATTTTCTAACTCAGATGATTTGGGAAAAAATGGTGTTGTGCTAGCTTAACTCTCAAGCTGGCACAGCCGTTCCATAACGTTTTATCCAGAAGAGTTAGGAAGATGATTCAAATGCTCATATTTCTAACTTTTCAATAACTCTCAGATAGTATATGTCAAATCCTAATTCAAACGAAATTGAAAGAGTTTAATACATGAAAATTTATTTTCGTGACTGTACTATTTATTAACTCCAACACAATCATTCAAAATGTACTAATAATGCTTTAATGTTTCACGTTTCTTGGAAATATATTGAATACAAATAATAACAGAGCCAGAATAAATTAATCCAAAAAAAAAAACGTTTTCGTAACTACTATAAAATAACTCCAGCACAATCAAAATTCTGTTTAAACGCAGTGTAGAAATTTCTAATATGCAAAATCAAATTCAGAGGGTTACATAGTACCTGATGTGTGAAATCATTTGTCGCCCCGTGGAACGGTGTGTATTGGGGGTGGAAATGTTGAAAAAATCGACATTCAGTTAAAACGGCAGTGAAGAGTTTTCTAGCATGCAGAATCGAATTCATGAGGTTGAAATACATACCACTTGATATATCAAATCATTTGTCGGCCCGTCGGAGGGTGTGTATTAGGGGGTGGAAATGTTGAAATTAATCAATAATAATAATTTTGTTTTTTTCAACATTTCCATTCCATTCGGGGCGACAAATGATTTAATATATCAGTTGGTATGTATTTCGACCTGCGGAATTTGATTCTGCAAACTAAAAAAAACGAGTGTGCTTTAGACCACACGACTGAAGTAAAACTTCTTTAGCTCCATCTATATATATATATATATATATATATATATATATATATATATATAAATCCAATAATTCAAATGTCTTACATATACAAAGAACCAAATTCAATGAATGCCAAAACTGATATCGATAACCTTAATATCATTTATTCCTACTTATTGAGTCTCTCTCCACATTTAGATAACACTATTAACCATTTTTCACAATCTCTTATACAATAATTTTTTCAAGTTGTCACCCTAATTCATGACTATTGGCCCAAATCATAAAATTGGCAACACCACCTTTCAAAGATGGTTAATACTTCAATTCCTCATATCAATCATTATGTTTATCAGACAGAAATTTCACTTGATCTTGTCAACATTGTGTCAAATGAATCTCTTCCCTATAATGTACAATCCATAAGTGTTTTTTACATCAATTTTTATTTATACATTGTACATTAGTTGTATGTTCATCATTAATATGTTTTCCATGTATTTACAAGTTTTGCTCGAAGTTAACCTCACTTTCGTAATTTTTTTTAAGAAAATGTATTAATTCTCACACATTTCAATTTATCATTGTAGAGTTCCTGATGAAGAGTCAATAAAGTCTCGAAAGCTCGAATAAAAAAAGAGTATACTCACCTCATCCCTACGACTGCATACCCAAAATAAAGATCCCCTTTTTCATTAATATAGACAGTCGTCCAACCTCAATTTCTATATATATATATATATATATATATGTATATATATATATATATATATATATATATATATATATATATATATATATGTTTATATTTTTTTATGTTCTGGTTCCCACGAAAAGGGATATCCTGTAATGTTCAGAGAACATCGTGGGAACCTAGGGAAAGAAGGTAGGAGTTGGTGTTCTTCTTAAATTTCTGAAGGTTGTATGCCTCGGGGAACACCTCCCTAGGCAATGAGTTCCAAAGCCTCGCTGTTCGTTGGATGAACGAGTCTTTGGAAAGTGATGTTCTGCAGGTCTCCAAAGTGACCACGAAGGGGTGTGATGACTGAACTTGACGGGTTAATCTCGAAGAGACTGCCAAAGCAGGAACGATTGTTGATATTTCAGAAGAGCATCGCCCATGAAAATATCTATAAAATAGGGACAAATCGCCAACTTTTCTACGGTGTTCCAGACAAGTGAGCGAGTTTGTAAGCGAGGCATCACCGACGAGACGAATTGCCCTTTTTTGGACAGAATCCAATAGCCTCAGGATATGTTTAGGTGCCGCACTCCAAATATGGGAACAGTATTCCAGGACAGGTCGGATCTGTGCCTTATAGATCATAAGCAGCTGACTGGGGGTGAAATAGCTCTTGGCACGAAACAAAAAACCAAGTTTTTGGGATGCACTTTTGGCAATGGACCTCACGTGATTTTCCCAGGAAAGGTTATTGCTGATAGTAATACCAAGCATCGATATGGATGGCTTCAGTGGTATGGTTACTCCTGACAAAGTTATGTTAGGCTAGAGAAAAGACATGCTTGTGTTTTGTTTGCATTAAATTCTACCAAGTTATTAGATTTCCATTCGAGAATTGTTGCTAAGTCCATATTTATATTATTAACATTTCTTCCTCGTTCATTTCTGGTTTCACGGGCTGGAAGAGGAAGCGGTATGGAGGGTACTATCATCGGCAAAGCTGTGTACTGGACATGAAGTTGCTTTCAACAGGTCGTTGATGTGAAGTAGAAATAGTGTTGGTGCGAGAATAGATCCTTGCGGAACACCAGCATTTATGAGTAGAGTGTCAGATGAAACTCCATCGACCACTACATGGAGAGACCTGTTTGAGAGAAAACTAGCAAGCAGAGAACACAGCTGAGGGGGCAAGCCATAAGACGGAAGCTTGGCGAGGAGTCCCTGGTGCCAAACTCGATCGAACGCCTTGGAGATATCTAATGCCACAGCTAAAGTTTCTCCATACTTTTCAATAGATAGCTGCCATATATGTGAGACGTAAGCGAGCAGGTCACCAGTTGATCTCTGATGGCGGAAGCCATATTGCCTATCGTTGACAATTCCTGAGTCTTCCAGATATTTCATGAGCTCGATGTTGATGGCTTTCTCCATGACCTTTGAAATAATAGATAGCAGTGCGATAGGTCTGTAGTTGCTAGGTAGGGCCTTTTTGCCTTTTTTAGGGACTGGCTGTACTCTTGCAATTTGCCAATTGGACGGAAATACCTCCAAATTGTAAGAGTGGTTGAACAACTTGCAAAGAACAGGTGTTAGTTCGGGGGCACATTTCTTGAGAACAATCGGCGGGATTCCGTCAGATCCACAGGCTTTGTTGGTGTTGAGACCCAGCAAAATCTTTCTGATAGTACGTTGGCGAAAGGTGATCTCGGACATGTGACTGTCAATAGGTGTAATGTTCGGGGGTTGTTTTCCCGATGAATCCAGAGTGGAATTTCCAGCAAATAGGTGCGCAAAGATATTGGCTTTTTCCTGGGCAGTCGTTGCTAGTGTTCCATCTTTGATTAGAGGAGGAAATGAGCTGGAAGTGAAGTTTCTTCCCACAGCTTTGGCGAAAGACCAAAATGAACGGGATCCGTTAGGACATTCAGCAAGTTTTGATCTTATTTTGGCATTGTGGGCATCTTTTGAGCATTCTATTGTCTCTTTGCATATGCCTCTAGCCTCGACATATGCTGCTCTGGTCTCAGGGCCCGGATTTTTTAGCCATCGATGGTATGCTGCCTGTTTGGAAGCCACAGCTCTAGAGCAGTTTCTGTTAAACCAGGTCTTATCGGATGATGTTCTTCTTTCGGTATTCGGTATGTAAGTTTGCATCCCCAACATGATGATTTCAGAAATTGTCTCAGCACATCGTGTTGGAACTACTAAAGAGAAACAAACTCTCTTCCATGGAAACGCTGAGAAAAACATACGAAGACCTTCCCAGTCGGCCGAATTGTAATGCCACATGAGACGGGGTGGTATTGTGTAGCTCGATGGTAAATGGAAAGAGCATGTTGTGGAGATGAGGGTGTGATCAGAGTTTCCAAGTGGGGCACAAACTTCTATTCTATACGGGTCAGGATTGGTGGTGAGGAAAAGATCTAGTGTATTGGCAGACTCGTTGTTGACATCAGGGATGCGGGTTGGTAGCTCGACCAGTTGTTCTAGACCATGAGTGATGGCGAAGGCCTCGGCTTGACGACCTGCATCATCTGTTTTGTTAGAGAATTTGAGCCAGGCAGTGTTATGTACATTAAAGTCTCCCATGATTATGGTTTCAGCTGTTGGATGGTTCTCCTGAATGTAGTCCAGTTTGAGTGATAAGAACTCAAAGAGGTCGTTATATGAAGGTTCATTAGGTGATAGGTAAAGGCAGCAGAGGAACTTAGTCAGTTTGGTATCAGATAGCTTGAACCACATCACATCAAAGTCTTTCGGTTCCAAACTCTCTTCACGCTGGCATGAAAGGTTAGCCTTAGCGTAAAGGCAGACTCCACCTTTGAACCTGAATCGAGAATGGAGTTCGTAACCAGGACAAAGCATATGGACCTTGTTGGTGGACGAGTTTACTTGTGTTTCTGTTAGAGCCAGAATATCCGGTTTTTTCGTCTGTAGGTGATGGTGGACGTCATTGATGTTCTTGTTGAGTCCGCGGATGTTGCAAAAATTAATTTTTAATGTTGAGTCCCCTCGAGTACCTCTCGCCAGGAAATCCGAATGGAGAGGTATTTTACTTCCGGAGTGTTTTACTCTAGGAGACTTCATCATTATTATATTATATATATATATATATATATATATATATATATATATATATATGCATATATGTATACTATATACATATACATGTATACTATATAATTTATCTACGTTTTTGTACATTATCCTATAATTTATCATTAGTTTGGTAAATTTGTAAATTATTATTAGTCATGAATGATTATAAAAAAAAAAAAAAATAATTTACCCAACTCCAATAATTTGTCTCGGTTTTTGTACATGATCTATAGTGGGATTTTCATCATCAACTTCCATTTGATTATTGTCATGTTCAATCACGATGTCACCAATTATACGCGCCCCAATGTCGAGAGTAGAATGCCGCGTATTAGTAGAGGGAGAAAATAGACAAGGAATGCTGCATATGACGCTACGACGCCAGCAACTAGTATGAGATACGCACTCACCTTTGTCGAGACCGTTTGCCTCGCCCGATCACACTTTTCGTAACGCTCTCGTCACGCATTCACCAGCTTACTTCCCGAGTCAAGCGTGCGTAAAGAAGTTTTACTTCAAAAACGCTATAGTGCCGTTTGAATGTATATTTAATTTTTTCAACATTTCCGCCCCGATTAAACCCCCGCCCCGGGATGACAACGCATTCTGAATATCATTTCTTACATTTATCAACCTACAGAATTTGATCTTGTACTGCAATAAGCACTACATTGTCATTTTAACGAGAAACCGATCCGAGTTATATTTTTCTCAGTGTATTTTGTGGTTGTGGATAACTTCACACCCGTCTTTCCAAATATGTTTGAATTTATATTCAATATATTTTCCAGCACAACTTAACCATTTCTGGACAATGATAAAAACTTTCTCCGTTCATTTCAAGTGATTGTGCTGGATTTCTTAAATAATGGAGTCCGGAAAACAAATGTTTATGTATCAATCTGCAATTTCTGGTTATGTTATTAATTCTTTTCGATATATTTTCCAGCACAACTTCACTATTCTTGGACAATGGTACACAACAAAGCATTATCCGTTGTTTTTAAGTGATTGTGCTGGAGTTATGAAATAGTAAAGTCCGAAAATAGTTATTTGTATGCCAAGGCCGCGAAATACCTTTTTAGCGTACCGAAAGAAAAGTTATCGCCGTGGCCGCTTGCGGCCGAGGCAGGATAATCTTGAGGTCGCTAAAAAGTTTCGCGGTCATGGCATACACACTATTTTTCGTGCAATCAACAAAATTAGTAAAATAGATGATTGCAAATAAATATATTATTGCTTTAAAATCAACAGCAATACAATTCAATTAACAAAGTGACAGCGTTGCTATGAGAATGATATGTTTGATTATAAAATATTTTGACAGTTCTTTGAAAAAACGCAAGTAAGTCTGATACTGATATTTTAGTATTTTGCACTCCTCTAGAGATAGACAGTATTGTAAACTCGTTTGAATACCTGAAAAATAATATAAGTATAGTTTTCCCAATATCAATTGCAGAAGCATAAAAAAGTCTTGCGGCGAAATCCTGTGAGCAGCAGTGGCGGAGATAACTAATTTTATTAAGACATTTTAAGATTTTAAAAATACTTCATAAATAATGAAAAATGAAAAAAAATTAAAGACAAGCTTTTATTTATACAAATACATTAAGAAAGAAATATAATTTATTTCATTGTTTGATGTAGGTTATTTCGATCGGCACACACCAAGACCACAGACGCTACTGGTTTTTAATCTTTGAGAGCTATTAAAACACAAATATAACGCGTGATTTATGACCTCCCATCGTATAGACACACCCCCAAGCATTGATGTCCGATTCGATTGGCCCAGACGAATCGGTGACAGCAGTCACTCAAGTCCACTATCGTTGACTATCGGCTCTTTTGATCTTTCCTTCGCCGACGGCGAATGTTTACGAGTAGTACACATTATTGGAACGTAGTTCCTTATCGCGCGTTGCGAAAGGGGGCTAGACGGAATAAATTAAGACCAAAAGTTGTAACGAGACTTTCGCTATGGTTGTAAGCCGTCCTGACAGTGTTTCTGCACAAGTTCCGGATATTGCTGATGGAGTTAGGTAAGTAGAGATTTTATACAGACAATAATAAATGCTTATGTATTTTCAGCAAGTACGCATTATAACCTCTCTTTACTATTGTGCTAACCAAGTCATACGCGTTATAATCTCTCCATTATTGTGTGTTTAGCAAGTGTACGCGTCATAACTTTAATAAATTTAAAAGCAAATTATATTTTAATATTACAATATCAATGCGTATGTATTTAGCAAGCCGTGCGTGTTCTAACCTATACGCTGTTGTGTTTACGAAGTCGAGAGAGTATATATATATATATATATATATATATATATATATATATATATATAATATATATACACACTCTGTTGTGTTTACAAAGTCCCGCGCATTATGACGTGTAGAAAGAATAGTATATATATATATATATATATATATATATATATATATATATATATATATATATAAAATATTATTATAACTGAAAAAAAAAATTATTACAATTCCTTCACTAATTAATCGAAAGGAACTTCGTTCCATCCGGGTGTCCCTTGACACCTCTCAAGTTTTTTTTTCGTTCCGTTTCTTCGCATATACGCTCGTGTTAGCGAAGTGAATTTTTATTTGCTCCCTATAGAAACAGCTTCTGCAATTGATATTGGATGGACTATAAGTATGTATTTGTTGTTTATTAAAAAATTAATGCTCTATTCAATAAACAATTATCCTTGTCCTTGTCGTATTTTATAAATATCAAATTTGGAAGTAACGTTTGGTTTGGCGGCCGTTGCTATGTGTTGAGACCGCGAAATACTCACTTCGCGTCAGTGCTTAATTTCTAAACATTTAAGTGTAGGAAAGCTACATTTAAGTGTAGGAAAGCTACATTTAAGTGTAGGAACGCTAATTTATTCCTATAAACCACCCTCTCTAGTAACCTATGCTGTGATCAGTGTTGCCACTGCTACTGTGATGTATGTGCGGTGGCGATGGCGCGGTGAAGGAATGGAGGGGGTAGGCGGAGGGTATTGTTTTGTTATTGTGCGGCGCGGACGAGATAACTGACCTCCCTCCCTGATTCGGTGCATCACAATCGCTTGTTAGGGCGCTTATTATCTGCTTACGAGCCGCTCGCGAGCAAAGCCTGAGATTGATCCTACTTACAATTTCTTAAAATTTGTAGTTTTAGAGTTACATGCGTTCCCTTGCGTTCCAGCACTCTTGGGAGGTAAGGGAACACCGTTCCCTTGCGTTCCCACTGAAATTAACACCTGCTTCGCGTGCGATTGCACGAAAACACATTTTTATGTATTAATTTGCTGTTTCTGTACAATTATAAACAACAAAGCCCTCTGTTCATTTTGAGTGATTGTGCTAGAGTTATTAAATAGTAGCCACGAAAACTATTTTTTTATTAATTTGCAATTTCTGGCTCTGTTATAATTTTTCTTCAATATATTTTCCAGCACAACTTTACTATTTCCAAGAAACGTGAAACATAAAAGCATTATTCGTTCAATTTGAATGATTGTGTTGCAGTTAATAAATAGTAGAGTCACGAAAACGAATTTTCATGTATTAAACTCTTCTAATTTCGTTTGAATTCGGATTTGACATATACTATCTGAGAGTTATTAAAAAGTTAGAAATTTGAGCATTTGAATCATTATTCTAACTATTCTGAATAAAAAGTTATGGAACGGCTGTGCCAGCTTGAGAGTTGAGCCAGCTCAACACAATTTTTTCGAGATTACTCTCGTTTCGGACGTCCATCGTCTTAATGGATTTAAAAGGTTTTCACGACGTTTCGAATGCTTGTATCTGCAATCGTCTTCAGGTGAATACTGACAAGTTTAGGTGCTACTTACCAATTTATATGACTGCCTGTGCAATGATGAGTGTAATTCCGCCATGTGCGTGAAGTTTCGCGCCTCTGCAGCCCGCCAGAAAGAGCAATCAGTGGTTTCCATACGTTCTTGATCTCAACGCTTGGTTGACTAAAGGCGTTATTGGCATCGATGTAGGCGGCCTCTTTGAACTTTCGTTTGATCCAATGCTCTTCTCTATGTAGAACACTTGCGTCGTCCCATAGAACTCGATGGTGTTCAGTCCAGGCGTGGTCAGCGATTCCCGATTTCGACGTTTCTCCACGTTGAGTCCATTTCTTGTGCTCACCCAATCTTACCGATAACGGCCTCTTTGTCTCTCCAATGTAGGAATCTCCGCATTCACATAGAACTTCATAAATGCAATTCTTACTGATTTCATTTTGGTCTTGGTCAGGAAACTCCGTGAAGTACTGCCGGATTGGAAGCACCTCTTGATGTTGAACTTGTTTCCGATCCTTCTGATCTTCTCGGAGAAGACACCTCTGATGTACGGAAGGCAGATCACTGTGCTTTGTTGTTGCTCTTCAGATGTCTTCGTTCTCTGGAGTTGTTTTAATACTTCTCCTAGGACTTTCTTGGGATATCCATTCCGGTCAAGGTCCTCTCTGATGTGGTTTAATTCGGTATCTAGTGACTCCTCGTCGTTGCATATGTGCGTCGCTCTCTCTACCAATGTTCTCACGATCCCTCTCTTTGTCGAACTCGGATGGTTGGAGCTGAATTTTTTCGCTAACCTGCCGAGTTAGAAAATTTTGGTTTGTGTTAGAAAATAGTTATTAAATACTGGATGATTTTCAGTTGATTGTGCCCTCAGATCAATAAATAAACAATAATAATAATAAATATGCTTTATTGTCCAAAGAGTAAATCTTGTTGACAAAGTAAATATAAATATAAATTTCATGTATCTAGATGTATAAAAAACATGATGTACGTATGAGCAAATTACAAGATATAAAACACTACCAGTACAATTATAAAAATAATCTCAAAATGACGAAGTAGATATCAAGGTTTGATAGAATATAGAAATAATTTTAAAAATGTCTTCGTAAAACTCTTGCAAGCTATAATAGGGTCTTTCAGCAAAAAGGTATCTAGTAGCCTTTCTGAAAAGAGTGGGCTCACTAATATTCCCGACATGATTTGGAAGGTGATTAAACATCTTGAGGCCTATTTGTTTGAAAATATGAACAGAATGTTCATAAAATCAGATGTGGAATCATCTGCGACTGAAAGATAAACTTTAGTCACTATCTTTCTATTCAATATTCAATTGAGAATGTTTCCCTATTCATCTTGAGGCCATTGTAAGCAATTGAATCCTTAACGAGAGTTGATGTTGATTGATCTGAGGTTCTGTCGAAACGGCTGTGTCAGTTTTATATAGGTCTGATGAACACTACAAAGCTGTATAGGCCAGTAGATATAGACAATCAATTAACATTAATTCCAAAAGTTTTCAAACTTCAATGGTATGTTAGTGCATTAATGAAAACAAACTATAAAATTTTGCAGAAATCTGTGATGAACGGAACATTGTTTTAATTGCAAAAAAGTTTTTATGCTTTATTATTGCACTGAAAATTGCAAAAGTTCTGCAAACTAGGCATACCTATAGAAATGGTGTTTTACAACATGCATTAAGTTTTCAATCTTGTAAATGTTACAGAACCTTTTTTTTTTTTTTAATTTTTTAATTTGTTTAAAAAAATTACAAAAATTCTGCAAATTGGAAAAGTGAGCGGAAAAAAAGTTTAAAATATTCACGTACATTTGCAACCATTTCTGAAAAACGCATCATTTATTTATCAAACTTTTTTATCGTCGCTCCAATTTTCGATACACACAAGTATTGAAATAATCATAAAAGTTTTTTATTGTGGTTGCAAATAAAGAGAATATCGGTCTCAGTGGATATGTAACTTTGCAACCTCATACGAAAAACGGAACCTATTAATCCACCAATAAATTTTTGTTGCATTTTTACAACTTCTGAAATAATTACAAAAGTTCTGCAAATTGCAATTAAAATTACGACTGATATTTTACGTGACGCAAGAGATTTGCAACCGTCATTGTTCAACAAAACAGTTTCTTTGTGTAATTGATTTGTTTTTTTTATAATTTGGCCATAAATTGCAAACATTGTGAAAATAGGTTTAAGATATATATATATATATTAGACCGACATATGCTTACAGAGGTCCAGTGAAATACTTGATTATCCATCGCGTATATCTGTTATATTTTCTACTGGTTGATTGAAATTGCATCCGAAGAATAATACGGTTACGTAGGTACCCATTAAAAAATGTGAAACTAATTATTAATCTCTGAAGCAATAACTGTTTTCGACTAATCAGCGACATAAATTTAATCTAATATTTTCGAATGCAACAATCAAAAGAGTGCAAAATTCTGCTAAAAGACTATTGGAAGACATTACATTTTCATCGCATAAGAAACGAAATGCAATCATTCTTCATTTAGAATTTTCACTTGTCACAACATGACTGACTTTATAGCAATCGACGAGATTTCAAAATGAATAATCGATGCTCTTTGGAAGTAAGGATATCAAAGCGTTATCGATTGTATATCTCGCAAGTACATAATTTTCATCGTCAAACAGAAACGTTGCTGGAAAATAAAAATTTGTGACATTGATATTACATCTCTCTCAAATTTAATTTTTACAGGTAGGTATGTATTTCTTGAATTGAATAAAATTATAATTTACCTTTCCACTCGACTTTTTTACTACAATTGTGGTTTCGCATGAAAAATTCTATTGAATCCGAATGGGGGACTGAGATGTAATCGACACGTAAAAATCATTTTCTTGTTTTATTAAATTTTGAAAATAAAGAGGGAAAAGGCAATTCTATTTCAGTTGTAGCTCCATGACTATTATATGAATGTGCATTGTTTTTGGTTAGTTATATAGTTGTCTGTCATAAAAATACAATTGACAGTCTTTTTGTTATTCTGGTAATAAATCATGTTACTAAACTGCTGTGCATTCATTAATCTATAAACAAAACACTGTGACGTAACACAGTTGTAGGTTAATCGTACTAATGTACAACTGTACGGGTGTTTTTTAAATCTCAATATTTCCTCCATTTTTCTATGAATAAAGAAAATTATGAAAACGTGGAGAGATTCTCGATCCTCCATCAAAGGTACTCAGAGTATTTTTTATGCAAATTCCTAATTGTAATATGATGTTTTGAATTCATATCGAAAACGTTGGCTTTCAACATTGAATGATTTCACCTACCGTTGGCTTCTTTTTGGTCGATAGTTAACTTGGTAACACAATGAATGTCATTTATTAGGTATATAAAAATCTTCATTATACAGATAACACAGGTGATGCAAAAATACATATTTTTTAATTCCTAATGTTCCGCATTGTAACATAGTTTGCAAATTATTATACTGCCACCAATTGGTAAAATGAGTTGTCTGTCCGATTCGCAAAACTTTTGCTTTTTTTGGTAGAGTACAAATACGAAAATATTTTTCTTTTGATTTTCCCTCATTTCCGTGTTGTAGACGAGGTTATAAATTAATGAAAACATTGTACGTCAGGTCATCTCCAATAAAAAATATCAATTTATTGAAAAAATATGTTTTTCGTTTGACCCAAGAGAATGCAAATTACAACTCTTGTCAAGAACATTATTTCAGTTATTTTTTTGAGTATGCAGAACTTTTGGAATTTTCATCGAAAAATTAGGACTAACAACAATTTTTTTTCGATAAATAGACATTTTCGTTTTGTTTGAGTGGTTGCAAATTTATCAGAGGATGTAAATTGCTATTTATCAAAACTTCGAAAGTTTTAACAAATTTTTCCGCGCTAATAATGTGAAAATTCATTAAATCCTGATTTTCAACATCTTCCGTTCAGAAAAAAGGGTTGCAAAATCAGAAAAATATGAAAGTCCTCTTCACTCTACTGAAGTTTTGAAACTTTTGTAATTATTATTAAATTTTGGGAAAATCATGTCTATCTCTACTGGCCTAGTACTTCTACTCTTGTCTTGACTTGTTCGAAAAACAAGAAAATATTAATATATCATGAAATTAGACGCCCAGTGAATCTTTAGATGAATTATTTCACCTTCAAACTCTGAAACTACCAATTAAATATATTCATTGAACAATAATGATTATGTATTATTGATGATGCGGTAAGATCCACTCTCTTTTCATAATATTGAAACAATCGTGAAGTGAATTGGTACAGATACTCCTAAGAAGTTGATAGGTACATCCGTGTAATTTCGATGAATTCACTATACCGCGTGTCCATTTAGAGCGTGATTCTTCGATATCTCGAAAGCCATACATAACATATACACAAAAACTTTGGCGAAAAACTTTTTCAACTACAGGGTGTTTCACAAAGGTGGGAGATCTTAAAGTCAACGTTTTTCAAACAGAATACCCTGTATTTTTTACGTGAAATTGATTCTTATTTCGACTTTTATTTGTCAATTTAGTGTAGAGGCAGTGCCAACTTGACATCAAGTTAGCATAGCCACACTGTGCTTCATTAAAAAACCTCACGACTATCATGAATTGTTGAGTGAATTTTAGTTGAAAAAAAAAACATATTCAACTGGGGTACAGGGTGCCTTATTGGGAAATGGAATTTTAAATTCATTCTGTTCTCAACCTTGTTTTGTTACTTAATGAAGTTCAAAATTTCATTGACAATTGTGTTTTTTCTTTCATTCGACAATCGTTGACTAAGTTTTCAGCTGATATACTTACAGAGTGATTTGCTGAAAAAGTAGAATTTCTGAATTATTCGTGGTTCACAAACAGGTGTTCGGAAACTTCAATATTTTCACGACAATTAGTTGTAAGGAAATAGGTTCAACTGTTAAACAGTGAGATTTGCGGAAATATTATAAAAAAGCGTAGGTATACATTGTGGTCATTTAAGTGTGCATCATATGGGAATTTTTAAAACTGCACAAATATTGCCGAAAGTTGGTGCATGTGCGATAATCATATTATGTGCATTTAGAATCGTTGCATACAGGGTAGGTCAAAAAATATAAAAATTGTAAAATACCCTTATTTCAAAAAATTCATATTATTAAGAAAAGTTGTTTAGAATACGGGTGTGAAAACAGCCAGGGCAATACCGCGTGGCCCTACCATATCCACGCCTGAATTGCAGGCGTTCGGAGTTTTCAATCAGTTTGCTCATCTCTTCAGCCTCTTATTCTTCACTTCAAACTAAGTATGGTATTTCTAATCCCAATTGGACCGACATAAAAAGTTTCGAGAAGGAATTCTCTTCCACACGACAGCACTTTTTTATGATTGTACCAGCAACGCTTTGAAAGTAAAAACACTGGTAGTATATAAATTTTCCATTTGCCGGGCAGTGAATATGAACACTCCTCGTAGTGCTCTTATTTTTATTGCCGTTCCAATTGGGATTAGAATAACTATACCTAGTAGGTAACCAAATGATCGCGCAATAGTAAAACGATATGGAATATATGAGATAAAAATTATTTTTCTGAATTAGGAGATCATTCGTATTTTTAACCGACGAAACCAAAAAGGAGGAGGTTCTCTATTCGACCCGTATATTTTATTTTTTTCCATCATATTTTTTTATGTATGATCACGCATAACATTTTACTGAGGCGTCCGATTCCGATAATTTTTTTTCAGTGGATAGGGTGTACTTCGAATTTGGTCCCATTTGAATTTAAAAGATGAAATCCACCCCTAAGGGTAGCGAAATGAAGGATATTGATCACTTACCCTCTGAATTCTGGTCCGTTAACCGATTCTATCAGGCATAACTTTGTACTGGGTTCTTCGATTTGGATGTTTTTTTTTAATAGATAGGGTATACCTTATATTTGGATTTCGAAATTAGCCACCCTTACGGGTAGAAAAATAGAGGATAATTGATTTTTCACTAGTGAACATTGGCACACACATACGTAGTTGACAATGACAGATCGCTACTGACATTATTCTTGTTCCACATCCGTCAAAATCAGTACATTTTATGAGAGGATGGAATGATATACAAAGGAATGAAATAAACTAACCAGAACAACGAAAATAATTTATATTACAACAAATAGTAAAAGTAGATAATCATATATTTAACTGGTAACAGTTGAAGTAAGGTGGGTAAGTAAGTATTTTGGAAGTAATCAAAAAACAAGTAGGTAGTAATTGGTAGATTTTAGCCACAAAAAATTGAAAAATAAAAACTTTTCAACAAAAAATTAAACCGACAAAATACGGAACTAAAAAGTAAAAAATAAAAACTTTTTAACAAAAAATTAAACCAATGAAAAAATCAACTGAAAAGCAAAAAATAAAATAAACATTCTTAGTCTAAATGATAATTGAGCTCCTAAACTAATGTAATTAACTTATTTTGAGTCGGCGCCAAACAAACTAGCAATTGAATTAGGTGAACCGTAAAATGATGGCAGCGAGATGCACGGCTGCGTTTTGATGACTTCTTTCATAGATAATGATCTTCGATAATTGTTTGTTTGGCTCCGACTCAAAATCAGTTACTTACATTAGTTTAGGAGCTCAATTATCATTTAGACTAAGGAGGTTTTTTTTTTTTTGCTTTTCAGTTGATTTTTTCATCGGTTTAATTTTTTGTTCAAAAGTTTTTATTTTTTACTTTTCAGTTCCGTATTTCGTCGGTTTAATTTTTTGTTAAAAAGTTTTTATGAAAGGCAAGAGAATAACAATAATTTTTTTTTAATTTCTGATCGCACAATCGTTTGTAAGGCAACAGGAAGAAAGTTGGGCATATTCGAAACAAATAAAAATTCATATTTTCCAAACAGAGCGATGTATCGCACTCTGAGTGGGTAGAGAGTAATTATAGAACCTTCCTACGGCCCTACAAACGAATCTGATTTCAGAAAGTGGGGAAGAGAGGTTCTATAAATACTCTCTAACCCCTCAAAGTGCGATACACTGCTCTGTTTGGAAAATATGAATTTTATTTTATTTCGATTCCCAACTTTTTTTCTACGGCCCTACAAACCATTCTGCCGCAAAAGTTGAAGAAAAAAAGGTTGTATGCACATTGTCTACCCACTCAAAGTGCGATACACCACTCTGTTTGGAAAATATGAATTTTATTTCATTTCGAACATTCTGAACTTTTTTCCTACGGCCCTACAAACGAATCTGCTCCCAGAAAGTGGGGAAGAAAGGTTCTATACATACTCTCTACCCACTCAGAGTGCGATACACCGCTCTGTTTAAAAAATATGAATGTAATTTTTTTTCGAAAATTCCCAACTTTTTTATTACGGTCCTACAAACGATTCTACCTGCAAAAGCTGAAGAAAAAAGGTTGAATACACATTTTCTACCCACTCAAAGTGAGATACACCGCTCTGTTTAGAAGATATTATTTTATTTATTTCGAAAATTTCCAACTTTTTTCCTACGGTCCTACAAACGAATCTGCTTTCAGGAAGTGAAGAAGGAAGGTTCTATAAACACCATCTACCCACTAAGAGTGCGATACATCGCTCTGTTTGGAAATTATGAATTTTTATTTGTTTCGAATATGCCCAACTTTTTTCCTATTGCCTTACAAACGATTGTGCGCCCAGAAATCAAAAAATATTATTATAATTCTTTTCCCATCCAGAATGCCTTTCAAAATACGAATGATCTAATTTAGAAAAATCATTTTTACCTCATTTATATTCCATATCATTTTTCTATTGCGCGATCATTTGTTTACCTACTACTTAGGTAGGTACCTAGTTTGAAGAAGAGATGAGCAAACTGATTGAAAACTCCGAACGCCTGCAATTCGGGCGTGGATACGATATGGCCGCGCGGTGTTGCCAGATCCAAAACCGTGGCTGTTTTCACACCCGTGCTTAGAATTTAAAGTTATGAATAAATACCAAAACATGGACTCCCAAATTTTTTTTTTAAACCCTTGTTTTTACGCGGGAATAGTTTTCACGTCTACTATATACTTCATACGGGGAATTATATTTATTTATTTTTCCGGTTTCCTTTATAATTCAAAATTATAATATGTACGATTTTGAACGAACCCTATATTTTGAGTCGAAGATGAATTATTCAACTGAGAATGGAATATACTATAACAAAATATTGATATTTCCACACTTATTTATAACACAATCACAAATACACTGAGAAATAAAAATTCCTTATGGGCATTCAACACGCATTTGTATTTTTGATGGAAAGGTTCGTAAGCTTCGCCCATCGTGTCTGACGTCACGACTTATGGTGGATTTATGCAACAACAATTAACAATTATCAAGTAAGAATTAGCAATTAACAAGTAACGAAAACGATGGTATTTATGCACATTCAATTAACAATTAAGGAAGAAAAGTAAGCATGCGCACAACACGGGAAATTGCCGAACAAGCTTGATCAAAATGGCATCATCAATTTCCATTTTTACAGTATATTTTCACAAACAAATATAATTTCAAAAACGCCATACCCCACAACAAACCAGAATATTTAATCAGTGAAAGTTGGGTTAGCTTTCGTCATCGCACGGACCAATCCACGGTAATTTGCGTACTAGTTGCGCACTAGAAGAAAATTTGGTTCAATTAAATTAAGAAGTTAGTGCGAATTTACACGATCCAATAAAATTGATCAATAAATTGAACAATTAAATTGACCAATATGGGTTATATTTACACCTGACAATTTATTGGTCAATTTTGGAAACAGTTTTTACTCAGGAATACCAACCTACTGACAAGAAATGGTTCAACTATAGGAAAAGTTCCGAATATTATTCAATAGCTTATTGAATTGACTCTAATCCATTCTTAAATATCGTTTGAATTGATCAGGATCTGCACTCAGAAATTCTTCGTGGACTAATGTCAAGTTTCCTTTCCTTCTTTTCTCAATCCAAGGTCTAAATCCACCATCTTCTACATCTCTTTCTTTTATGTTCAGCAATGCACATTGCTACGAATGTAATGCAACGTAAATTATGTTCTTTATCAAACAATAATTTTTCTCGCGGTTAGGGTAGGATATGTGAAATCGCGTAAATAATAACATAACCGGAAAATCTCTGTTCTAGCAGGCATCCAATTCATGGCCGAAAGTTACTGCAAATTATCACTAAAAATTGTTGAAAAATTAGAACCGATTCTAAACTCATCAATTTATTGGTCAAGTTCAAATTGACGACAATTTTCTGTTTACACCTATCAATAAAATTCAAGGTCACAAAATTGACCAATTTATTGGATCGTGTAAATTCGCACTTAAAAGTTGGCCAACTTTCTACTTATTAATTGTTAATTGTAACTTGTCTGCATAAACACGGCCATTGTAGGATGACGGTTGAACTTATAATTGCTAATTGTTAATTGATAATTGTTACTTGATAATTGTAACTTGATAATTGTTAATTGGTGCTGCATAAATCCACCATTAGGCTTCCAATTCCCATTACCTTTTACTTTCCGTCTTTCCCGTATATACTATACCGTCCTAAATGTTGCCAATGCGCGAACTCATGCGCACTCACGTCCGCTTATTGAGACAAATCAATGAACTCATCAGCTGTCGGCGTTTCATTCACATTCATGTCTGTGTATAGGGGTGTATCAAAGGAGGGTGTATTCTCAACATAAATTATCTCGGCATTTTCTAAAATCAAGTGTACTCTTCGTTGAATAAAAGTTGTTTTTTTCTTCTGAAGGGAGCCAACCTACACCTACCCCGATGACCAGCGATAAAACCCCAGCGCCAGCGAAGCACAAGGTGGTCGTGGCCATTTATACATACACGGCGAGGGAGCCTGGCGATCTCTCGCTAGAGAAAAATCAGGAGTATGAGGTTCTCAACGACTCGCAGGAGCACTGGTGGAAAGTCAAGGATGCCAGAGGGTGAGTTCCTTTGTTTTTTCCGCTTGCAGGGAAGCGATATTTGAGAAACTTACTTTTAGATGCCTCCACCTCTAATCATAATGAAATGAAATTGGGGTGTTTTTGTTAGCTGACCACAAATCCAAATTTTCTGACTGAAAGTTCAATAAGAGTAAAAACAATCTTTTTTCGCAATAATCATTATGTCATTATTTATATTATTTTCACCTTCAAATCGGCGTTTTCCGTTATTTGTATGCATCGAAAGTAGCACATTTTTGTATTCGTCCCAAAATAATTACTAGCACAGATAGCACAGAAACATTCTTATTTTAAATATCAGTATATTTTTCGGGAATGTCCAATTATTCTAAATAGGTATATCCCAAAAATATACAGGGTGTAATCTAACCTCTTGCACACCCGTGAATGATGAGTGTATAATTCCATTTTATAACGAATTACAATGGTTAAAGATCTGAAAAAAAAATTGAAAACATGTTTTGTTCTTTATAAAATTCGACAACATTTTGAGTAGCGCCACTCGCCTAATTTCAGGTGAAGTACTGAGAGGAAAACTTTGGCAAATGCCGAATGCAATGAACATTCAACTCGACATTTGAATAATGTAGAATGTTGAACTGATTGTGTGGTAAATGTATAGATTGCAGGCTGCCTGAGATAGATATTCAATTTCAAAGTGAAGAAAACAAGTAACCTTGTTATATCCAAACTGGTGATATCAGAACTAGTTGACTTCATACTTTGAGATAATTATCACACTCACTTGTAAGAAACAAACGACCCAAAAAGTATTGAAAAGGGAAACATTCACAATTGAATATTGTTTAAAAAAATTATATCACGATCATTGTAGTGTTTCTAACACGTGAACTGAACACTGTTACCAAGCAAGATTCTCGCATGCACAGTTCACAAAGCTGTCTACGAACGAAAGTTTGTTAGATTCTACTAGTGTTTGCTGATTGTTTGGTGAATGAAATATCCTAATAAGCAACCAATCAGAAAACAGTACGCGATGTGCAGGAGAATTAATTTGAACATTTTCGTCTTTGCTGGCTCTTGAAACTAAACACCGAGCTGTTCCCTGCGTATTTTGAAGAGTAGAAGAGAAGATGAACACTCGTCGCATTTATGCGAATAAAGTAGTAAATTTCGTACTAGATATATTAATATAATATAAATTATTCTCTGATAGAATGGCAAATTTTTGACCCCCGTAAAGCTAGCAGAATCACCTTGGGATTTTAGATTTTTTTTTCTGGCCATATTTTTAGGCTAATTTATTACCGAGTTTATTACCCTATTGACCAATTTTTTGGTCTTCAATTATGGGAAATATCGCGCGTTCTGCTAGCTTAACGTTAAGCTAGCAGAACCAAAGAGATAATCGAATGTTTATAAAAAATCTGATCACACCATAATTTTAGGCTCGCGTTTGAACCCACTGCCGATTTTCTTATATGGGTTCTTTAAAAAAAATCATGGGTTCTGCTAGCTTTACCGTATAGCTAGCAGAACCCAACTTAAAAAAATCACCTCCGAACAAATACTCTTGGACAATAATTTTAGGATGTATTCATGTGAATTTATTACCCTATTTGAAATTTTTTTTGCTCAACACTCAGGGAAAATATGGAAACTATTTGCATTCTGTCGGATTCCACATTACTACCAGTGGAATCCACTGATAACTTGTTATGAATTAAAATCATCCAATCAATCATTCCCTTTTTGATTTTCTCAAAATATTCCCGAAGTAATTGTTTTTTTTTTACTGAATTATCCTAACTTCAGGCTGAAATCTCAAAGTATTCAAAAAACTTTCTACGTAATAATTGTTTGCTCATATCTGGCTAATTTATTACTATAGTCAACAAAAATAACCCAACGATCATGGAGAATAACGTTTATTTTTTACCAGAATATGGCCACGTTTTGCATTTTATCGGATTCCATTTACATTTTATGTGTATTGCAGCAAGCAATCTTTTGTTCCGAAGAAATGTAAAAGATCTTTGCTGAGAAGCGCACGCACAGATCTAATCGACTGAACAAAGTTGTTGTTTCATGTTGTGTAGAACGGATCTTCGCTGCGAGATATCAAGTAGCCAGTTTTATGACCCCTATAAAGTTATCAATCAATCAAAATATACTTTATTGTCCAAATAATTACAATCTCATTGACAAAGCATAGTGTTAGATCATAATTGTTATCATTATAATTATTACAGAGGACACAGTCTGGAGTTAGCTTTAAAATAACAATAAAGTCGATAAATAAACACACACCTAATATAATAAATAAAATAAAATAAAAAATAAATGATAAAATGGTTAAATCACTAACTGTGGATCAATAGTAGCTTAAATGATAAAAAAGTATATAAGATAAAAGTATATAATATCGTACATTTAAATGTGAAAAACACAAATCGTCAAAAAATACAAAACAAAACACCTAACAACAACAAATAAGATACGTTAAAATTAAATAAAAAGTAGAAAGTTAAAATTTTAAATAAAATAGAATTCCTATAATAGGGTCTATCAGAAAGTAGTGCCTTTACTTCTTTTCTAAAAATAACACCGGATACCACTCCTTTTATATTTTCTGGCAAGTGGTTGAATATCTTGCATCCATTATACAGGGTGTTTCATAATTGAATGCTGATCCTAAAGGGCGATAATCCTAGGATGATTTTAAGAAAAATTCTTCATATGAAAATCAGATCTTCTCAATATCTCTATTTCAATTTTGGTACATGCAAACTACGCATAAAAATAAATTTTTTCCATGATAAAGCATTTCTTAATTTTCATCAGTGGCGTCCCTGTTAACATGCCCTGCCATATTTTTGATCAAAATAATGATACGCCACTGTCTTTTTTTCAAATAAATATTATTTTTGTAATCGTCCTGTATCTTCTCATAAAAATGGTCTCCTGCCTTTTTTTCGTCCGGCGAACGGTTTTCGAGTTAGAAAATAAAATGCATTCATTTGCTTGCCCTATGCGAAATCAGCCGTTGAAGTGTAGGGATTATCTTGTGGGCTAGAAACATCTAGTATGAGAGAAACATTTCGTTGTTTTCAACATAAACAATTTTGACACTTCTTTAGCTAGATACGTGATATTATTTACGTTATAAAAACTTGTTTATAAAAAAAAAACATGGTAAATTTTACAAATTAGCAGACATGCATTACTTGTATGGGCTTGCTGACGGGAACGCATATGAAGCCAGGCGACTGTATCAAGAGCGCTTCCCAAATAGAATGGTTCCTGATGCTCGAACGTTTTCAAGCACCCACAGAAGGTTATGTGAAACAGGAAGTTTTGAGCCAAATCATCACTTGAAAGGAGCACATCGGACTGCAAGAACTCCAGCAATTGAGGTAGCTGTTTTAAATTCAGTTAACGAAAATTCTGAAATAAGTACGAAGCAAGTTGCCAATAATTTGAATATCGCCCATATTCTAGTTTGGAGGATTCTTCATTATTATTTATTATATCCCTATCACATTCAACGGGTTCAGGCTCTACTTCCTCGAGACTTTCCTTTACGAGTTAATTTCTGCCAATGGTTTCTCCAAAAAGTTACCGAAAATCCTTTATTTGAGAGGGAAATTATATTCACGGACGAAGCTAGTTTTACTAAGAACAGGAAAAGAAATTTTCAGTAGTAATACCACTAGTGACTGAATTTTCGCGATAAGTCTGTCGATTTATTTCTAAACGAAACTGAGTTGCTTGAAAACACCACGAGTCCGCAGGACGAGTGGTGTTTTCTTCAAGCAACTCAGTTGAGTTTAGAAATAAAAGACAGACTTATAAGATAAATTCAATCACGAGTGGTATTTTATTAGACTATTTCACGAACAAAATGAAAGGTCAAAAAATTTAAATTCGGCAGAATGAGAGGAAAAAATTTAATAATAATAAATAATTCAAATTTAATTATAAGCATGAAATATTTATTTAAACTATAAACGATTTGTTTCAATTATAATTTGTTACCTATAACAATAAATAATTTTTTATGAACACGAACGTAATATATTATTCTCGACTATAATTATTATAAATGGTGCAATTGAAAAAAAATTGAATAGTATGACCGTTATTAGGTGGCTAAAATGTATTGTTGGTATTATTACTCGATGTACTTGGAGTACTCCTAAAAGTATTCACTATATTCTGGTGATTCTCAGCACTAAGATGTAAATACGGTTTCATCGAGTTCGAACTTCCATGTCCAGTAATTTCCACTAACGCCGGATTGTAGTAACTGACTAACTGCAGTGGCACGATTTGTTATTTTTAGTTTTCTAGTGTCTAATCCTATCTTTTCGGCAGATAGTTTTGATATTGTATTAATACCAATATGGCAATTCTTGTACCAATTATTATTATTATATTTATTCCACTTGCCATTCACTGTCAGAAAAAGTCTGTAATTGGTAATAATTCCCCTTTTCGATATAAGTTTGCGGTATAATCTCACAGGACACATTTCAGGATTTTTCAAATTTTGAGTAAGCCATTTAGTATCTGCACAGTTTTTATCACCACCGTGGCGGGTTTTGGAGAATATCGGGTTATATGCAATTCTGTTTGTTAAACAGCCTTTGTTGTCAGTCTCTCCCTTAAAAAAATGTAACTTGGAAAAAGTTACTTCGTTACCTCTCCAAGCTAGTTCTACGCAGCTATGTGAAAAAACTTCTTTTGGAGTCCCTCTGGCGTGTCTTCGTTGCCATTGTAAGCACATATTTCTATATTCATCTGTAGTCATAGCGACAGAACTCATTTTATTTTTTTCGGTTACAGCTTGCAACAATTTTCTCTTGCTATCTCGAGCCGCCCTCGCCTCCTTGAATATTATATTTTTGAAGGGATAAATATGTCTCTGATACTCACAAAAATATTTTTCTTGTACTAATTTTGCAGTAGTGTTCCATATGATTTTGATATCACTCTCCTTGTAATCACTACCATCAATTTTTCGCATATTGAATGCCCAGTCTTTTAGAATGAATGCTGATCTTTCGTTGATATTTTCTGCATCTAATTTGTAGTTGCGTTCCGCACAGAACGTCATAAATTGTCTCCATATATAAGATTTTGATTTTTTTGTGTTACTGGGTATATTTACTTCAAAATTTTGGTTTATTACTTCATTTGAAGTAGCACCGCAGCGACTCATTTTGACGTTTGCAGCTACAATTATTTTTGGTCAAACTGTCAAACTTTGCATTGCGATCCGTATCCATGGTTACGTCGTTGAAAACACCATGCTGATAGACCAATCAGAATTGAAAGACAGCTGGTGTTTTCGCGATAATACAAGCTGTCTCTGATTTTTGATTGGTCAGATTTTGTGAAAATTCCAAGGTGCGTGGAATAGTCATAATAATCATTTTTGGTCCGAGGAAAATCCGCATTCGTGGAATTTCATCACCAGGAGCAGTTCTCATTAAATGTCTGGGCTGGAATTATTGGAGATTACCTAATTGGACCTTTTTTTTACCACGCAGATTAAATGGACATAATTATCGCCGATTTCTTGAAGACAATTAGCCAATTCTGTTGGAAAATGTTCCTATTTTAATGCGAAATCCCATGTGGTTTATGCACGATGGTGCACCTGCTCATTTTAGTGCTCTGGCACGCGAATATTTAAACCTAAACTTTCATAATCGCTGGATATATCGTGGGGGAATAGAGTCATGGCCAGCTAGATCCCCAGGCTTAAACAGTCTTGATTATTTTCTCTGGGGACATCTTAAGACTTTGGAGTACAGTCAACCAATTCTAACTGAGGAAGAATTGCGAAATCGCGTAATAGTTTCCTATGAAGCAATAAGGAATGCTCCAGGAATTTTCCAAAGAGTAGGCGAGTCAATTGGCAAGGAGGGCTGAAGCGTGCATATTTGCAGGAGGCGGACATTTTGAACAGTTAATTTGATTTTTGTATTTTTTGTTCATAATAGTTGTTTTTAAAAATAAAAAATGTTTTTTTATGCGTACTCATTACAAAAACTAAATAATAGTTACCATAAAATTATAAAAATCTTGCCTAGATCCTTTGGTTACCACAATTGTGAAATGAACACTAAGAGAAAAAATCGAATAGGGACAAGCAAATGAATGTATTCTATTTTCTAAATCGAAAACCGTCCGCCGGACGAAAAAAAGGCAGGAGACCATTATTATGAGAAGATAGAGGACAATTACAAAAATAATATTCATTTGGAAAAAAGACAGTGGCGTATCATTATTTTGATCAAAAATATGACAGGGCATGTTAACAGGGACGCCACTGATGAAAATTAAGAAATCCTTTATCATGGAAAAAATCTATTTTTATGCGTACTTGCATGTACAAAAATTGAAAAAAAAGGCAAAGCGGTTTCAGAGATATTAGGGGAGAACTGATTTTTTTGTTAAATTTCAACATCCTGTATTTCAGAAATAAAGCGGTTGCGGACCTATGTTCTCATGAAGAATCTTTCTTAAAATCATCCAAGGATTATCGCCCTTTAGGATCAGCATTCCATTATAAAACACCCTGTATATTAATGAATCTTTCACAAGAGAAGATGAAGGATTTGGTAGTTTTAAATGTTGATTTTGCGGGTAGTGTTTACTCTATTAAAATTAGGCATACTGTTTCAATTATATATATATATATAGTTCCGTATAACGGTTTGGGGGGATTGCGTATACTTGAATTTTTCCCCACGTTGGGCGCCATGTTTCGTATAACGGTTTCGGGGGGGGGTTGCGTATACTTAAATTTTTCAAAAATCCGCTCGCAATTTTTCCCCTCCGAAGCCCATTCTGCGCGAGGAGGTCCCATAACTTCAGAAAATTCACGGACGGCCGCTTCTCGTGCCGTCTCCCGAGCGTCCTCACTGGGACGAGCGTCGATATTCCTATTATGGGAAAACCCTTCGCGTGGGGTAATTTCCATAATAGGCGCCGGGCCCTCAGCCGCTTTCCTTCAGGGATTTCGGTTTCCGGCGACAGACTCCTCGCGACTGCGGAAACTACCCGGCCTAATACTCTTATCTTTAATAATTTCTAAGGAATCATGTATTATGCCAAAAAGTTTTTCAAACATTTCAGGCCCATTATCCCCCCCATTCGTCTCGGTCCGTCTCTCCCCTACTTCCGCTTCCCTTTTGGAACGGAAGTCGGGGGAAAACCTTCCACCATCCCTACGTTCCTCCACGTAGGCCTCTTGGTCAACAGAAAAATTTTGCCCCAATTTGGAAAAGTTTGAGTTTCGCGGAGGTTTCATTGGAAACTCATCTTGTCTCCCCGTAATCTCGCCAGATGTGCGAGATGCCGGCTGAAACCTATTTTTTTCGTGAACGACAATCTCTTTTTGAGAATTTCTACCCGACGGGCTATTTCCAAAATCTCGCGGAGTCAAAAATT
Organism: Gonioctena quinquepunctata; assembly: GCA_018342105.1. Lineage (NCBI taxonomy): Eukaryota > Metazoa > Arthropoda > Insecta > Coleoptera > Chrysomelidae > Gonioctena > Gonioctena quinquepunctata. The sequence continues at coordinate 442,864 of JAFIRS010000333.1, forward strand.
TTTGTGTCAAATCCAGTTTTAATTTGCTAGCCCTGTCGGTCAGCTCGCCAACAGAGTCTAGTTTCGAAATAACTTTTTTCTTTAAATTGTGGAAAAATCCCGAAGTGGGTTTTTAAGTTTCTAAATCATTGAAAAATCCCAAAGATGGTTTTCCTGACAAATTTTTGGGAAATCTCGATGAGATTTTCCCGAATTTCCACTCTCTGTGGACTCGTCTCTCGCGATCCCATTTCGTTTATATAAAATCGTCGATTTCTTTCGTGGATTCTTCCATAGCCGCAAATACCGAATGCCAGTGAAATTCATTTTAGAAAGATTGGTTTTTTCGCCGCCTAACAGAGGTGTTGAATTTCAGACATGAATTTTGGGTTTCGCGAGGAATAACGATGTGCAATGTTATTCCTATAACTACTGAAAAAAAAATGCCGCAAGACCAGCCTGGGAGGACTGGAGGTAGGATCACGGTTTTTTTCCAAAAAACTAGGGTGGATAACGAGCGTAGCGAATCGCGCCTAACTAGGAATATTTAACTTTAATCGTTATCCCAAACAAGATGCAGGAAGGCAACCTTTTCGATGCAGGATCTGTGGAAAGTAGGAACGCGAATTGTTGTTCCAGGTCCAAAGGGGTTCACTTTGGTCGGGAATTCTCGAGGAATCCCTAATGATGTCTTGACAGGCAAGGATGTTTCATCCCAATAAAAATAGACTCGTAGTAACTAATCTGCCCCGGGACAAATTAATCTCTAGATTCGTGGGCCCCTTTTATTGACTTGATGCCTGATAGAGAGCGAAGAAGGAAATATCTAGATGTCTTCTTACTTCAGCTATTTCCCTGGAGTAGCTTCTCAGGACTTGTAGAAAATCGCCGATCTGGAAATTCCTAGATGATAAGATGCGGAGAATATCTTTGAAGAATTCTCTGATGTCCCTCGTATATCAATTTCGCCGATCTGGAAATTCCTAGATGATAAGATGCGAAGAATATCTTTGAAGAACTCTCTGATGTCCCTCGTATACCAAATTGGCCATGATGAAAAATTCCGTTAAACGTGTAAAGGTTTGGAAATCTTCTTTCTTCCCCTAAAATTGCCCTTCGCCGTTGACAGGCGGAAACTAACCCTCTTCTTCTGACACTTCTTCGCCTTTTCAGTCAGACCCGAAAAACGAAGCGAAGAAATAAGATTGGTCCTTTTATCTTCAAACGTAGAATCCTCAACGACGAGGCATCTTCGACAGGGTACGCTGTGGAAACGCTCGGCAGGTTGAGATCCACACGATGTGAATATCGAACCCAAACTGATTCTCTTCAAAAATCTATTTTCCTGCAACGAATCCGAAAAAAACAAAGCTCCTTTGTCTGAATCTGCTCAGCGTCGACCGTTAGAAAATAATGCTGACTATTGAAAAAGATACCTGCACGATATCAATGAACAACGGCGCGGCTCCATCAGAGCGCCGTTAATATTCAAAACAAATCTCCAGACATGGGATTAGAAATGAGCATTTCTAAATCTAAACAAAGTCGTGTTTAATTTCGTTTGGAAGAGTCTCCTTAGATATGAATATAATTTATACAATATGAACTTTTATCTCCGTTCCGAAATTAAACCAAGAAATCCCCATTCCAAAAAATTATTGAATTTGAAAAAGTTTACGAACATTTAGTCGCAAAAAAATCATTAAAATTCCTGGAAGGGTTTGACCCAGTGCCGGGGACTGTCGTGTCTGTGGCAAAAGAGTACTACACTTGTAGGAACATTACGTTTCAAAGAAAAAATAACTAATTCACTTATAATCACTTTGAGGTTTCACCTAGAGTCGGTGTCTGTCGTGACTATGACCTAGGATAACACAGGTAGAGATTATAATCATAATCATAAAGCCAAATGTATTTGAATCCAATCCCAAAAAGTTAGAAATGAAGTTTTATCGTGTAAAAAGGCGATTTTCATAACAATATATATATATATATATATATATATATATATATATATATATATATATATGACAGTCAGTATTTTGTGATGTTTAAAGTGAAGTCTGCATGAGTCTCGAAGTTTTAGTTTGCATAGGCTTCTCAGAGCACGTTTTTGTTGAACAAAGACACTGTGTAGAGAGGAACTATTACATAATAAACTGTTTTTGCAGCTGAATATCCCAACTCATTTGATGCCATTCTGATAGCATAGCGACCAGAGGATAACTTTTTATTAAGGTTGTTTATATGAGTATTGAATTTTACTCCACAATCAATGTATAGCCCAAAAAAAATTTCAATCGTTTTAGTTTTTAGGCATATGTCTCCAATTGTGCAACTGAATGCAACTATATTGGTTTTGGATGTGTTGAATGTGAGAAGATTTGAGTCGCACCACTTTTTCACTATTTGTATGTGATTGCTGATGATCCGATGTAGATCAGTTTCATCGTTGCTGTGCCATGAAATAGTAGTATCATCAGCGAAGAGAGAGAATTTTCCTGATATATCAAGGGCTGTCAAATCATTTATATATAGCAAAAACAGAATGGGGCCAAGGATTGAGCCTTAAGGCACCACACAATGTATATTTGCAATATTGGAGATTGATTTTGTTTTTACTATCTTCGTTCAATTTGATAAATATGATTCAAACCATCTATGAGCACAATATATTATTCCGTAACAGTATTTCGTGATTCACACAGTCAAATGCCTTGTCAAATCAATTATTTTTGACATTGTTGGAATGAGAGAAATGGGTCTAATATTTGAGGGAGAGTTCTTTATGCAGAGGTATCACAAAATATGTTTTTAGGAAAGATGGAAAAATGCCCCGGGCGTAAGGACCCGTTTATCAGAGCTGCTAAGCAACTGAGTGTGTTTAGAGGTTTTCGAAAATTCTTATGGACATTTCGTCTATTCCAGATGTGGTTTTGTTCTTCATACTGCATATGATTTCTCTCAATTCATCGACGTTGGTATCGTACAGCACAATGTTTTGATCCACGGTAATATGGCTCAAATTAACCAATGGATCATAGGGAATTGTTATATTCTCTCTCAGAGCGTCTGCAATCGTAACCGTAGTAACCGTTGAGAGTGTCTGGAGTGAATTCAGATTCTACCCTCTCCCCAGAGTTTTTTCCTCTGAGTTCATTGATTATTGTCCAACTCTCCTTTAGCTTATTACCGGCGCCTCCAATACGATTTTGGTAATATTTGTCTTTTGCGAGTTTTATTAGTTCCGATGTACTTGTGGAAAAAATCTTGATTTGTGTATTTCCTTATATGATGTAGTGATAGTAAGTTTATTGCTGGAATTTTGATTCCATTTGTCAACCATCCCTTCCTCTTTTTATTTTTCATTTTTTGGATGAGAAATGCCTTATTAAAATTTACCTAAAGCATTTTATAGAACTCATCGAATGGTTCTTTTGGGTAGGAAACTTTTTCATATAACAATGAATTTTTGGTAATGAAAAAAAAATGTCAAATTTGACAGATGTAGCCGAATAGGAAAAAGTGGTAAATATCATTTTCAAAGCAAAAACTGTTCGTATACTCTAAATTTGCGGAAACTGAATAATAAAAAAAATCCCATATGATGCGAACCTGACTTGAAAATCGGCGAAATAGTATATTGTGTATCTAGTAGTAAAAACAATACATCCCGGACGACAATGTAAATTGTTGGCCGAGGCCAACAAGCATTGAAGTATGGGAATGTGCTTTTACTACTTACTAGATATACAATGTACTATTTTCTGAAATCGCTCAAGAATGCCTACTGTCTCGGAGTAACTTCAGGCCCCAAAATACGCTAATCTAGTATTTTAGTCCGTTGCTAATCAACGAACTTTCCCGAAAACGGTCCGGGAAAATTTTTGCTGGCCTAGGTAGTCAAAATCGGTCTCTACCGGTTTTTTATATACATTTTAGACAGTAAATCAATACACGCAAACAACCAACTCACATTAAGAACATTTATTGAATATTTTATTACACAAATGGAACGTTTATTATAACTATTTTTGTATATTTATAGTTATGTTGCAGTTTGTACAATTATTAAACATAGGCTGAACTCTACCTGAAAAGTCATTCTCTTTGTCACTTTCCCTTCTAAATTTATCTGTTATGTTACCTGAATAGTCAGCGACGTTATTGCTGTTTTCTTCTTCGGCAATAATACTAATAGTATTAGCAGATTTCTCTTTGTCACTTCCCCCTCTAAATATTTTATCTGCTATGTCTAGGACCGACGGAAACAATGTCCTGTGTATTCATGTGCATATGGCAAATTTAAAAATGTTGCGACAATTTGAGGCATTTTGCCAAACTAATGTATTCCCACTACTTGCCTGAAACCTCACCCATTTGAATATTTAAAGAAAAAGCGGCAACTTTCAAAATTTTCTGGACGACATTCAACATATTTTCTATACAATGGCATATAAGTTTTGTTTATCACAAATGATCTTGGTTTGTTCGTTTTATTATCGGGTATTTTAATCAAAAGCTTAGATCCAAAATCTTTTATGTCATTCAAATTTAGTTGATATAGTTCATCACGGCGACATGCATCAGTAACACCAAATATTAAGGCAACCTAAAAAGTAAACACTACATAAATACATATCTAGGTAATTTTAAAATTCTTACATTCTAAACGTACCTTATTCATTAAGTATATATAATCTGGTGCTTGCGTAATAAACGTTTCAATTTGTTCATCTGACAAAACTTTTGACTTCTTTGGTTTATAGTTTCAGGAAAGCACGTAATTTCGAATATTTTTTAATATCAATATCTTCTTTTGTACTAAGTGTAGCTCTCAGCATGGATTAATTTGACCATAAAGTAGATGCCTTCAACTTTGCAGATGAATCGGAAAAGTATGCAATCATGACATTTTCAAATCGGGAGGTCGTCTTTTTTTCTTGGCAATAATCCATGAAACGTTTGTAAGCGTATTCATATTTTGCCTTGGATTTATTTGGCAATAAATTTAAGATGACATTTTCAGACCAGTGTGAAGTTAGCAGCCACTTTTCAGCAGCCATTTTCTCCCCAGCAGCCAAACGACCAGTGGCGGCGGTTATAAATAAAATACATTGAATATAGTATTGAACAATTGGGAATGAGTTTCTCATCGCTACCGCATGTCGTCTTATATGTGATGTTCATAACATTGCCTTAAAAGATATTTGAACCATTAATGAGTTTCCAGTTATACTCTAAAATATTTAAAATTAAAAAAAGTTTTTTTTCTGTGAAGGAAAAAAATAGCCGCGTTCATACTAGGAAGAGAGTGTTTTATACACCAGAAGAGTATACTGTATGAACGACTTCGATTTGGGAGGCGTCCAAGGGGTGGTTCCACCCTCATGAAATCTTAAAAAAATTGATTTTTCAGTGGAGAAAAAAAAAATAGCCGCGTTTATATTTCTCAGAGAGGGGTTTCATATACCAGAAGAGTACACTGTATGAACGACTTCGATTTGGGAGGCGTCCAAGGGGTGGTTCCACCCTCATAAAATCTTAAAAAATCAATTTTGATGTGAAGGAAAAAAATAGTCCCGTGTTTATTTCTTAGAGAGTGTTTTATATATCAGAAGAGTACACTGTATGAACAAATCGATTTGGGAGGCGTCCAAGGGGTGGTTCCACCCTCATAAAATCCTAAAAAATCGATTTTTCTGTGGAGGAAAAAAATTGCCGCGTTTGTATTTCTCAGAGAATGTTTTATATATCAGAAGAGTACTACCCTATATGAACGACTTCGATATATAAAACACTCTCTAAGAAATATAAACGCGGCTATTTTTTTCCTTCACAGAAAAATCGATTTTTTAAGATTTCATAAGGGTGGAACCACCCCTTGGACGCCTCCCAAATCGAAGTCGTTCATACAGTGTACTCTTCTGATATATAAAACACTCTCTAAGAAATATAAACGCGGCAATTTTTTTCTTTCATAGAAAAATCTATTTTTTAAGATTTCACGAGGGTGGAACCACCCCTTGGACGCCTCCCAAATCAAAGTAGTTCATACAGAGTAAGTACTCTTCTGATATATAAAACACTCTCTAAGAAATCTAAACGCGACTATTTTTTTCTTTCATAGATAAATCGATTTTTTTTAAGTTTTCATGAGGGTGGAACCCCCCTTGGACGCCCCAAAAATTTTAAAATTTTTTTTCTTCATAGAAAAATCTATTTTTTAAGATTTTTCGATTTCGGCCAACAATTTACCGGGAATGTATTGCTTTTAGTACTAGATACACAATGTATTATTTTCCATCATAACATTATAAAAATTTAATCAATAGTATATTTTGTACCACATTACTATTATTACCCGGAACAAACAACTAATATTGTTCACGTGTATTTTAATTTACTTGCCGCCTCTTCTATTTTTAGCAGTATTCATTTTCTTCAAAATGTAAAACGTTAATACAACTAATTTACAGCCGTTTTGTTGTATAAATTAATTTGTTCATTATCGCAGCAAAGCAAAAAAATCAGTGGCTACTTTTCTTTTCCTTAATTATTTAAATTACGTCAATGTCATATACTGAATTTGACAATATAAATTAAACACGAATAGAGCGTCATCAGAAATGATTGATCATTTCGTCCATACACATTATTATTTAATTATATAGGAAATGTTGATATCCTGGCAGATTGATCATTCCGTTCGTAAAAAATATTGTTTGAATTTCTGACGTAAAGCACAAAAATAACAATTTTTAAGAATGAATAAATCACAAAGTGATCTTTACTATATATATATATATATATATATATATATATATATATATATATATATATATATATATATATGAAAACTTGTTGAAAGAATTATGTTTCGAGTCTATAAAGACCCATCCTCAGTCTACAGTCCTCAACAATAATATAAATTACTAAAATATGAGTTATAAAATACTTACATTTTAATAATGTATATATTCTTATGAACTATAGCCTGAGGACTTTATAGATTCGAAACATATTTCTTTCAACTCCTCTCATTATATACAGGGTGACCCAGGGGTGCGTGCGAGCTCCATAACTTTTTTCTATCCAAGCTAATGACTTGATTTTTTTAAACGATAGGTCTGCCAATAGGACACATTATAAAAATATTTCTATTTAGGTACAGGATGTCCCAAATTAAGATACACAACTGAGTTCTGTTTTTTTAATGACAACCCCCCCTCCCCATTTTTGTTACATTTTTATTTTCGCCACCAAATTGTCGATATAACGCACCCGGGTTTCTTAGACAAAAATATCATCGTACATAGACCCACAGAAAAATTAATAACTTCAGAACCATTCAAGATACTACAACCAATTTTTTTCCAGTCGATTCCTTAGGCTTTAGCGCATCTTTTCAGATGCAGATGTGTCGAAGTTCCATTCGATTTTTTGAAAATGGCAAATTACAAATGGCAATAACTCGACTTTTTCAAATGCAACAACCTTTATTTTATTACATCATTGCATGCCATTTCTTAAGAGATTTTTGCCAAAATAGGGTTTATTCGGTCAACTCTGTAAAATTTGCGCGGGTTGTTGCAAAATAAGAAATGTTGATGAACATATCCTTACAAAAGAATATGTTTCTACAAGACTTTTTATCAAAAAATTAAACCGACGAAAAAATAAACTGAAAAGCAAAAAATAATATGAACCTTTTCAGTCTTAATAACTAAGCTCCTAAACTAATGTAACTAATTTTGACTCGGCGCCAAACAAACAAGCAAATTAATTACGTAAAGACTAAAATGATGGCAACGGGGTGCGCGGCGGCGGCGGCGGCGCGTCCCGTCGCCGGAAATTGCCGAGCGTTCTCGAAGTCAATATCAGCGAGGCAGCTACCCGAATGAGCTCACACGTGAGGGCACACGTCGTTGCGAGTGGTCATGCAGAGAGGGCATTTTTGGAATGTTATTGTTTATCGCTGGAGACATGGGAGAATTTTATGGGAAAATCAATTTGACGCGTGATGAGATTGGGGTAAGGAGTTTAACAGTGCCCGTAGGGAGCCATAGCTAGCGGCATTCCATAAAGATATACCGAGTGAGATACCGACAGATTTATTTGATTTTAACACAGAGTAGGAGCGTCGGGATCTCAAGTTCGACCAGAGATATTACAGATTCATTATAAATGACAATCACATACCCTCATAATGGCCTATCGTTCGAGGTTTGGATGAAATTCGATAGAAAAAGGTTACCAGATCTGGGGATTCCAGGTACGGATTTAAAAATACGTAAATTATATCATATTAGACTTCCATGCTCAAATTAAAATTTGTCAACGTAATTTGATAATTATTATTTATATTTATTTTTATGTTAATTTGTTTTGATCATTTCTTTAAGTAATTTAATGATCTTCGTTGATTGTTTGTTTGGCGCCGATTCAAAATTAGTTACTTAACATTAGTCTGGGAGCTTAGTTATTAACACTAAAAAGGTTCATTTTATTTTTTGCTTTTCAGTTTCTTTTTTCGTGGATTTGATTTTTTGTTTAAAAGTTTAAATTTTTTGTGGCTAAAACCTACTAATTACTACCTACTCAATTTGGATAACTTTCAAAATACTTTCCCACCTTACTTCAACTATTAACCAGCTGGTACCAGCGACCATCCGCGTGGGACTGGTATTTTTTGTGACGACTATTACAAATTCACTCACCCCATTAGGGACGGGATTTTTAAAAACACTGAAATACGTATTTCTTTATTTGTAACAAAGACCTCAAATACCAATTTTTATGCCCGTTACCTCAAAACTAACGAAACCCTCACACAAACTTTCACCCCCTATTTATAAACACTAAAACATTATTTTTTATCCCTTAAAGACCTAAACCAATTTTTCCCAATTAAAACCTTTAAAAATATGAAATACATATTTCTTCTATTTGTAACAAAGACTTCAAATATCAATTTTTATAACCCTAACTTGAAAACTAACGCATTCCTATACAAACTTCCAATTCCAATTTAACCTCCATTTCACCCCTTTAGGAGTTGAATTTCCAAAACACCGAAACACGTATTTTTTATTTGTAACAAAGACCCCCAAATACTAATTTTCATGGTACTAACTTTAAAACTAACTATACAGACTTTCAACCTCCATTTGACCCCTTTAGGGTTGAATTTTCGAAAACCCTGAAACACATTTATCTTTATTTGTGAAGAAGAGCCCAAATTCTAATTTCCATGATTCTAATTTCAAAACCAACTGTAGGTACTTAATTTCACTTTCACCCATCCCTTTTCACCCCTTTAAGGATGGAATATAAAAAAAAATATGCTGTCAAATTTTTTTCTCTTAGGTCCAGCGATTTGATCTGGGCGTTGATCGTAAATCAGTCAATCAGTGAGTCAGTTAGACAGGACATGTAAAATTATATATGTACATATTACCCCAAACACGAGGTAGCTGCTTTGAACCGTTGAGGAGATCCCTCGACTGTCTTCCGTCTCCATCATCAGATTAATTCCAGGCCTCCATTATGTTGTAGTGTCATCAGAACTACATATGTGTGCCAAGTTTCAACAGGGTTCACAGGTGTAAAATAAATAAATTATCCCCTATTTTTCTACCCTTAGGGGTGTAATTTTTTTTTCAAATTCAAATTGGGCCAACATCGAGGTATGCCCTATCAATTAAAAAAAGAATAATCGAAATCGGAATACTGCGTAAAAAGTTATGTGGTCAAATATAAAAAAAAATATAGGCGTCGACTAGAGAATCTCCCTCTTTTTTTTTGTAGGTTAAAAATTAATTTGTAATAGAAATGAAAATGAAATCACCTGGACTTAATAATATAACAACCAGAACAGTAAAGAGATATGCAGTCTAATTTGTGAACCACTTGCAGATATATTTAATAAATGCATGCACCAAGGTCACTTTCCAACAACATTCAAAAAATCCATAATTTCCCCCATTTTTAAAAATGGCGACAAACAACTCGACTTTATCATCCCATATCAGTCATCACAAATTTTTCGAAAATATTTAAAAAACTTCTCAAGGAAAGACTTACCAGACACCTCAATAAATACAAAATCATTTGCAGATATATTTAATAAATGCATGAATTGAGGTCACTTTCCAACAACATTCAAAAAATCCATAATTTTCCCCATTTTTAAAAACAGCGACAAACAACTCATAGTCAATTATCATCCCATATCAGTCATCACAAATTTTTCGAAAATATTTAAAAAACTTCTCAAGGAAATACTTACAAGACACCTCAATAAATACAAAATCATTTCGGCAAACCAATATGGCTTAAAAAAGGGTATCTCCACACAAGGTGCAATAATTAAACTCACTGCTGAAATGTATTCATTTTAGATAAGAGTAAACCATCTCTTACTGTTTTTATAGACCATCAAAGGCCTTTGACACAGTTAGCCATAGCCTATTATTAGAAACCCTGAGAATATAGGCGTAAAAGGAAGTGCACCAGACTTCACAAGTTATCTCTCCAATAGGACGCAGTCTGTTAAGATCGGAAACTCTATCAGTGCAGAACAGGTTATAGAATACGGAGTACCTCTGGAAACGGTATTAGGCCCAGTCCTTTTTAATATTTATATAAATGGACTCTTCTCAATAAATAGCTGTGGTAAAATCATAGCATATGCAGATGATACTGCAATATTTTATACTGACACTGATTGGAAATCCCTAAAAACAAAATTGATATAAGTCAAAAACTATTGCAGATAAGTCTAAGAAACATCGACAATTTAGTGGCGAATCCAAAAATGTCACGTAAATGGTGGGTTGCCGTTTAAAAAACAGAACTCAGTTGTATATCTTATTTTGGGACATCCTATATACAAATGGAAATATTTTTGACATGTGCCTCATTGTCGCAACTATCGTTTAAAAAAAATCAATTCGATTGCTTAGGTAGAAAAAAAGTTATGCAGCTTGCACGCACTGCTGCTTCATCCTGGTGGTATATTTTTGTTTTGTTAGTTATGCTTTGAAAATATTTTTTAGGAAACTGGTGTCTGCTCATATTTTGGTTCATTCATTGACGTTTGTTTCAGGAATATCGGATTCATACCTAGCAACTATGTCAAAGAAAAGGAGTCGCTAGGACTACGACAATATGAGTGAGTAATTATATTCTTCACATTGAACATGAAATTATGTCAAAAAATAATTCTGGTTATGTAGTTTTCTTTTTCAACATAGTGTTTGATACCTAGCAATGTTAGTAGATGCATAATCCTTTTTACAGTTGGTACGTTTATGACATCTCAAGACAAAGAGCTGAATCTCTATTGAAACACGAAGACAAAGAAGGATGTTTTGTTGTGAGAAATTCATCTACCAAAGGACTCTACACTTTATCTCTATATACAAAAATGTGAGTACTTTTTTCCCATTAACTTTTCTGAATATTTTCAAATTTCAATTGATATTATCTTGATTACGGAAGAACAAACTTCTATAATTCAAAAATGCCAAGAAAAATCTTACCTTTTATTGCCTATAAATGATATGTTCAAACTTGCGATTGGTTTGGTCTGATGATGAGGATGTAGAGACCTCCTCTGGCATCTCCGAACTCATTGTCACTTCATTATAAAAAACTCAAAACACAAAAATATAGAATTTCCGAAACCGGGTCTCAATTTAATTCGAAGTTTATATACTCCGGATCACAAGCAACCACAGTTTTCACGTTTGTAACAAAAAAATTCAAACTGTCGAACTTTTACAATTTAAACATTTATTTATTTTCATATTTGTGTTTACAATAATTATGTATACAGTTGAAATGGAACATATAAATTTAAAAGAAAATAGAATATTATGTATAACCAGACAGTTATTAACTGGTATAAGATTATACATGGTTTTATAATAATTTGTAATAGAATTAAATTTATTGGTAAATAATAACATATTAACGTAATAAAAATATTCAGACATTATTAATAGAATTAAATAATGAAAAAAAAATTAATAATACAATTGAAATTAATGAACATAGGATAATAATAAAAAGAAGAAATGGAGGTTGTAAAATGAATGGAATCAGTTATTTCTTTGTGATAGAATGTATGTTTTCACTTTAATTTTGAATTGAAATATATTGTTACATTTTTTTAGATTATCGGGTAGATTATTGAATTTTGAGATTGCCTCATATGTAAATTTTTTCTGACCTATTGTAGAATTAATAGCTTCAAGATGGAACCAGTCATATTGTCTAGTGTGGTGAGTATGAGTTTCGGAGTTTCTTGTTAATATGAAATTAGATTTCAGCCTTTTATTAATAATATCATAAGCAACTTTCAGAGTGTTGATTGTATAGTGTTCCTCTAGAGAAAATGTATTCGTTTTATCAAACAGTTGATTTGTTGGTATATCATATGGAAGACGATACAGGACTTTTAATGATTTCTTATATAATACAGATATTTTGTTGAAATTATTTTTTGAACAAGATCCCCAAATATTTATTAAATAGTTTATTCGACTGAGGATATGAGAATGAAGAATTAAATTTGCTACATATGTATTAAGTTTGGGACATCTTCTCAATGCACCAATAATGGGAGATATTTTTTGTTTGAGAATATCAATATGCTTGTCCCATTTCAGTTTCTCATCAATCCAAATACCAAGGTATTTGATTTGGGACGTTTGTTTCAAGCAATTATTTTTTATACGGATATCTAGATTAATAGTTTGTTTATTTCTTTGGTGGAAAATCATATACTGAGTTTTATTGGAATTTACAGAAAGGAGGTTAGAATATAGCCATTTTTCTATTTTCTTTAGGTCTTCGTTTATCGTATATTCTAGAATTGTAGGGTTTTTATTTGCATATAAAAGAACTGTATCGTCTGCATATATGGTGTATTGCTAGTTAAATTTATTTTAGAAATATTTTGAATATATAATAAATATAAAATTGGACCTAACACAGATCCTTGAGGAACACCTTTATTTATATTAATTTTTTGGATTCAAAATTGTTTACTTTAGTTCTAATGGTTCTATTCTCAAGGTAAGATTTCATTAGATCATTTGCCATTCCTCTAATTCCCATTAAATCGAGATATTTCAAAAGAATTATATGATCAACTGTATCAAAAGCTTTCTTAAGGTCCATAAAAATTGCTATTACATAATTTCCCTTTGTCAAGTCTGTCTTGTACAAAATTAATTACTTGCAGTACTGCTGCTTGTGTTCCACTGTTTTCTTGAAAACCAAATTGATTTAAATCAAATCCATATTTTTTATTTATGAAGTTTACTATTCTTTTTTTTATAATTTTTTCAATTATTTTGGAAAATATGCTTATTAATGCTATGGGCCTGTAATTGATTGGATTCTGGGCATCTCCACCTTTATATATTGCTCTTATTGATGCATGTTTTAATTCATGGGGAAAAATTCCTGTTATGAAAGATTTATTGATTAATTTACTTAATGGTTCTGCCAAAATATTTTTTAATTCTACAATATCTCGTTTAATAAAACCTTCTGGATCAGGGCATGTTTTTTTAAGGGTATTAATTATATCTATAATTTCATATTCATCAGTGGGGAATAGTAACAATGTTGAATTATTTTTACTTGGTGGTATAGTATCATTAGGTATATTATTATAAAGGTTTTCAATTCTTTTGCTGTATTCTCACCAATAGTTGAAAAGTGTGAATTCATTTTCTCTGCTATTTCTAATTCACTATTGATAATTTGGCCATTTACTAATAAAGATTCAATATCTGTTTTTTTGGTGAATTTTGATTTGTTTTTTATACAATAATTTATTGTATCCCATAGTTTTTTTGGATTACTTTGTGATTCTTCAAATTTTTTATTGTAATATTCAGTTTTAGTTCTTTTAATCATGGCATTAACTTTATTTCTCTGAATTTTATATTCAGTGAATAATTCTTCATTTTCTAAATTTTGTTTATGTATTTCGAACTTTTTATTTCTAACTTTCATTTCACGAATTAATGAATCAGTAATCCAATCATTGTTTTCACGTATTCTCATATATATTTTGGTAGAAGATAGATCTTTAGCTTCAAAATCTATTCATTAATTCCTGAAATTTTCCACATTGGGTACTTTTTAAATTATCAGAAAGTATTTGTTTGAATTTGGGGTAATCAATTTTAATGATTTCGCGTTTTATGTAATTTTTTAAAGCAATTTCTGATTTTTCAATGGATGTGTATATTATGCGATGATCTGTTATTGAAGTATCTTCTAATTTTATATTGAAATTTAGTTGATGGCAGTTAGTCAGAATATGATCAAGTATGCTGAAAGAATTGTTTTGTTTTCTGGTATAATAATTTGGTTCAATTTTGTTCATGATCTGAAAATCGTTACTGTTTATTATATTTTATAATTAGTAGAATCACTGTTATTCGTGAGGAGATTGATATTAAAATCACCTATTATAATAAGTTTTTTATTAGAATTCATTATTTTATCTAAATAATCGAGGAATTCGGCAAGATTTGAATTTGGTGGTCTATAGAGGGAAATAATTTTCAATTTTGAATTAAAATTATGAATTTCAATTTCAATTGTATTGTACTCGTTATTTATATTTTTATGTATTTCTTGATATTTCAAACCATTTTTTAAGTAAATAGCAACTCCACCCCCTTGCTTATTTTCACGGCAGTGGTGAATATTTGTAAAATTAGGGATATTAAAATAATCTGTTTCATTTGGTTTTATCCATGTCTCAGTTAAAATCAATATATGTGTTTGTAGATAATTTTTTAGAATAATTTGTATTTCATCAATTTTATTTACCATACTTCGTATATTTAGATAAAGTATATTTAAATTTTGGATTTTTGTAACTTTAACAGAATTGAAATTATTCATAATTGATCCTGTCTCTAGATAAAGCAATTTTTTTTTGTAAAATTGGGCATTCATTACTATTTGAAGTATGATTTTGGTTATTATTACACTTAAATTTTTCATTTATTTTTTTGCAATTAATGCAACAGGGAATATTTCGATTATTACACTGCTTACTAATATGATTTCCAGCACAAAATGAACAAGATGGGGAATTTCTGCAATCTCGATGAATGTGGCCATATTCATTACAATTAGAACAAGATATAATATTAATATCCTCTCTGATTTTGAATGTATGCCATCCAAGAATTATGTCTTTGTTCACTAATTTGTTGAATGTTTCGCCTTTAGTTTCAATATAAATGATAAATTTTTTGGAATATTTTGATTGTCTTGAATATTTGATATTAAGTATATCATCATCATTGATGTAATTGAATATACACAGCTCATTTTTAAGTTCATCTGTACTTCTAAAATTTTTTGTTCCAATGAAAACCAGTCTAGGTGATCTTAGCTTTGATGTTGTGATAACATATTCTTCTCCTATTTCTTTTTTACTGATTTCTAGTAGCCTTTCTATTTCTTCATCCGAATTTGACTTCAGTAGAACTCCTCCTTTTTGAATTTCTTGAATTTTCGTTATTCTAGCCTTAGCAATAACTGGATTTATTTTTGTTTGAATATCTTCCTTAGTTTTTTTAAATGATTGTTGATTTTTTGGTTTGATAATCAAGGCTGGAATATTATGTGGGGTAGTATTCTGTTTCTGATTATTATTTTTGACTATATTAGCATATGATTTCATTTCGTTATCTTCAATTTTGTTGGCATTCCGGCTATGATTCAGTTCTTCTTTCACTAAGTTAAACTCTCTTAATATTTCTTCTTTATCATTATGCTCTGTAATGATTTTGTTATATTCTTTGGACAATAAATATACTTGACTATTAAGAGTATCAATTATTTTTTCATTTTTTGAAATGATTTAAAAAGACTCTATTTATCAAAGGCGCAAATGCGGATAAATCCATAGGTAGAAAGAAGACATGGTTTACATTTTTTATATAAATACATAACGACTCTTCTCAGGTTGGTAAATGGCGATCATATAGTGTTTATTAGTCAATACATAAGCAGTTATATTCATGTAATATATTACAATCTATTATTGGTCATGGAATTATATCGTTAAGAAATCGTCACAATCTAATCTGTATTTTCAGACCTCATCCCCATGTCAAACACTATCATATAAAGCAGAATGGAAGAGGGGAGTTCTATCTTTCGGAGAAGCATTGTTGTAGCTCCATTCCCGAACTGATCAACTATCACAAACACAATAGCGGCGGATTGGCTTCAAGACTGAAGACCAGCCCCCACGATAGACCTGCTCCGGCGACTGCTGGACTCAGCCATGGTAAGTTGAAGAAGAAGACTCACTTCGGTCTAATGAGAAACTGAAAAACTCCGAGAGAGTGAGAGAGAGAAAGCTGAATGGCCGGTACCCGGAAAGGGTAGTGAGAGGTGCCTGATGAATATTTCGAATTTGCTTCATAAATTCAGTTGAAAAATTAACCTTTTTCAGCTGTGCTAATTTTACTTAATTATCATTGATTCGTGGTATTCGATGGAAAGTCACCTATCTGGTAGTGAACAACATGTTAAATCGAATAACATCTCCGGTTAAAAGAAAATTACGACTTGTGGAGTTCGACAAGGAATTGTTTTGAGCCTCCTACTCTTTTTGACATATTATGTTAACAACATAATATATTAAAAACTGAAATTCCTGGTAAGAATGTAATATGCTGATACAGTTTTAATTGTTAATGGCACAATATGGGGAGGAATAAAACAGATATATATCTGTCCTAAAAAATAATCTCAATTTGGATGTTTTGAGTATGAATTTATATAAAACCCATTTTATCCTACTAACTTGCTATGGAGACCATCGAACAAAAAAATATTGATAACCCCATCATTTATGACACATAACGTATAACCAAAACACATAAAGCAGCTAAATCCATCATTTAAAAACAACATGACCAAAATTGAACAAAAATTAAGAATGGCCATATGCAATTTTCGATTACAAAAAACATTGCTAGCCAAAAATAACTTTTTTTATTCGATTACTCAGCATTTCAGTCATTCATGTCCTATCGATTTATAGCCCGGATAGGAACATATACTAATGAATGAAAATTACATACAGAACATATTTTACATACCATATAACAAAAACATGCCATCAATATACAAAGTAATCTTAAAAAAAAAACTAGAAAAAAGATACCAAGTTTACCTCAATCATTTCAAAAAAATAAAATAAACAAAAAACGTTGTTATTTCAAACTAATTTTTTATTCCTTTATGTTCAATATGTAACTTTCATTACATTTAAGTCAAATCAATTACTTATTTTTAATTTTTTTATTTCAATAATATAAAATTGAAATGAAAAAATTTAAATTTAATCATCTTTCCCCAGACAAATGGGAAATAGACCCGAATGAACTAATGCTACTAGAAGAACTCGGATCTGGCCAATTTGGCGTGGTGAGAAAGGGTAAATGGAGAGGTTCTATCGATGTAGCTGTGAAGATGATGAAAGAAGGGAGCATGTCAGAAGATGATTTTATAGACGAGGCTAAAGTTATGACGTAAGTTAATCCCAATATCTTCTACTATTTGCCAAAATGATCCTACAGCATATTAATTGAAAATGCCACCAGATGGAAATAGTCATGCGTATTGAAAAATTGAGTTCTTAATTTGGCGGAAAGGCCAATTATTTCACTCGCTATTACTGTCTATTGCAGAAATACAATAGAATGTTCATCATATTTTAAAACATTAAAAAAATATATACACGGTATTCCAAACTTGATGGCCTATTAGACGTTTCTGGAGAACGGCCAGAGATAAATACTTGAAATCTAGCTCTTAAAAATATACTCACGGTTGCAGTATTGCCACATCTACTTGTAACTAATATCAACATTCGAATTTCAAATGGAACACCCAGTATTTCATTCCGTTTTTTACTGAAAAATTTAAATAACTTTTACTGAACATGTTGTATACCTCTTTCTCTAAGCTTTTATTTAATATTGATTATTTTGTAATTTTTTTGTTTCCAAAATGAGAAAAACTTGAATTTAAGAATTCAAATACCTTCTTATCTGGTACTCACACAGGACTCAAATTCAACTTTCCTCAAAATTATTTTGTATTTTTTCTGACTACCGAACTGAGAACAAATCAAAGTGAAATATATTTTGATACAGTACATACACAGGACTTAAATTTGATAAATAGTTGATTCATATGGAAGAGTTTTCTTAAAATCAAATGAATGAATTAATATTGGCAATTTAGAAAAACGTCCATAAATCTTTTTTTATTCCCCCCCCCAATTTTTGTCCCATATCTATTTCTAACTGTTTGTTGGATATTGATATTTTGTATTTTTTTCACAACACTCTTTGCCAAAACTATTATTGCATGAACAGAGAAATACACTGAGCTGAAATTTCACTTCAGATTTGAACAAAGTATGCTAGGTTTGGCTTTCCTTCCCCACGATAGTTTTATATTCCATACAGGGTATCTGATAAACCTGTGTCTGTTGAAAAATCATGATTCACCTTTTCAAGTGGAACTAATTTTTATTTTAATAAACAAATGAAGGTGTATTAGTAGCACAATTTATGTAGTAAAAATTCGTGGATACAAGTCATTACATGATTTCTTGTTGGCTGGCTAAATTTCCTCGAAAGCACGTATTATTGTCTGCTTCAATTCGTTCCTTTGAATTCACAGGTGTAATCTCTTCTGGCTGAATTTCCTCGAAAGCACATATTATTCTCTGCTCCAATTCGTCCTTTGAATTCACAGGTGTAATTTCTTATTCAGAAGTAAACAAAACACATTTAATTTGAATTTTTCTTGATACCTCCTTTCTTTTATAAAAGGGGAATTTTCTGTAGCCCAAAAATGATTGTTCTTTCAATTGAATTTTCCCTCTCTTCATAATTTTGATTCATCCATCCATATAATTTTTACAAGGTCATGTTGAAACCCATTCACAGAAATTTACACGTTTTGGATGATCATCTCTATGTAGGACATGAATTTTGATAAATTTATAATCATGCATTTTATGTTTTTTTTAAATTCTCCATGTCGAAGTGCGGGTCATACTTAAATCCATGCATTGATGCATGAGGGTATCCGTGGAAATACCTCAAGACGTTAATTTCTTATATATTCGTTTCCAGTTATCGGCTTCATTTGATTTCTTGACGCTTTAACATTCGCAAATACAGCAAAATTCCATTCAATTCTTCTGTTTTTTTTTATTCATTTGCGGTAAATTTGGATAAAGTTAATTGAATTTCCTGCATGTTCTTGAAACAATTCTTTAGCACTCACCGTGAATATAAAACAAATTTAAAATATCTGCATTTGAATATGCATTATTATCCATTTTCAATACTTTCTTCTGACAGAAACACCATGAAAATCATTGCTTATCAAACTAAAAGTTTGTTTTGCTGTTTTCTGGTCAGGCCACGAAACGAAATAGATAATATTTTCCAATTGAAATGATCAAAATAAAAAATAAAATCAATCTGGAATGCTTCGCTTCAAAATGTTCATACTTTCGAAGATACAGCTGGAACTTGATTTTTTTTCTAACTCTCAGATGATAGAATTCAGTTTTAGCATAGATTAATTAAAAAAGTATCTCAGGAACATTCGGAAATAGGAACGAGTCATACTCGAAAAAAAAAAACAACAACAACAAATGTTAACTCCATGCCGTTATGGAATAACCTCAATTACAATGACCTGTTGAAAAATAGAAAATCCTTACTTGCTAATTACCACCAATTTTTGCATGATTCAGATCTTGCGATAACCTCTTGTTACCCATTTATGTATATTTACAATCTATTCAATACTTCCATTGATCCAAGCACATATCTGCTGCTAAAACTACCCATCCAGGTCACCCGCACTCTCGCTCAATTACGTATGGCCAATCATTTCAAGATCAGATTCAATTTTAATAGAATCTCCTATTCAATTGATCCCGAACATACTTGCCCAGTTTGTAATAAAAACGAAAGAGAAACTCTTTTTCATATTATTTTTGACTGTCCTATCTATACAGTGATGAAACAAAATACTTCTTGCCTACGGAGTTTGGAAACATGATTTTCGCCTTACAAAATATACCAGTAACTGATGCCAAGAAAATATCAGACTACATTTGGAATATTCTTAGATTGCCATCATTTATTTTAAACGAGTAGGTAACTGCAATATATGTTTTTTTCTTTTTTTCCTAATTTCTTGAACTGTATCTAATTGGTAAAACTCACATTATTTTTTTCCTTTTCCTTTTTTTGTTACCCCCATACACTACACCAACAAGTTTTCAGAAGCAATAAAACTATTATTTTTATTATATTATTGGTATTTTTTAGTAGAATCCAAAAACGGAATAAAATACTGGGTGTTCCATTCGAATGTTGATATTAGTTACAAATAGGTGTGGCAACACTGCCGCCGTGAAAATACTTTTAAGAGCTAGTTGGCAGTCTCTCATCGTGGAATACGAAATTTCAAGTATTTATTTCTGGTTAATAGGCCATCAATTTTGAAATACCCTGTTTATTTGTGCCTGAATATAAGATTGACTAGATGCATTTCATGGTTTTTTTCTGTTGAGTGAACTTTATTTTTTATGAAGGTTGTGGACGATGTGGTAACTTGATTACTCTGGTCTTAATGGATTTAAAAGGTTTTCACGAAGTTTCGCATGCTTGTATTCACCTGAAGACGATTGCAGATACAAGCATTCGAAACATTGTGAAAACCTTTTAAATCCATTAAGATGATGGACATATATTTTTTATATTATGCACAATTATTAAAGGCTTTATAGAGATTATTTATTGTTCAACAAAACTAATTTTGTATGCCTTTGTTTGGATTCATATAAAAATTAAGTTTGTTTGGTATTTCAGCAAGCTTCAACACACGAATTTGGTCCAGCTCTACGGAATATGCAGTATGAGAAATAGGCCCATTTATATTGTTACAGAATACATGAGGCACGGTTCACTGCTGAATTACCTCAGAAGGCACGAACAGTCTTTGAGCAGTAATCAGGCAATGCTACTCGACATGTGTATTCAAGTAAGTAAACTAAATAATTTTCAAAGTCACCATAAATTATAACAATCACAATCAAGTTATTGAATTCACCATAAAATGATTATTATAACCATAATTTTTTTTTTTTATTCATGACTAATAATAATGAATTGATACATATTGTATTGAATGATTCAATTTTTTATATGGTATTTTTAAGTAGATTTCATAGAAGTAATACTACCTAGTGCTAGTGAAGGCCTTCAAAAAAATTTGGTATATCTTTGCCGATCTTGGTCCCCAGAACCCAAAAATACAATAATAATAATCATAATAATTTATTGGCCATTCGGGGTACATATTGTAACGTAAATAAACTTAACTTGGTTTTACTAATTTATTTAACACTTAAATATACAACTTAATTTATGTTATTAACTACGCTACTGTATAGCTCGATCGTATGGGCTCGTTCAGACTGTCCACTCCCTCTTGGGGGCTGTCTATTTATCTCCGATACAGCATTCTCGATGTTTCGAATTCTGCCAGTTGGCGTCTAGCATGTTCTAATTGCTTCCAATATTGACCGTTGTTTTTCGCGGCAGAGCGACTGGATGGTTCTCGAATATCTCCGGGGATGATCTCGTCGCTGTCGATGGCGACGCGGGAGGCGACAGGTCCGGCCTAGGTTCGTTACATTGCCCCCTTCTTAAAGACATTTCGTCCCGAAATTTCATCCTTGGAGTGTGACGATATCTGCATGACTCCCCATATCTGCACCGTGAAGTTCGATGGAAGTAACACTCCACGGTCTTCATGATCGGTCGTGGAAGAGGGTTACAGCAAACCAAAATCTTGACGCCGCTGGATCTGAATATCGCCTCCAGCATACTTCTTATGACTCTCCAGTCCAACCCATCAATACCACAGGATAATTTTGGAATTGCTAGATCCACCAGATTCTGGTCCACCATAGTATCTCTTAGTTTGGTGAGACTCTTCCAGACATCTTCATAGGACGGTTTATCTTGGGAATGCCTCTTGGTAACTAGGTAGTAGATGTTTCTCTGGCCTTTCTTCAACTGTATTACCCCACCAACTTCTGGATTCTGCTCCCGCAGTGTTTGGAGTTGACCAAATTTCTTGGAGAACACTACGGCGATGCCCCTGGACATTCGAAGATCTTCTGCCACACAGTGCGCTAGTGCGTAGTCAGCAGGCACCTCGAAAAGGTCTCGTGACTCCTCTCTAGTAACCCCATGTAGAACTTTCTGCCCGCTTTGAATACAAGGACATAAACTTTCGAACGTCATATCATCCTCCGTGGCTTGAGGGGTGCGAACTTGGTCATGGTTTCCAGCATAAGGGGCCAACCTGTTGAAATGGACGACCCTTGGTTTCCCTCGGGGTGGCTTATGGATTCGGTACACAAGGTCGTTTATCCTTTTCACGATTTTATACGGGCCTTCCCACGAGTTCCGCAACTTTGGTGATAGTCCACGACGACGTTTGGGGTTGTACAGCCAAACCAGGTCATCAACCTTAAATCCTCCAGCGTCGGCCTTGATGTCATAGGTCTTCTTCATTTTATCGCTGGCACTCTGGATGTTCAACCGGACTCGTTCGTGGATGTCGTCCATTCTCTGCCGAAGTTTGCTGACGTAGTCCTCTCCCGCAGTGTCTTGTCCTGGCGGTATCCCAAACTTCAGGTCACAAGGCAGTCGCAGTTCTCGGCCCATTATAATACTAGCAGGAGTTTGACCTGTTGACTCGGTACTGCGGATCGATAGGCCATCAGGAACAAATGAAGATACTGGTCCCAGTCTCTCTGATGGTCAGAGACAACCTTGGACAAGTGGCGGTTTTGTCTTGCGGATGTTCAGCAGTAGACATATTTCTTGGAACAGGTTGGATTCGAAATTTCTGGGGGGGTTTTTAACAGGTTGGATTCAAATTTCTGCCTTGATCCGAGTGCAGCTCCATTGGAATACCGAATCGACATATCCACTCTTTCACCAAGACGTCGGCGACGGTGATGGCTTCCTGGTTGGGCAGGGCATAGGCTTCTGCCCACTTACTGAAGTAGTCCATTGCCACAAGGATGTATTTATTCCCGTGGTCGGATACGGGAAACGGGCCGGCGATGTCAATGGCGATTCTCTCGAACGGGCTGCCTACGTTGTACTGACGCATCGGGGCCTTGGGTCGTATTCGAGGTCCATTGCTAGCAGCGCATACAGCGCACTTTCTGCACCAGTCCTGGACGTCAGCTTGACAATTGGCCCAGTAAAACCTTTGCCTCACTTTCTGCAGGGTCTTCGTCACTCCCAGATGTCCTCCAGCGACTCCATCATGGATTTCCCGCAGCACTTCCTCTCTTCTGTTCCTGGGAACAATTATTTGGCGTCTGTCTTCCCCACCAATATCGGCCTCCAACACACGTTTCAGGATCCCATTGTCCAGAATAAGAGAGTTCCATTGTGCCCAATAGGACTTAACAGCCGGCGAGTAACCTGCGACTTCCTGCCATGATGGTCTTCGATTGCCCTTCTTCCAGCTGACGACTAGGCCAAGGTCGGGGTCTCTCTCTTGGTCTTTCTGGATCTTGCTGTCATTCCAGTTGTCATCCATTGCCGCGGTTCTACAAAGTGTTGCTTCTTTCTCTTCTGCTCGCCGGCAATGTGAGCAATCATCTGGACATGGTCTTGCGACAAGGCATCTGCATTCTTATGGCTAGTTCCGCTCGATGTTCGATCTCGAAATCGAATTCTTGGAGTCTCGATCCAACGTGCTACTTGACCCTCAGGATTTTTGAACTGTAAGAGCCATTTGAGAGCTGCATGGTCAGTTCTCAACAGGAATCTTCTTCCATACACGTACTTGTAGAAGTGTTCCACTCCCTTTACAACAGCTAACAGCTCTGCCTGGTGACACAGTAATTGCGCTCTGGTTTGCTAAGCGTCTTGCTGAAATAACCAATGACCTTCTCCTGTCCCTCCTGGATCTGAGATAGGACAGCTCCAAGTCCCACGTTGCTGGCGTCCGTATCCAAAATGAATTTCCCTTTGGGTAGGGGATAGCTCAGTATAGGTGCGTTGATCAAAGCTCCTTTCAGCTTCCTGAATGAGTCTTGACATTCTTCGGACCACTGGAACTTTGTTTGGCCTTCCGTGAGCTTGGTCAGTGGTTTAGCGATGTTGGCGAATCCCAGCACATATCGGTGATAGTATGTGCATAAACCAAGGAAACTTCGAAGTTGGTGAATGTCTTTTGGGATGGGCCAATCCTTAACAGCTTTGATCTTCTGGTCATCCACTGCTACTCCTTCCCAGAGACAACGTGGCGAGGTATCGTACTTCTTTTTGGAACAGATGGCATTTCTTAGGGCTCAGCTTCAATCCGAGTTCCTCAGTCGCAGGAATACTTCCTCCAAGTTTTCACGTGGTCCTCAAACGATCTGCCGACCACAATTATGTCGTCGAGATACACTAGACACGTGTTCCATGAGAGTCCCTTCAGTACTGTTTCCATCAATCTTTCGAATGTGGCGGGAGCATTACAGAGCCGAATGGCATAACGGTGAACTGCCACAATCCTGAGCCGATGGTAAAGCAGTCTTTCTCGATCTTCCTGAGCCAGTTCTACTTGCCAATATCCACTCTTCAGATCAAGGGTCGAGAAAATCGTGGAACCAGCCAACGTGTCTAGGGTGTCATCTATTCTTGGGAGAGGGTAACTGTCCTTCTTCGTGACATTATTAAGTTGGCGATAGTCTACACAAAAGCGTGTCGATCCATCCTTTTCTTCACCAGTACGACTGGAGAGGACCAGGGACTGTCAGATGGTTCGATAACTCCTTCTTTTCCCATATCGCTGACTATTTTGTCAGCCTCTTCCTTCTTGGCAAGAGGAAGTCTTCTTGCTGATTGCCGGATCGGTCGGCACCCCAGTATCAATCTTGTGCTGGACCACATTAGTTCGACCTCCTTTTCCTTGCCCGGTATCGAAGATGTCTTGGTACTTCTTAACTAAATCTCTTAGTTTGGGCTGTTGAGCTGGTTTTATGTCTTTGGAAGAGATGGCAACTAATTTTTCTAGTTCTGTGGGCAAGTTGTTGGGTTGGCTAATCGTACCTCGTACGCCCGGATCACAGATGAAACTGACGAGCAGTGCCCCAAAATTGTTCCTTTCTTCAAGGTCACTGGGAAATAATTGACATTCATGACCCTTACCGGCACAAATTTGTCAGCACGCAACAAGGTCTTCCCTAGTGCAATCCCTCGTCCAATTTTCTCATCATGAAGTTTGGGCTCGAACATCACCACGTCTCCACTGCTCGCACTCCCGTCAGGCGAGCCTCCAGGATGGTTTCAGCCCTCTCAGGTCGCTTACATCCTCAGCCAACAGCACACGGATCAACTCTTCACTTCTCCCATGAAGTACCAGCTCTTCTCCGTTGACACGTAGGGCGCCGTCTTTGAAATCCAATTCAAACCCTCTGGAATTCATGATGTCCATTCCGATGATTGCATCGCTTCGATGTCCTTACGAGTGCCTGATGTTTCACTTTAGTGCTGCCCAAAATTATTTCAATCGGTAGCTCGCCATATACAGTAGCTGGCTCCCCTGTTGCTGTGCGTAGCTTCAAGTTGTCGGTTCAATTCGTTCCGGTGTTCTGGCAAGGAAGGCCCGAGAATTGTCCTAGTCGCACCTGTATCTAGCAGCATGGTGCAAGGCTCGTTATTGATGAGACCGTCTACAAAACACCTCTGTTCTGTCGTTGCAGGATAGCGATATATGCGTTGTTAACCGGGCTTGCTGGACACAGGCCGACGATTGCCCTTCTGTCGACCTTCTTTAGTTTTCCTGCATCGAGTCGTGTTTTCGAATGTTGGACATTTGCTACGCACATGTCCAATTTTGCCACAATTCCAGCATCTTATCTGTCTTTTCTCAGGCAAAACTTCCTTCATCACTTTTCTTATGGCAGCTTCCAAGTCAGCATGCTCCTGTGAGTCTTCTTCAATACTGAACTTTACTTTGGTTTTGCAGGATTGCTTTGCTGCCTCAAATTCCAAAGCGTGCCAGTCGTCTACGAGATGTGTTGACGAGCTAGTGTCAGCGCTTGTCTGGTTTCTTGGTCACGGAGTCCATCCAAGAATGCCTGAACCGCTAATCGCTCCATTACATTTTCCGGTGTGGCTGGATATGCGAGACGAACCAAGCGTGCAATGTCAGCTTCGAATTCTTGTAAGGATTCGCTCGATTTTTGGCAGCGATTTTTCAGCTGGGAGTGGTATACGTGTTCCAAATGGGCGTGGCCATATCGTAATTCTAGATGTTTAATCAGCTGATCATAGTCCTCCTGTTCTTGGCGTGAGAGTTTGTAGAATATTTGTCGCTTCTCCACGTAATGCAAGGGTCAGGGCCTACAGCTCTTTCCCCTGCATTCCCACCCGTTGGCTTTGCCCGCTGCTTCAAACTGTCGGCGGTAATTTTCCCCATGGAGTTTTTCCGTCGAATTGAGGCGCCTCCATGGAAAGCTTCCCTATTTCAGAAATGACCTTGACATCTTTTATACCCTCTTGAACTTTATCCAAGTTCAAACTCAAGTCCAGCATTGCATTTTCGTTAACCATCTCTGTGGAGGGCGCACTATTAATTCGTTTTTCCAGCTTACTGATCGTTTCCTTTATTTTATCACCTCCGTGTTCATTTGCTCCCTAATTTTATCTATCTCTGTCTCAACGGTTCCCATTCTTTCTTCTAGAAATTTAGCCACACCACACAATTCTTTTTTTAGGCCTTCTGTGTTTTCCAGGAACTTCTCTTCCAGGCTTCTTGCATTTTCTTCCAGGCTTCTTGAATTTTCTAGAAGCTTTTCTTCCAGATTTCTAGAATTTTCTTGAAGCTTCTCTTCCAGATTTTTAGCATTCTCTGCCAGGCTTCTTGAATTTTCTCGAAGCTTCTCTTCCAGATTTCTAGAAAGCTTCTCTTCCAGATTTATAGAATTTTGTTGCAGTTCTTCTTTCACGGATTTAGTAGTTTCTTCGAGTTTATTCATTACCAAACTTAAATCACCTCCGGGAACTTCGAATAAAAATGTTTCGGGTGCCTCACCTTCTTGTATAAGTCCTTCTGCAAGTCTTTCCTGGAGTACTTGCTTTTTACCTGTTGTTTCCAGTTCCCTTTCCTCCAATTCCTGTTTCAATTCCGCTACCTTCAAATCCGCAAAGCACTTTTCTTGAACACATTCTTTTCCACCGGGCCACCAGTCTATTGTCTGTTTCACGCGAACAGTGGAGCAGTTTATATTCCCACACACAATTGTCCACTTCGCGAAAACCGGGCCACTGTCTATTTTTGGCGTACAAAAAGGTCTATCAATTTATTTTTCTGACTATCCACTCCACGATCACTTGTTTATTTTCAAAATCTCGCTTCCGACACCAATTGTAACGTAAATAAACTTAACTTGGTTTTACTAATTTATTTAACACTTAAATATACAACTTAATTTATGTTATTAACTACGCTACTGTATAGCTCGATCGTATGGGCTCGTTCAGACTGTCCACTCCCTCTTGGGGGCTGTCTATTTATCTCCGATACAGCATTCTCCATGTTTCGAATTCTGCCAGTTGGCGTCTAGCATGTTCTAATTGCTTCCAATATTGACCGTTGTTTTTCGCGGCAGAGCGACTGGATGGTTCTCGAATATCTCCGGGGATGATCTCGTCGCTGTCGATGGCGACGCGGGAGGCGACAGGTCCGGCCTAGGTTCGTTACAATATAGAACATGTGACAGGTCAATCTAGGGATTATTACATAGAATAAAAATATATATATATATATATATATATATTATATATATATATATATATATATATGTGGGAAGTATTTGCTGACTAGTTAGGTACAAAACTAGGGATATTGGGGTAAACAGCAATGAAAAAGTAAACTCTTTAAGGTTTATCCAAGCTTTCGGAAATGTTTATTTCCTTCATCAGGAAGAAACTTTGTTGAGGTTGGTTTCAATGACATATTCATCTAACATAGTGATACAAAAGAAAACAAACGTCGATCAAAAAATAAAACTAAGTTCAAAGTTACTACAACCACATTAGCGTTGTTTAAAATTATATCAATATAAATGTGTACTCAATATGGTGTGACAAGGGTTGAATTATGGATAAATTGAATATTAATTGTAGTTGTTCCAAGATTTCACCTTTGCTCGGTCAGAGTCATCTCCAAATTAATATCCGATTCTGTATAATTTTTCAATTAGTTTTTTTTTTTTTTGTTATGCAATTTTTTTTGTCCTATTTCAGCCGATATAAAACCACAATTGATTTTTAGGTTTGCAAAGGTATGGCATACCTGGAGAGGCACAACTACATCCACAGAGACCTAGCAGCTAGGAATTGTCTAGTTGGGACTGAGAACTTGGTTAAAGTAGCCGATTTTGGATTGGCGCGATATGTTTTGGATGATCAGTATACCTCCTCTGGCGGGACGAAGTTTCCCATCAAATGGGCACCCCCCGAAGTACTCAATTATATAAGATTCTCGTCGAAATCTGATGTCTGGGCATACGGTGAGTCAGATATTTCAAGATCCATAAGACATCTATTTTTGCGTTGAAACAGAAATCGTTAGAGTCACACCAGTGCTTGACTTCTTTTAATATCAAATTCCTTCCACATCAGTGCTGTATCATCAGCAAATGTATATTTTCTCTGGATATTTATACAAGCTCGGTAATTCGGTTATATTAGGAATAATAGTGGCCCAAGGACTAAGCCTTGTGGTACGCTGTTTTTGATGGTCGGCAAAGTATATGCTAGAATGACAAACCAATTGTAGCTTCTGTTCCTGAAACCATATTTTTTTATGGTTTTTGAGCAGTAATCTGTGATTAAAGCAGTCGAACGCTTTCGAAAAATCTGCCACAGCTGCTACGCTCTCGCCCTCTATAATCCCCAGATATACTTCTTGAAAGTGAAAAATATCATCATTTGTGTTTTTTTAATTCTGGAATCAGATTTAAGCATTGCTTGAAATATTATGGTACTGCAGAATTAGTAGTATTTTTTAAGTTTTTCTATAACATTTAAAACAACTGATGGTAGGAAAATTGGCCAACAATTGGAATTCTTCACTTTATATTTGGAATTGTCGACTCGGAACTCAGAATTTTCGACTTTAAATTCGGAATTTCTGGGTTTAAACTCGGAATTTTATTTTTTTCGATTTGAAAGTCGATTTTTTTTACTATAAAATTGAGTTTCCAATTTAAACTTTCAATCTTCGAGTACAAATTCAGAATTTCTCACCTTGTACTCGGAATTCACGAGATTGAAGTCGGAATTTTCTACTATAAAATTGAAATTTCCGATCTTAAACTCATTGAAGTCAAGTCAATATTTCCGAATTTAAAGTTGGAATTTCCGGGATTACAAGTTCAAATTCGAAAATTCCTAGTTTAAAGTTAAAAAAATCAACTTTTTGGCCTTTAACCGCTTTTGTATATATCAAGTCTACGTTTAAATATTTCTAGTGTTCAAAAAACTGTTATTAGTTGACTAATATATTACTTTTAGTTATTAATTTGCATATGTTATACACCCCACAAGTTTTATATTTATTATATTTATATTCATATTAAAACCTTGTTTTTTGAATAAACTCATTATTATTTGCACCACGATTTTGATATAATCCAGCTTAAAATAAGTTATATTTAACTTCAAAAGATATATTGGTTATGTAGGGGCTATTTTGTTGTAAGTTATCAGCACTCAATACAACTCTTGAAATAATTAATTGACGGAGTGTCCGTAAATTTTTTCAGGTGTACTGATGTGGGAGGTGTTTTCTTGTGGAAAAATGCCCTATGGCCGAATGACGAACACCGAAGTGGCTGAACATGTTCAGAAAGGAAGGATTTTGGAAAGACCTCCGACCTGCTATAGAGAAGTATATGATGTAAGTGATTACCACAATATTCAAATCTCCGACTTCTAAGGAATTATGAAATTTAGTATACGTTCAATTAATGATCACTAATATTGATGCTATTGTAGCTGGTAACCAGTAGAAAATTAATTAACTCGACGAACAAATATTTTTTTTCAGAACTATCGGCTTCTGAAAAAACTCAAAATTCACAATTTTTTAACGAACACACCATAGATACACACACCTGAAATCATGTGTTTATCGCATGTTAAACTTTTCCAGAATTTCTGCATTTTCCACATTAAAATCAAATCAATTTTCATTTCTCTATTTCTCATTGCTGTAGACTGTGCAATAATAATATTCAAGCCTTACCTCGGACATATATGGGTTTTCTTGATCACTGGAGCAATATAATAATTTGTGATGCGATTGTCAAGATCATAATGCAAAATTAACATCTATAAAGGAGAATGCCACTACATCAAAAATTCCAATCCACCCCCATTTAGGGGTAGTTTGTTCTTTGTTATTTTTTCGATAACTCTGCTGACCGGGGATTTCCAGCTAAGATATTCCATTAAAGCGCTGAATTGTAGATTGCACAAAACATATTTTTTGTGTCAACATAAAAAAAAAACGTCTTGTCACAAGGGTAGTTTATACCTGGATTTTTGGAAATTTTTTTTCATTAAAACAGTAGACAATTATTGCATAAAACATATTATTTTTGCCACCATAAAAAAATTCAAATCAGTCCCCTCAGGGGTGTAGTTTATACTTGAGATTTTTCGAATAACTGTGCTGACCGGAGGTATCCAGGGAGATAGATATTTCAATGAAACGTAGGAATATGATTGAACGAAACATTATTTGTGTCACCATAGAAAAAATTCGCATTAGTCCCCTCATAAATGTAACTATCGTCATCGAGATTGATCATTGTTTGTTCAAGTTGCATTTCATTCATATATTTTTAACCGACGAAATTTTTTTTATGTATGATCACGCATAACTTTTTACTGAGGCGTCCGATTCCGATAATTCATTTTTCAGTGGATAGGCTGTACTTCGAAGTTGGTCCCATTTGAATTTAAAAAATGAAATCCACCCCTAAGGGTAGCAAAATGAAGGATATTGATCACTCACCCTCTGAATTCTGGTCCGTTAACCGATTCTATCAGGCATAACTTTATACTGGGATCTTCGATTTGGATGATTCTTCTTTTATCAGATAGGGTATACCTCATAGTTGATCATATTTGGATTTCTAATGGAATTATCCACCCTTACTGGTAGAAAAATAGGGGATAATTGATTTTTCACTTGTGAACATTGGCACACATATGTAGTTGACAATGACAGATCGCTAATGTCATTATCACAATCAATATATTCTATGAGAGGATGGAATGATATACAAAGTAATGAGATAAACTAACCAGAACAACAAAAATAATTTATATTACAACAAATAGTAAAAGTAGATAATCATATTTAACTGGTAATAGTTGAAGTAAGGTGGGTAAGTATTTTGGAAGTAATAAAAAAACAAGCAGTTAGTAATTAGTAGATTTCAGCCACAAACAATTGAAAGGTAAAAACTTTTTAACAAAAAATTAAACCAACGAAATACGGAACTGAAAAGTAAAAAATAAAATAAACCTTTTTAGTCTCAATAACTAAGCTCCTAAACTAATGTAAGTAACTAATTTTGAGTTGGCGCCAAACAAACAATCAACGAACATCATTAAATTACTTCAAAAAAATTATCAGAATGTCACCGCCCAACTTCGATGCCATCATTTTACGCCTTACCTAATTCATTTGCTTGTTTGTTTGGCGCCGACTCAAAATTAGTTACTTACATTAGTTTAGGAGCTTAGTTATTGAGACTAAGAAGGTTTATTTTATTTTTTATTTTTCAGTTCCGTATTTCGTCGGTTTAATTTTTTGTTAAAATGTTTTTATTGAATATTGATAAGATTGAAATATTGTACCGGTCAATTCTTTTCCCACCAAAATCTCAAAAACTTTTAACATCAAGCTGAGTATTAAATATCAATTTGAAACTAAGCAATAAACATAGGTAGAAACAATTATGTAGGAAGCCTATTACCTTATAGTAGGAAAGCCAGAGTTTATGCTGTAGGTTACCGGTTAACACCAGCCGGGACTTTCTGATCCTCTCCGATTGGTCGGAAGGCAGGGACGACAGGTCAGGTCGGGCGCTAAGTCTGCGCATACTAGTATGGGCAGGCGGGGCGTCGACCTTCATGTCAACCCACTCTCCTAAACCTCCCCCGGGCAAAGGTTCGCCTGAGTCCAGGGATAGCCGCTCACATACATGAGAAGATTACATATATTATTGTATTTATCTAATTATGATTGTAAATCAAGCATATTTGAATCTGGTGAAATATACATAGATAATACTGAATGGAATTCTTTTTGAATTTGAATTTTGTCAATTCTGATATATACAGGGTGTTAATTAAGTACGTTGACAAACTTCGGGAGGTGATTCTTTGGAAGATTTCAGGACGAAAAGTTCGTATAAACATATGTCCAAAACGTCTTGTTTTTCGAGGTACAGGGTGATCAAAATACATTTTTTTCAAGATTTTTTGGAGTTCACTTTGACATTTTCGACAATAATCAATTCAAATTAGACAAGTACAATCCACAGTGCGCACGATACAAAATAATTCACAGGGTCCTCCTTTTTTCAGAGTCAAGCCTTGTTCAACCCTTCAGATTTTTTTTCCGCTGCCACTGACAGATTATGAGAAAGGAGCATTCAATGTCGTTTCATTTAACATCTTTTTGTTCTCTTGAAGTTTTTCATTTACTTGTACAGTTTAGAAGCTATAATGAAAAAATGAATGCAAATATTTTTCCAGTATCGCATAACATAATGGAATTTTTCTGCTCATGTAAAGAAACACGCTCAAAAATACCAGGAGATATCACAAAAAGTATCTTCATTTTTCATCATAGATTTTTCTAATTCTAAAAAAATATTTTTTCCAATTTTCAATTGAAAATGTTTTATTTTCAAATTTTATTATATTATGCGATACTGGAAAATGTTTGCATTCATATTTTCATTATAGCTTCTGAACCGTACAAGTAAAAGAAAAACTTCAAGAGAACAAAAAGATGTTAAATGAAACAACATAATCTGTCAGTGGCGGCGGAAAAAAAATATCTGAAGGGTTGAACAAGGCTTCACTCTGAAAAAAGAAGGACCCTGTGAATTATTTGAAAAATCAATTATGCTGTATCGTGCACACTGTTGAATGGATTGTACTTGCCTAATTTGAATTGATTATTGTCGAAGTAAACTCCAAATACTCTTAAAAAATGTATTTTGATCACCCTGTACCTCGAAAAAACAAGCCGTTCGGGACATATGTTTATACGTCCTGAAATCTTCCAAAGAATCACTTCCCGAAGTTTGTCAATGTACTTAATTAACACTCTTTATATATATACATATACATTCATTTTATTGTCTATGCAGATTCTGCCAAAATTATTTAATTGGTGTATATATTGGAATTATATTTTTATTTTATTTTTTAAGTATATTAATCATGAGACTGAATTGTTTATTATAAGCTTCGTTTTCTAATGTTTGTTTCCTCGGTCAGCAGTTTTTCGAAAAATCGCAAGTGTAAACTACCGTTACAAGGAAGCTGATGTGAATTTTCCCTATAGTGGCACGAATTATATGTTCCAGCGTTTCAATAAAATATCTTCATTAGATACCCCCAGTCAGCAAAGTCCTTCCAAAAATAAGGGGACTGATATGATTTTTTTTATGGTGGCACAAATAATATGTTTCATGCAATCATTTTCTACTGTTTCAATTAAATATATTACCGGAAACCCTCGGCCAACAAAGTGTCTCAAAAGATCGACGTATAAACCTTGGTTTTTTTTTTTCCCCGGTTAGCAGAGTTATTAGAAAAATCACAAGTACAAACTACCCCTAAATGGGAGTGGATTGAAATTTTTAATATGGTGGCACGAAGGCATTCCTTCATAGTTGTCAGTTTTTACCCTAAACGCTCGTTGCATCCTGGGTGTCAATAAGCAGAACATACTTCAACAATGGAATGTTTCCAGGTGATGAAAAAATGCTGGAGCCCAAAACCCGAACACCGACCCTCGTTCAAGATCCTCAAGGACACCCTGAACAACGTGTCGCAGGGCATCTTGGTCGATTGACTGGCTAAGTTGGTTTGCGAATGTGTTTCGCACAGTGCTGCCCCATCCTCAGTCGCGGCCGGCGACTATGAACGCACCTGGATCAATGTTTGCCAAACGCTGTGCAGAGAATCCACGACGAAGAATAAGGTTAAGAAATTGTGAGGTGTTAGGAAGTGTGAGATCGATGTCGTCGTTTTGTGTCTGAGTATCGAGGGTGAGTGCTCTGCTCTAGGTATTGTAGACTGTTTATGCGTTATATTCCTATGTGATTTAGTTTGAGGTATCTTGAAAGTTTTGTATACTTCGTAACCAAGTGGGTCAATCTCCAGAAGTTGTAATTGAAATTTTCTCATAGTAATCAGAACGATCGTCCTGTTTGTTCCTATATAACTCATCAATAAAAGCTTTTGTGATTCTATCTATTCATATATAGTTTTTTGAGGGCATTTGTCCCTTTTCGTTGGATTTTTTGAAAGTTTCTATTAGCCAGGAATTGAACAAGATATTGTACTATATAATACTTGCCTGTGGAAATCACTGAAGAAATTCTATTTACAGAAAATAGGACATGAATTATAGAAAAATGTTCAGCTAAACAGAGTGAAATTTTTTATCATCACAGCTTGTTTTCTATGTCAATATAATGTCTCTGAGGATTGACTCAAGATTGGAACACGTGATCTGTGATAACTTTTGAGACCTTGCAACCAAATTGGAATGAAGTGATCTGTGATATCTTTCCAAAACTCCTTATGGCTAAACCTTCGATGGACGAAGACTCAGTTGAGAAAGAAGATTGGTATTGGTTCCACAAAAAGCCTTTTTTTTTTCATTTGGTTATAACGCTTAGCGGCATTTGAAAAATATGAATTCAAGTTATGATTGATTATATCCTCATTGAATTTAGTGAAATGTAAAATATGAAATAATAAATAATATATCTGAAATTGAAAAAAAAGCAGAGTTGAATGATTTTTCAGGAACTACAGGATGGTAAAAATTGATTGTTCACTATTGCTATCTCAATAGTGATAAGAGATAATTTCAAAAGTTCTCTATGTGGGAGACAATGATGAGGTGATAGAAATAAGAATTGATAACTATGCTACAAAATTACTTTGATTCATACATAAGAATCATTAAAGTATCATGTCCTTCCTGATTTTTTTTTTACAATTTGAATTTGTATCTCCAAATCACATGTGACAGGTCAAATGAACCTTTCACAACATTCGAACCTTGGTCTTTTGGTACAGCCAAAAGTCTCCGGAATATCAGAAATCATGTCCTGTAATTCGTAACTTTTGGGAATATGACAATGGACACTAAATATGCAACCAAAAAGACCAAGTCTAAGTGCGAATTTACACGATCCAATAAATTGGTCAATTTTGTGACCTTGAATTTTATTGATAGGTGTAAACAGAAAATTGTGGTCAATTTGAACTTGACCAGTAAATTGATGAGTTTAGAATCGGTTCTGATTTTTCATCAAATTTTAGTGACAATTTTCATTAACTTTCGGCCATGAATTGGATGCCTGCTATAACAGAGATTTTCAGGTTATGTTATTATTTACGCGATTTCACATACCCTACCCTCAAGGATATTAATTAATTACAGATGCTATCCACCACTTATTTATATTTCCTTGGCTTGAGTCATGCACCCTGAAATTTCCGGTTTGAAGTTGGTCGATAATCCGATATGGATTGACACCAGTGGATAGACCAATATAATTTCATAAGGTATGCATGCATGAATGTTTTCATGCATCACATTAACCGTCATAATCTTCGTTACTAATATGGAACTGAATTTGAAAGTGTGAATCGCCGGTTTCAAACAAGGACTGGTGGCTCAATTGGCAGAGCGTTCGACTAGAAATCGAAAGGTCCCAGGTTCGAATCCTGGCCGATTCATATTTTTATTTTTCAGTTCAGGTTTTCATTTTCTCGTCTGAATGCCACACACATTTTCTATTGATATTAAACACTGTAGTGTTTAGTATCCTTGCCGTAACCTAACCGCGAGAAAAATGATTGTGCGAAAAAAAAAAATTACGTTGCATTACATTCGCAGCAATGTGCATTGCTGAATATAAAAGACAGAGATGTAGAAGATGGTGGATTTGAGCTTGGATTGAGAAAAGAGGAAAAGGAAACTTGACATTAGTTCACGAAAAACTCCTGAGTGCATATCCTAATCAATTCAAACGATATTTAAGAATGGATCGGAGTCGCTATTGAATAATATTCGGAACTTTTCCTATAGTTTCCATTTCTTTTTTCTCACTACACAATACAAGTGTGTACTCACTTAGAGTGTGGGGAAAAAAAAACATTTGAACTTTTTTTTTCTAATTATTATCAGTAGTATTATAATTGATTTGTATTGTTGGAATGTATAGCAAAACGGCTAAATTAAAAAAAAAAATTGATCAATTTTATTGTTCAATTTATTGATCAATTTTATTGGATCGTG
Source organism: Gonioctena quinquepunctata (assembly GCA_018342105.1). Taxonomy (NCBI): domain Eukaryota; kingdom Metazoa; phylum Arthropoda; class Insecta; order Coleoptera; family Chrysomelidae; genus Gonioctena; species Gonioctena quinquepunctata. The sequence continues at coordinate 479,611 of JAFIRS010000333.1, forward strand.
TAAATTCGCACTAATAACGGAAGAAATCCATGATTCCGAAATTCCGTTTACTTCTTATAGTACCAAAACGACGGTGACTGCATTTTGTAATTTTTCAGGAAGTTCATTCCAACAACATTAATAAGCAGACATTCTGAAAACAATATGTTTATTTTAGAAAAAATCATCGTTATTGCTTACAAAGACATTTTGAATTTGAATTGATATTTTTTTCATCAGAAGAGAGCGTGAAATATTGACTAACGTCTGACTATCTTTCAGTCACAGGTAATTTCGCATCTGATTTTATGAACATTTTGCCCATATCTTCAGAGAAATCAATTAATTCTTAATAGCCGTTGCAGAATTATATTCAACTCTATAAAATTCATATACGACTCGCGTGGCTTCGGAAATGTGACATAAGATTTTCCATAGAATCACCAAGATATTTTTCATTTTCTGGAGTCTACCGACTTTGAAGTCTCTCTCTCATTCATTTTAAATAAAAACGTGTTTTTGAGTTCTAGCAACAGACTGACTTTATTACCTCAATTCAATGAATTATCCTGTAGCTCTAGGTCCCTACAGAAAGGAAAGATATTCATGTGATATTTTTGAGTATTCACTTTGTGTAACGAGACTAATCAAATTGAATGTATTCCAAAATGTAAGAGTCCATAATGGATGATAAATATTGAATTAACTACAAAAACTATATAACTATAATGCCTTGAGAAAAAGATTTGTCTTGTTGGAAATTTCGAAGGGAACTGCTGCTCTTCCGAATAACATGAATAATCCTTTCCTTATACCCAATCTTTCAACTCCATCATTTGTTGAACATTCCCGGTTTTATACAAATTGGTCAGGTCATTTTCAGAGATGTAACCATTAGTCTGGTCATCATGGTGATACCTATGATATACTTTTAACAATTATTTTTCCTTCATTTGCATACATGAAATGGTATTTCATGACGATAAATTCACTTATTCTCTCATTTCTACCAGTGGACCTAGTCGAACTCTTCGTGAATTATTTTAGCCTATTTTAACTGTACTATTGAACGATTCTGGAACTAAAATTACCGAATTTTGCGTTTTTGTCCGGAAATATGTCATAAGTTGCCCATTCCTTGATTTGGATGGTCGTCCCTCCGAAACCATTTGAACAAAACAATATCTCGGAAGTGTGAATTTCGTCGAAGTTTTGGAAAAATAAATATTTGATCTCAAATGAACATGATGTGTTTTGCTAGAAATTCCATTGTCCCCAGAAATATACAACTTTCATTGAAGAGATAGCAATATTGTCGTGCAATTTAATTTTGGCCACCCTCTATATCCTATGAGCTGTAAGTCGACACTATTATAATAATTATCAAGCAGTTACCGAAAATATTGATATCACCCCATCACGAACGAATTCTCAATGAGACAATCTAGTTATATTTATTTAATCTACTTTTAGGAAATATATAGACTGTAGACTTATGATTCGTGTGGCACTTTGGTCCAATTTGGTATCACAGATTCATTGAGTTTATGAAGCTCTCTTTCATTCGAATATGTTCTTGTAGCATTGGTTGTGAGAAATGTGGCTGTTTTTAGTTGTATTAGGTATCAAATAGAAATGGTTGCAGCAACCATATTATTGAAAATGTAGATTTGATTTGTGATTTTTTATACCTTTTATACTATGTAAAGTCTATACATAAGATCTTTTTTTTTTACTTAATAGTATTAGTTTGACAATAATCGAATCTCATAAACATTTAGTCTATTTTTTAGGTAAAATGGCGAATTTATATTCTAGGATATATTGAAAATCGAACAATGTTTAGCTCATGACTGATTATTGATTGATTTTGACCATGAACTGCCAAGTCATTTTGTTACCAGAATGACATTTTGTACATTACTTATTAACTCAATCACGAAATGGTTATAGATACTTTGGGTGAAACTGATTCTCAAGTTGCGGTGAAGTATGGTTGAAACCCTCCGAATTGTAAAAATACTGTTTACTACGTGCAAAATAAAAAGACGGGCATGTTCAAAAGTATGGGAAAGAATTAGAGATAGAGAGTTGGATGAATTCGAACAGAAACTTGGATCTAGCTTTTCTGTTTCTAGAGATACATACTATAGAATGCAGCTTTTTATTGCCCCCCCCCCTGTTAACTGATTCGAATCTGAACTGATTGAATAATTCGACGTAGAACAATGGGACAAAAACCGCTTTCAATGATATCAACGATACTACTTTTTAATTAAAGACATTGTAATTGCTCAATAGATGGCGTGGGAAGGCACATCAACTTAAAAATTTCAAATAGCATGGGGGGTCAAGTAGCACATGGTTAGTTTATTTCATTACTTTGTATATCATTCCATCCTCTCATAGAATATAATGATTGTGACGGATGTAGGAGAACAAAAATAATGACAGCTGCGATGTGTCATTGTCAACTACATATGTGTGCCAATGTTCACAAGTGAAAAACCAATTATCCCCTATTTTTCTAAGGGTGGATAATTCCATTCGAAATCTAAATATGATGAACTATGAGGTATACCCTATCTAATAAAAAAAGAATCATCCAAATTGAAGAACCCAGTACAAAGTTATGCCTGATAGAATCAGTTAATGGACCAGAATTCAGAGGGTGAGTGATCAATATCCTTAATTTTGCTATCCTTAGGGGTGGATTTCATCTTTTAAATTCAAATGGGACCAACTTCGAAGTACACCCTATCTACTGAAAAAAGAATTATCGGAATCGGACGTCTCAGTAAAAAGTTATGCGTGGTATACATTAAAAAAAATATATATACGGGTCGACTGGAGAACCTCCTTTCTTTTTGGATTCGTCGGTTAGAAAGACAAAACTATTATGTAGGATTTTTATTTATTGGAAAGATGAAGCAAAATTGTTGTCAATCGTGCCAACTCGTGTTTTTCCCCTCCCTACTTACCATTGTGTTGTCTCAATACTCAATTCACCCTAGGTGAAACTCTTCACTAAATAAAAATGCGATAATTCGTTTCTAATATGAAGAGCAGGTAAGTAGTGTTATAATCATTTCTAGGTAACTGCTTAATTATCAGTTTACCAAATCCAATACCCGGTACCCGTTATGATTATGGTCATTAAAAATAAATGAATGAGGTATTATTCGGGTCGGAAATTGGATTATTGTATGGATTCAAAATCTTTTCAACCTTTTCAACAATGTGCAACTAGCCTCTTGAAATTTTTCAAGTTGAAGTGCCCCCAGTGCCCTCTGTCGAGTAATTGTAATGTATCTTCTCTCAGAAAGTAGGATCGGTAATACCATTCAAAATATTTTCTGTCCCATTGTTTGTAACAAGTTAATCATGTAATAGAATGCCCAGGCTATTCAGTGAAGAGCGGTGTGGAGTTCTTTAGACTGCCTTGCTAGTTTCAAATTTATTTAGGTTTCAAGCAAAGGTTTTAAGAAATTGTAAATTTGAATGGACGCCAGAATTTTTTGTTTAATTAGGATACAAATTCAAACTTCCAGTGAGTTCTAAAATGGTTGAAATTTATAATTGTAATCAATCAATTAACTTCCTTATACCAGAACTTGTTCTGTTTGGAAGATGTATTGCAATAAATAAATAAAAATAATAATTGCAAATCAAAAAGAAGGTTATTCTGATCTTGATCAGCCAAGACTGTGTTTTAAAAAGAAAATAAAAATCTGAATTTAGCACAATGAAGTTAGAAGAGTTTTATATCCGAAAATGACTTCAATTGCAATGATATTCAGAGATCAGAGAAAATTATCTTTGACCAATCGTCAAATACTTCATCATAAAGTTTTTCTGTATGATAAAAAATATTCCAAACTCCAAGGATTAAATATACACATATATATATATATATATATATATATATATATATATATATATATATATATATATATAAATATATATATATATATATATATATATATATATATATGATCGCTTCACCTAGGTCAGAAGCAAAAATCACAGCTCTGTGATAATTATCACCAAATCAGAAACTACTCAGCAAACATGTTATGTGTGGGCCTCTAGAGGCACTTTAAAAACAGCCGACAGACAACATAAGCAGGCCATAATCATGATAGATCGTCGGCCAGGCTAGCCCGTGTCGCGATGGCCACCAGTAGGCCTCCAGACTACCACCCGCTTTATTACAGAGCGGGCCTTCAGCGGATAGACAGAGGCAAGATGAACTGATATTGCATGGTATAGATTATGGTGCGATGGCGGGTATCCTACTAATCAACCGCGTCATTCCACTGTTGGGGTTTCATCAATGATCTATGCAGGGGCGTCCAATTCAAAATGCTGTACATGGAAGTATAGGGCATATCTTAGAAAGCAATGAGCGTAAATACGGTTTCAATGAAAACAAAATGGCCCATATAAGCGCCTAAGAACAATCGGAAACAATGGAATTCCAATGAGGAGAGGTCATTATTATGCACAATAAATTCACCAAACATTCAGAATCGACTGATTTATGGACTAGATATAAACAATTCATGGTTTTCACTCTCTGAAGCCACTAATTGTAGAGGATTTAGGAAACTGTTGAGCCAGATTGTTCCTATATAGTTACCTAAACAGGCAACTTTTTCTCCATTTCAACCATTTTTATTGTATTTCAAATAGTTTCCAAGATACTCATCCATATTTCCCAGATATTGCATTTTAAACTGGCCTGGAAAAATATTTATAACTAGTTCGAATAAATTTTTTTTATTTCCACACATTTTAATACATTTATATCACTTGCTTGCACAACAGAAGTTCCTAAGGATTTGTGTACGCATTAGTATTGAATATATACCTACAAAGTCAGCGTTATGGTAGGGTGTGGTTGGCCTACCGTCCAGGGCGCCAGGCATGAAGGTGCGCCGGCCTAAGGCCGAATGCGCTTGCTTCATGTATGTCTGCTCCTGCAAGGTGCATACTGTGACTTGTTGCACGAAGTGGAAAAGTGGAACAACAATAAATGTTTATTTAATTTTTGATCTTCTTTTCCTAATTTTTTTTTCACTTGTGTGAGTTGAGAGAGCAGAGATAAAAAATCTCGCCCAGGGCACCGGAAGTGCTAAAACCGGCACTGCCTTCAAAACAGAAGTTTATTACTCAATATATCAAAAACATAAATGAAATTATTTTTCCATTCCATTTTGAGATAATTTACCGATAACACTGTTTTATAAGCTATATAAGGTATAACAATGAAACATGATGAGTAAAACGAATAAATATAATAAAAAATATCCCATTTACAAAATATATATAAAAATATAAAAAAAAGTATTCTTTGGGTGGCAGGTACTGTTCAATTTAAAAGTCCACTATTTTATCATTTTTGAGCAGTTCTCTTTGCTCGATCTCCTTCACGGTCACCAGCAGTTCTTAGCCATGCCTTGATGGTTGTCTCAACATTATTAATTGTACAATCCTTTGACATAGGATTCTTCCTGACTGACACTACAAATATAAATTTGGAATGAGTATATGAATTTTCGTTGAAAGGAAATTCATGTTTCGAATATAAAATATGGCCCATGATTCGAAGAGAAAAGAAGAGCCAAAAGAACTTACCATGTATCAATTGGATCAGGTTTTTGAGATCTTTGAAACCATTTTTCTCATTTCGCCCTGTCCAGTTTGTGTGGATTGCCAATTCATTAATAATTAAATTGCAGAGAATTTTTCTGCATGTCTCATTATCATCCTTGCCTCCGAAGTATTGAAGCATAGAACACTAAAATTAAAATAAAAGCAATAATAGTCATAGGCAATGAAGTAGAAGACTCAATGCAGCTGCTGGATTCGAATTATTATACTGCCCATAATTTCAAATGAAGATATACACATGTTTGAATGTCTTAGTTTAGCACAATTTTAATGCAGTTGAAATGTTACTTCAGTGTGTGTATATTTCATCACATTTTTTTCAACAATATGAAATGGAAAAGTTGACTTACCATTTCAGCAAATTTGGTTTTGTCTGATAAATCATCATTTAATCCTCTGGATCTTCAACAACAGAATTAGTGTCCATGAAGTTATCAGCAATATCAATTTTCATATGTTTTGCTTTACTGGGTCCGGGCTGACTATCAACTGTCGTCTATCATAACCTCAACCTCTACAGTGGAGACTATATCCTCAACAGCATTTTTCGCAAGGCGCTGTTTTTGACGAGTGCTCTTTGTGATATGCACGAGTTTTCTAGAGGAAACATTGGGATGGTATGATGATATATAAATATATAGCAAATGATGTAGGTATACTTACTTTTCTGTGTCTTCGGACATATCTGCTTGCTCTAAAGTTAAAAAGTCCCTTGTTCACCGAATAGAATAAATGACCACACACAAATCTGAAAAAAATTTCGCCTATTTTTCACAAAAATAACCAAACCACAGTCACCAGATAAAAAACAAAATACGCGATTTCGACATCCGACACGAAATCAGCAGTAGGGCCAACTGCCAACGTGATATTCAGTAATGCCAATGTTGCATTTTCATTACAGCACAGCACATACTGTGTCAAAACGACATCAGCGCGATTATCGCAAATCTTTAACGGGCAATTTCTGGCTAAACTTAAAACATCCATAATAAATATGCGTATGTTCAGCCGAAGCGGCAAAACTGATACCATGCCAATTATTTGCCGACATCGGTGTGCCCCTGCCGACATCTGACCGCCGTCAATTTACCGCTCATTAATGTTTGCTGGGTATACCAAAATACATCCCCAAGACCATAAAAAAAAAATAGTATTCAACTATAACACATACAGTGTAAATGATACCATAATATTTGAGAAACCCTCTTTTAACCCCAATGAACCCTTGTCAGAGAAAACAATTAAAACAGATGAGATTGAACACAGATATCTTGATTCAATTCGATAATATTACATGTGATATTTATAATTCCATCAGAACTCATTTGAAAAATAAATATGGTACTGCACTGGAATCAATTATCAGCTTGACCTAAATAAGTTTCATTTCTGTTTACTGAGCAAGAACTATTGATGAATCAAGATAACTGAAATTGGTCAAAAATATTCCTACATACCTCGATATCACACTTTAACTCACTGCTTTGAAATCACTTTCGCAGAAGAAAGGAAGATGCTCTAATTCATTAGTTATCAAAACATGAACAAATTATGTGCCACTTGACCCCCCATTCTATTTGAAGTTGATGTGCCCCCCACGCGCCATCTATCGAGCAATCACAATGTCTTTTACTCCAAAAGGTATTATCAGTGATACCATTCAAAACAGTTTTCGTCCCATTGTTCTACGTCGAACGGTTCAAAAGTTGACAGGGGGGTACTATAAAAAGCCGCACTGTATAGCTGTTTGGTGGTACTTACATATTTTTGTCTCCAGAATACGGATCAGAAATAAAAAAGTGGCGGTCTCATACCACTTCAAAATAACAGCCATTCGAAGATTCACAAAAAGGTTATTATCAACCATTTTCTCAAGCGGAAAATGATCCTACTTCGACCTTTGAATAGCTATAATTCCAAAAGAATATGTATGAGTGTCTCTTTTAGTCTTTATAAAATCCTCAAAACTTGATGTCTCGAATATCTGGACACATATAGGATCAATGTTCACAATTTGAATTTTGGGGGAAACATTTGATAATTGATATCTTTTCATGCAATAAAAATAAATTATAAATCTCCCTCTTCCTATCAGAATCACTGGATATATCATTTATGTTATATTTTGATTCCTATAAAAAAATCAGAAAAAGCTATACAGCCATGATAAATGATTGAAACTTTATACTGGTGCCATACCACCATTTGATTTAAATATATTTGAATTTATTCAACACTATTCAGTTTATTTGATAATTTTTATTTATTTTTTTGTTCATTTAATCAGAGAGATATAGATATGTCCGAGTCTTCTGTATTTTTCTAAGGTGAGTGTTGTAGAATGGTCCATTAGATTTTATCTCACTTTTTTGCCTCTTTACTCTTTACTTTCCAAAAAAGTTATTCTGTATTTGTATTCCGTAGGAGACAAAATATTTTTTGTCAAGAGATCCTTTTATCTACAAAATTCAGATGTAATTGCTTTAAATTCAGTAAACATACCTTTACAAATAATTTGTGTTTATAAATTTCGCCAAATATATTTGGAAAGTACCTGGAAACAAAAGTATATTAGTACATTTTGAATGCAAGTACTTGAGTCAATTTTTCGAATTTGAGACCAAAATGTTATGCAATTATCAAAAAAAAAAAAAATTTCTGGAGTTTGCTATGGAGCAACCTTTTTCTTGAAAATGTTAATGAGTACCTAAATATTGGGTTAATTTAAAGGCAAAGGCTTAGTCAAAATTTACAAATGAATATAAACGATAATATGGAGAGTGCTATATATATGACTTTAGAAAGATGTTAGTTTTTTATAATGGATGTTAATATTTGAGAGAGTAGATCGAATGCTTATACATGTTTTATAAATGTAAACTTCAATTATTCAAGTAGGATGCCACCCTGTAGAGTGGAATATTGGTAACATTTTATATTCTAAAACGACATAAAAGAGTTTTTATCTATTGAGATTATAGCTTGAAAAAATATTCGATGTGTAAACAAACCATATTTTTTGTTTTCCACCATATTTGCAAAAAATGTCGCCCACCAGATATACTTTTTATTTGTTCAGCGATTTCAACAGTGACATTTGAGACAAGACTCTGTGAATTGAGAGTGAAGATGTTGGAAGAAAGAGTCTGTACATTTATACCTTTATATTTATTATAGGCTAATTTCTGTATCCAAAAAGGTAAAGCATTCACCCTTGGTACTGAAATATAAACTTCAGTTATTTGCATAGCAGTGGAATAGCTGAAGTATCGAAATATTTATGAAATGAATACCTTTGTATATAAACATAATTATTAAAATGAATTTCTGAATATTGTGCTTCTTTTTTTGACACATGTCCAAACTATTCTCCTTACAATAATATAAAGTGTTTACCATACTTGTTCATCAATTTTACATACAATTTCAATCTTGATGGAATTTCTGCATGTGTTCAAACTTCAATTTGTCTGGAGAGAACTGGACCGTCCCCTCACAGCACACAGAGCTATGCTGCAAACGAATGCCCCAGTCCAAAGAGAGACTGCAACCCCCGAACAAGCAAGGGACTGGACCCCGTCCCAGCAGATGTCTGGCTGTTCTCTGTATATTGCAAAGTCATGTAATTTGCGAGATATTTAATATATTGGTTTTAAAAAAAAAAAAACCAAAAATTTTTTATATATATATATATATTTATATATATTTATATATATATATATATATATATATATATATATATATTGTTATGTTTAGAAGTACGTGTTGAGTGTTCAAAGAGTTAAAATGAAAATTATAAACTGAAAAAGCACCTAAATAACAAATGTTCATATTTAGTAATTTATGCTATGTTATTTTATAGTTTTTCTGAATTATTTTTTAAACCTTAAATTTTTTGAATAAACATATTTTCAACATTAAAGAATTGGCATAATTTATAAAAATTATAAAAAAAATTTAATTTTTAAAAAAATGTTAAAGTTAGAACATTCTGTACATGAAATTAGATCTGAACACAATAGCCAATGAGATGCCAGGAAAGATCTTGATGCAAAATTATGGATATTGAAAATATGAAAAGCAGAAAACGTCAAAAATGATTTTTAATATATTATGTATATAGTATGTAAAGTATTTAGAAACTATTAGTGAATAAAATTTGTCAAATAAACGAAAATAATGAAAAGTGCTACAGAAAGTGCGTGAGGGAGAAAAATCATCAAGCTGAGGAGATTAAAAAAGTAATTTTTGGGAGAACCAACTCATGAAATTTGAATTTGGAAAATCAAGGATATTTCCGCTACAAAAACAGTTATTTGCCACTACACCACAAGTAAATACCAGAAAGAACAGTAGCTGATAAAAACCAGATACATAACGAATCTTACCTTCTCATTCCATACATATACCAGTCCGAGGACGAATTCGCAGTCGAACAAGGGGGCTGCAGACTAGAACGGCAGTTTCCAAGAACAGGAGAGCGATCCGAGACACTGAACATTTGCATTTCAAGAAGCCACAGGTACATTAGAATCATAAAAGTTAAAAAACTCAGTGCATTTTAAAAATAAACCTTTTTAAGAACCCTTTTGATGAAAAACTTTCATAAATTGGTATATAGACTAATTATTTCTCTGAAAACAACATAACCTTCAAAAATAGGTTACATTTCACTTTTTTATTATCACATAACTGCACTTTTCATGTATATTTTGCTATGAAGCACTAATTTAAGTTAATTATCGGAGAATAGGTAACAGTAAGTCTTCCTGAATAAAGGAAATTATTATTTTGATGAATTTCTGACTTATTTTCAATGATTTATCAAAACAGTTTGCCATTTTTCTGAAACTGACATCAAGAACTACTAGAGGGCTCCACAGTAGAACTGACTCCTGAGATTCCATAAGCGTACCGATTGAGTTAGCTGAGGTGAAGAAAGTAAGGTGAAAGAAAAATGGGAAAAAGGTAAAATATATAGCCAGACATTTAAATATTTATATGGGTATTTATTTATGAACATATTAAATAAAATTCAAAGGGCAATAGCAAAAGGTTAAAAAAATATAAATTTTTGTTGTGATGTCTGATTGTGAAAATAATAAAATAAAACAAACCACAATCACCGCATCATAACAATATATATATATATATATATATATATATATATATACATATATATATATATATATATATATATATATATATATATATATATATATAATTCTACTGTACGTGTGTTGTCACTGAACTCCTCCTAAACGTATGGACCGATTTGAATGCATTTTTGTGTATGTGTTTGGGTGGCGCCCTAGATGGTTTAGATTTACAAAACATCCCCCTAAATGTCAAGGGTGGTCCACCCCTTAATTTATTTTTTATTTTTTAGACAAAATTTGTGGTTTTTATTTTTGTATGATACAGCATTCAAAAATACATACAACCCTAAATTTTTACCCTTCTACGATCAACCCCTATTTTTGTGACAATATTTTTATTTTGAAAATTTCGTGCCCTCGCCCATTGCCACATTCTATACTTTCAACTACACCTGATGGCTTTGTCCTTTGAACCACCTTGTGGGTTGAGTCAGGACATATTTTTTATTAAAGTATGGATTATAAGATGATATTAAAAAGTGTCCAGTTACCAGTATTAAATATCGTAAATTGCAACGATAACATATTTATCTGTGGGTAACTTTTTAAATATGCTAGTATAATTTAATATGTAATTATTTTTTGAATTAACGCGGCCGATACTTGATGAAAATCTATACTAAAGAAAACAAAAAACATTCTGTCACTAAATGATTTCCTAAATTGGGTTTACAAAACTATGACACGTGTTTCGCTATACACAATAGTTTTTTCAGGTGGAGATAATACTACCTGAAGAAGCTATTGTATGGCAAAACACGTGTCGTGGTTTTGCAAACCCAATTCGGTGAAGCGAGTCCCTTTTGTCTGAATTATAAATTGAGTAAATCTGTAATTAAATTCTATAATTTTCTTTCAGTCTCAACAATCTTAATACTCGGTGTTTATGAAAAAATACGTCTGTCAGTGCATCTCTGAGTTGATATGTTTTCACTTCTATATTTTCGAGCTGTCGACAGAAAAAGCGCAACATGTCTGTGAGTCCCCTGACATCAAAGCACTCTGTATCATCGGTGATATCTGGATTCGTCTTCGATTCCAACAGTTGTAGAGCGCTTTCAAGGTTCATCAGCTTGGTGTTGATCTGTTCTGCAATTTCATAAGTATGTTTTCTGGAAAAGAAACAAATATTCAACTAATGGATTTTGAATCGGTGTTTTTTTGTGGTTGATGATGGATGGATAGATGATGGACTCGCGTACCCAGAGACTTGCCGTTTGGCGGCATGCACTTATCTTTTTGGCACCTGGAGCCCGATTTTCAAATGTTTATCGGACATGTAGTATTCAACAAAATGTTGATAGCAATGCGGGAGTTGCCAACAATTGATGGGGCCGATACTTGCTGAAAATCCATACTGAAGTAAAAAAAAGACACTCCACTAAATGAAGAAATGTTAAAAATCCCAGAAATGACGCACAAAATTGTTTCTGTTCATAAAATATGTATTTGGGACCCTATGACCAAAACTGAGACATGCCACTAATGCTACACTGAAAAGACAGGTTTTTCGTAAAAAATCTAGGTTGGCTATTTGGACGAAACTGCCCCATTCAGGATTATTCAGAAGTACATTGGTTATTTCCCAATATTCAATATTGGTTATCGGAAATTTTCAATGTTGAAAAAGTGGCGTATTCAGAAGACCCTCTTGAAAAATAGTAACAAATGTTAGAAGTCTTTTAGAATATCTGTTACGTATTGTTCATTCACTAATTCCCACTACCCTTAATACTATGTTTTTCCTTCCACTCTCTGAGGAAGAGGTTCTAAATATCATAAAAAAAATTAAAAACTCCAAATCATCTGGGAGTAATATCTAATATTCTCCTTAAACAGATTGCTCAATGTAAAATCAAACCATTAACATTCCTAATCAAAATGTCTTTAGAACAAGGTATTTTTCCGAGTGGGATGAAAATATCGAAGGTCATACCACTTTTCAAAAAAGGAGATCCATCAAATATAATGAATTACAGAGCAATCACACTATGCACCAGCATATCGAAAATATTTGAAACTGTTGCGAGTGAACAACTGCTGTCGTTCTTGAATAAAAATTCAATACTTTCATCGGACCAACATGGTTTTACTAAAAATAAAAGCACTGAAACTGCCCTGAACAAGTTTATAGGTGAAATAGTTGAGAATTTGGATACGTCAAGGGTGGTTCTTGGACTTTTCATAGACTTCTCCAAGGCTTTTGACTGTGTCAATCAACAAATTCTATTACACAAACAATCAAGGTACAGAATTAGAGGTGTTGCCCAGGACTGGTTCAGTTCTTATCTCACTGATCGTTTTCAAAAAGTCAGCATTGAGAGCAATGTCCCAGATCTCGCAGCCGTTACGAGCGGAGTTCCGCAAGGATCCATATTGGGTCCTACTTTGTTCATTGTCTTCATAAATGACCTACTCCCCTTCGTCAGGCAACAACATGTGTTGTACTATAGCATCATATGCTGATGATACTAATATCTTGATCACACACGATAACAATGATGAATGTGTTCTCCAAATTAAAAAAATATATACTGAAGTGGAGGTCTAGGTAAAAAAAACAAGCTATGGTTGAACGAAGACAAAACTGTGTGCACTTTATTCAATAAGTCAATAATTAGTAATAAAACAATTTCTTTAAATGCAAACAAGACCCTCGAATATCAAAAACACAGTAAAATGCTAGAGCTTACCATTGATTGCAATCTCAATTGATCGAAGCATATTGAATATCTTTGCATCAAATTGGCTAGGACGGTATATGCTCTGAAAGTTACTTCAAGACAATGCAGTAGATCTATATTACGTCAACTATATTGTGCAACAATTCACACTCATATTAGATATTCCATAGTACATTGGAGTCAGGCTGTCGATGTTGCAAGTGTTTTTATCCTTCAAAAAAAGGCTATACGTACCTTGGCCAATTTAAGTTACGATGATAGCTGTAGGGGACATTTTGAAGAGCTAAACATCTTGACACTTACATCAGTATATATCTTAGAGATAGCCTGTTTTGTTTTCAAGATTAAATCTGTCTTCGACATAACTCGTCAAAACCATCAATATGATACCCGACATAAAAATGTATTACTTCCAAGCAAACATGTTACAAGATTATTCCAGAAGAGCCTTTTCTATAATGGATGTAAAGTTTTTAATAATCTACCCTTGCATACAGTGTGTCCCAGCTAAAACTTGTCACCCCCCAAATCTCCGAACTCGTGAAAAAAATTGAAAATCGCTCAGACCCTTCGATTGTTATTTCAAGGGGGAATACTTTCACCAAATACATCATCATTGTGTTGTCAACCCCCTCAGCCCCAGCACCCCCTACTTCAGAATTTTCAATGGGACTACTATACTTGTGATACATCATTTTGAAGGGAATTCAATCCCAAATACATCGGTGTACTGAAATTGAGGATCGATCAAGTGTTGTTGAAGTTTTAATGAAAACTAAGTTTTATCAAGATATTTTTATTTTTCATCACATAAAATGTTATCATCGTAAGAAAGGTTCAAAATGTGAACCATTCAGTTCCATACAGAAGTATAAGCGATTTTCGAAATGTCTTCGCACATTGCTCAACATTTCTGTAGTCACTGCACGACACTCCACAACAATTCTCCTGCGTAGATCATCAAGAGAAGTTGGATGTGTAATATAAACTTTGGATTTCAAATGACCCCATAAAAAGAAGTCTAATGGTGATAAATCAGGAGATCTAGCCGGCTATTCTATTGGTCCTCGTCTTCCAATCCATCTCCCTGTGAAATTGTCATCAAAAAATTGACGTACAGGTGCAACAAAATGTGGAGGAGCTCCATCTTGTTGAAAGGTGAGCTGACCTTCAAGTAGCCATTGTCCGTTGAGGTTACCATCAATAAAATATGGACCTACAATATGGTCTCCCAGAATACCAGCCCAAACATTCAATTTCTGGGGAGTTTGTGAATGAGTTTCCCTGTACCAATGGGGATTTACGTCACTCCAGTATCTTCAGTTGTGCCTGTTCACATGTCTATTTGAATAAAAAGAAGATTCGTCAGAAAAGCACACATTGTAGAGGTAATTATTATCACCAATCAATAATTGACTCATGATTTCACAAAACTCTGTACGTCTGTCAGGATCATCTTCATTTAATTCTTGTACATTCTGCATTTTATGAGGATAGAATTTTGCTTCTTTCAGAATTCGATGTACGCTGCTTCTAGAAACTCCAGAAATAGTCTCAAGTTGTCTTAAAGATTGAATGTTGTCCATCAATTTTTTTATAAATATATTATCAATACCGCTAGTAGTTTTGTTTTTGACTTGCTTTATTGTATCCATTAACTCCTTTAAATTCGTATCGTGTAGAACAAATGTATCTGCAATGGATGTTCCACTCAGATACTGTAATGGATCTGGAGCAGCTTCGATGTGTTTGCAGATAGTCTCTCAGATATGGAGCAATAAAATTCATTGAGAGTATTGGGATCTGGTGCTGTGCTAGATTTGGTGTTACTTTTCTAAGCTCGTTTACCACATGCCAAGTTTCTTTGATAGCGTTATTGCTCTCAGAGATTCTCTTGTGGAAGTAATTCTTTTTGGCATTCTCTACAACCCATCTATAAATCCTTCAATATTTTAAGTAATGGTTATGTATAGCCATATCATTAGAATATTTTCTGATGTAATGGAGGCTTCTCAGATTCCTTGCCGAAATTCTAATTCCTTTAGTTAACCAGACTTTTTTGTTCTTTTTTTTTATCTTTATTTTCTGAATACGGAAAGAGGATTTAAAACAATCAGAAAGTGTAGTATAGAAGGAAAGAAAAGGATTGTCAAAGTACAACACGGCTTTCCAATCCACATTCAAACATGTATTATAAAAATTTTCGTAATTTGATTTGCTGAATAACCTCCCAAATTTGAATTTACTTTCACCACTTTCGCAGAAAACCCTGACATTATAATGGACTGCCTCATGGTCAGAAATATTCGATGAGATTACTGAGCATGCAACATCTTCGTTAAAATTTGTACATATGTAATCGATGTAGTTGATAAAGAAACAAGAAAAGCAGAAAGAAATGAATTTCAAATGTTTCCTGAGAAGAGAAAGATGAGCTCTTCAGCATTATGCTGTAACGAAAAAAAAAAACTGGTAAATACATGCGACCAAGAAACGCCATATGGCGTAGTGAAAAAGGTATATCATATATTATGAACTAGTTTGGAGAGGCGGCGAGGCCACGAATAGCATTATGCATATTTTGAAACCTGAAATTGACATATCTGGGTACAGAACTGGTAGGATAGAATATGATCCAATATTTTCAAAAATTACACAAAGTGGATGGATACCAATCATAAAAGTCCAGATTTATGTCTGATGAGAGTTTTAAATAAATATATTGAAAAGAGACAAGATGCTCAATGCGAACGACTCTTTTCAACTGTTAATCCCATTAGCAATACTTTGGCATAAAAAAATTGGTACAAGAATGTTTCGGTTAGTCGAAATATGATGTCCATGTGGACCCAAAAAGCAGCAAGATAGGCCCGATTTCGATTAGAATGAAAAAAAAACATATTTTTTTACGAGCTTCTGCTGTGTCAACTTTGGCGAAATGTGGACTAGGAAAAGATCAGTTAATAAAAATAACAGGCTATACATCTACCAGCTCAATAAAACTACTTGCAACTTGATGACGAACATCACGAAAACATTGTCTAGAAGAAGAAATTCAAGTCGTCAAAAGCCCCAGGAAGTAGTTCCCGCCTAGAGGCCACTTTTACAAGTACGATTTATAACAATTGTGTTTTTAATTGAATTTGTTTCTGATATTTTTGTATAATTTTATTCAGGAAATAGTCTATAAAATATATTTGCTGCATGCAAAATGGCTTGAAAATCTTGCATACAGGTTTGTTGCTTTAAAGAAACAGCTTTCATGCATCTTTTTTATTTGCTTCAAAAAGTGTATTCTCTTGCGGGTTACTTTTTGTCAAATAGTAAAAATTGAATTTGACACGTCGGTTATAAAAAATTTGATTCGATATTTCACACGGCCTTCTGCCGGTGCTGCCTACAAATATATTTGAGTATTGATAGCAGAAATAAAATCCTAGTTCCTACATGAAACATTCTTTGGAAAGGTTATACAAAAATAGTATATTACATAACAAGAGTTGTAAGAAGCATATTACGCACGACTAGAAAAAGTTACGCGCGAGCCGCAAATCGGCGAGTGTGTAATTCTAGAAGTGCGTAATTGTCTTACAACTCGAGTTGTGTACTATACTTTTTCTACGACCGCATTCATTCTCATCAAAAAATAGGATTCCATAAGTGAAAATATTTTTAATCAATCAATTAAATAACTAAAAAGATAATTCAACTATAATAAGTTACTATATTACTTAGTATAGTTTACTTTTGATTGTAATAATTATTAATTGTAACTGTGCAGTTATTAAAAACAAGAGAGAGCGGGTTGGTTGTCAGATTTTTGTATTTTCAAAAATAATACTATTGTTTTTTCTTATTGTAGCAGCACTATTAATGACACATGTAATTTTTGATGAGTTGGCAGTTATGTTTTTCATAGAATTATCTACATAGCTCTCGGCTACTGCTGATGACTGCCAACCACCATGTCTCTTTAATGCTAGCATATCGCCACCAGCATCTACAAGAACTGTGGCTGAAGAGCGCCTAAAGCAATGGCCTGTGTATTGTTTGGGATTTGCTAAGCCCAGATATTCTGCCACTTGTTTTGGAATACTGCCGATTTTATTTATTCCAACACATTGCTTGGTGCATTTTCCATTTATGAAATTCAAAAAGAATGGCAAAGTCTGAACATCTTGTCCTGCAGGACGTAGATTGATGTAGTTTTTACAAATTTGATACAAGAACTCGGAAACGACAAATGAACGTTGCGTTTTGGTTTTTGAATCAATATGAATTTTCAGACATTTTCCTGTATCCTCCACGTCTTGAGGCTTTAAGTTGCGTAACTCCTGCTTTCTACAAGCACCACTAATACCGAAAATTAAAACTACCTGGAATAAAAAAGTATCAATACTTGCCTGTTAATTTATATAATTCGTGCATACCTTTGTAAGCAAATATCTGCTATCTGGAGCATTTTGGAGAAAGACATTGATTTCTTTTGATGTCAACGTTTTCTTACTCTTTTTAGCAAAGCCAATAGTTTAGGATAAGTCGCAATGTTAATGTTTTCATGGTTTATGTTTATTGTTGACCTTAGCATTGAATAAATTGACCAAAGTGACGATGGCTTCATTTCTTTGGACAGTTCTTCAAAATATGCTAACATAACATTTTCTGAAAATGAATTGATTTTGAGTTTCAGCTTCCAGTCCATGAATTTTCGATAAACTGTTTCGTATCTTTCACGAGATTTTGCTGGTAACAAATTATACGAAGCATTTTTCGCTTTTTCCACTATATCATGTGGTGTACGCATTTCATCTTCGCTACTACAGGACATTTTTCACAACAATTTTTATTTGTTATTAGGGATTTATCTTCACATAATCTTGGCAAATCCAAAAACTGGGAACAAATCGCGACACAATTATAAAACGTCAAAATGTTATCCGCGACGCGGGACGCGGCCTGTTATTCGTTTCCATGGCAACTACTGAAGGCTCTATCTTATTGGTTATACGTCGTGCGATTTACTTTAGATGCTACCGTATACGCGCGTTTAGTGTGACGTCACGCGACCAATTTATTGGTTTTTGGATGTCAACAAAGCGTATTATAATCCCATAATATTGTATAAGTATGTTGCTATAAGTGCTTAAATTTCTCGAGAATTCTTTGAAGTGCTGTGTTAACAAAATACTAGTTACGGTTTGTTTGCATCCAAAGACTAACAAACACAACAAAAAAATGCGGTCATGACGTATTCACTAAACGCACGTATTGAGACAGCACAATGGTAGGTAGAGAGGGTCGAAATACAAGTATAAGTGCTTAAATATCTCCAGAATTGTTAAAAAAAAAATGTTTGGATAAAGTGCTGTGTTAACAAAATACGCGTTACGGTTTGTTTGCATCCAAAGACTGACAAACACGACAAAAAAATGCGGTCGTGACGTATTCACTAAACGCATGTATTGGTTGTTGATCCTGCTCTCTGTTTACTGTTTACGGTAAAGTTAAATCGCACATCGCACAGTGCTTAAATAGACAGTTACATAGTTGGCGAGTTGTACAAATTTCGTCATTTTCTGTAGGGGGAGTAAAAAAAATATTTGTATTTATATATTTTCCCTCGTCGGCAGAATTGATACACGACGCATGTTGAAAATATATAAAATTGATGTTTTATGAAAGTTGCTTTCGAAATGACATCTGATGGAGCGAGCTGTAAAAACTATTCAAATCTTTGTATTAAGGTGGATCTACACAGACCAGTGGCGTGACCTACCCGTGATTCCACCAGCGTAATCTCATATTGATGTCTATTTGCACTGTCGTGCCCATAGATATCATAATATATATACTTACTATATAATATGATTTCTATGGTCGTGGCTGGCGAGAATGAACAACACCCTTCATATACCTGGAAGAATATTTTCAACCTCGTCATTGTCCCGTTACTGGTGGATGATGTATGTCTGACCTTTTGTCATAATTTCAATTAAAGGTGAATCATCACATTGAAAGATTCCACTTCCGGCCATCGTGGGAGACAGAGGTCGACCACGTGGTCAGGAAGTCAAGTTAATCTGAGTTATTGTACTGCCGTTCAACGTGCATCGCAATATGTAACAAGTTTTGAAAAGAGTCCAACGAGGCGAAAGCCGAGTTGGACAATGCGTCGGTGCTTAGATTTCGCAACGAATTTCATATAAGAGTCTTTGTGAAAGCTTTTCGAAATTGACAAATTTTGATAATCATTAGAATTTTGAAATGACACTAGTGCCAAAAAAAACATTGGTTTCAATATCAATGAAAATAGTTTTGTGTCATTCAGACGAGAAATTGAAAACTAGAACTGAAAAATAAAAATGTGGATCAGCCAGGGATCGAACCTGGGACCTTTCGATTTCTAGTCGAACGCTCTTCCACCTGAGCCACTGTTTTCAATGTTCCATTTTCACTTTTGAACACTAGTGCCTACTAGAGCATCATTTGAAATTCTAATGAATATCAAAATTTGTCAATTTCGAAACGCTTTCACAAAAAGATATTCAATTGTGAAAGTTTCGGGTATTCGAGTTATCACTTAAAGTGAAACAATCCATCAGTTTATACACCGAAGGGGAATTGAAGTTGTGGCTATAATCCCTGATACTGGGAAACCAAAAAAAAAAAAAAAACCAGGAAGCATGATATCCTTAGATAATATGTGCTACGCTAGATACGGAATTCTGTATTGTTTGTTTGGTATTAGAGGGGTACAGATGAGAGGGGGTGAAGGGGACGTTGGCGTACTATACGTAATAGCCAGTACCGCGTGTAACTGCCAATAGCTTGAGTACGCTGATACCTCCCGGACCTACCAAAACAATAACCTAGGGGCCGTATCTAGCGTAGCATATATGATCTAAGATCACATCGAAAGGTTAAGTCCATATGTTCGGTTGCCATAGCTACACGCTGCCAATATGACAAGGAAAGACATATATAACTTTCATTGCATTGCTCTTATG
Organism: Gonioctena quinquepunctata; assembly: GCA_018342105.1. Lineage (NCBI taxonomy): Eukaryota > Metazoa > Arthropoda > Insecta > Coleoptera > Chrysomelidae > Gonioctena > Gonioctena quinquepunctata. The sequence goes on from JAFIRS010000333.1 coordinate 500,119, forward strand.
GCCAGTTATCAATTTTCGTAGTTAATAAATAACCTTAATCTAGACTGCTCATCCCGTATGATGAGAATTCATCCAATTACAACATATCAAAGAGCTTTAAGAGCATGCGTATTTTTTGTCTGTCACGATTCAAAATCACATAATGGCTCCTCGTTAGATGTCAATGTCTGAAATGACATTATTTGTGCTTAATGCGCTTTGCGCAGACACATTCACGTAAATTATATTTGGATGAATTTTTCGAGTGGTGGGAATATGACCTCTAGCGGTCTAGATTAAGGTTATGTCGGTGGTTCAGAATTACATATTGGTTTACAAGGAGTAATTTGAAATATATCTATTCATATTACAATCTGACTCATTGTATTAAAGTACCAATATTGATAATAAAGACAGCAAATGTGAAGCCATTACAAATACAGCATGACCATCGCTCGAACTCTTTCTAATTGGCAACGTTGAATTGATGCGCATGCGCGAAAATGGAGGCGTGACATGTATTGGTTGATGTTCGGTTGCCATAGCTACACGCTGCCAATATGACAAGGAAAGACATATATAACTTTCATTGCATTGCTTTTATGGCCAGTTATCAATATTCTTAGTTAATAAATAAATGGTTAAGTCATATATTTATCAACTACAAATATTGATAACTGGCCTTGAGAGCAATGCAATGATAGTCGGGTTATAGATGTATTTCCTTTTGGCAGCACGTAGTTGGAAGAACCGAACATGGATGCTTTCATTTTCGCGCCTGCTGCTTTCATTTTCGCGCCTGCGTATTAATTGAATGTTGCCAATGAGAGAGAGAGACCTTCATTCGTTTTGACCTCACATTTAATGTCTTCATTATCAATTTTGGTACTTAATACATATATGGGTAAAGTTGATGAAGTGTAAAGACGGTCTTCCATACCAGCGTCAACTTGTTTTGAAAGAAGTGCTGCTATTTCCTAATTACCATTTCCATAGAGCAGAACAGACGCGGTGTTTTTACGTCAACTAATGCTTAATGTTCAGGTTATGTTACTTATGTCACAGTTTATAGCTAAAGAAGCAGTTGGCTCACTTGGCCCAAATGCATGTTCCAAGGTAACATCCACTCCAGGGAAACAATTCAGGATGCGCAGAAGACTGTACGCGATTATCGCTCTTCGAAGTATCCGAAAAATATCCGCATTAGTAACACAGTAACACGCGGTATGCGCGAGGGATACAAATCAGAGTTGCGCAGTGTACAAACGGGAACATAAAGATCAAAGTGCCGACGCCAAGTGAGCGAACTGATTCTTTAGCTATAAACTGTGCTTATGTTATGATTGTTGTTATCATATGAAATACGAAAAAAACCTTGAGTTGGATAAGAATTTGATTGAATACCAAGATGGATTTAGAAGTACCAAGAAAAGTATTAGAGCGAAGATCACTGTTATTGATGTATACCTTATTAGAAGATTGCCCAAAAAAAAAGTTGATTTTTGGTACATCCATTGAAAACGGTGCTTGCAAGGGGACCATCAACATATTGATAAACGAATTCATCATTTGAAATTCAAAAAAATTACATACCTCCGAACTGATATCGATGAGTAGGTATTATTATTGTTTGATTCCACCAGCGTAATCTCATATGCTTATAAATATATTGTAAACATGTGCTTATAAATAAATTGTAGATCTACCATCTCTCAGTAAATCACCAGTGACTGTATCTGTATGGTATGTAACATGATGCCCATTGACAGAACATTTAATTTTTTTTATTGTGTTTTACTTGCAAGTTGCCACAAACTCGTCAAATCAAACGGCACTTCCAGTTCCATAACCTATTATTTTTTAGTTATATTTGTTATTTGTCTACAGAAAAGGAGAGCAACATGTTCATAAACAAGTAACACAAGTCTTTAGGGGAAATCCAGATCAAATCAAGTTTGAATCAGAGATTAATTTTTACATTAAAATTTCGATAAAACTCTGACATTTGGAAAACAAAGGGGTTATTAATGATGAAAATGAAATATAATTTGGTTGCTGCGATTTTTCCGAAATATGCGACATCTGGGAGAATTACAGCAGTAAGGATGTAATACACGTCTGTTATAGGGCGTTGAAAGTTTCTCCAGCTGCTCAATGTCAATCAGTTTCAACAACTGTATATTTCGAGGAATTAAAATTCTGTATTTTGTGTACCTAACAATTGTATATTTAAGCAAAGTGCCTGCGGCCATATTCAGTGCTTATCTGTTGAGAATAAAAAATAATTTTGATGGAAATAAATCTTGTGAGCATCTTGACTTGTGCTCACAAGATTTATTTATTTTTATCAAAACACCATTTTATACAAAATACAGAATTAAATTTTTTTCGATTTGGAATCGTCGTACACAGCAATAGTGAATTTTCAACTGTTTATTTGTCTACACCGTAATGGTCGATTTAGGAGCACCTTTTTTCAAAATTCTGATGAAGCATGTGCTTGAATCTAAGCCAAAATGGCAAGTACGAGGTTTGTTCTAAATAATGAAAGAGAACGAATCAGACCCCATTACGGGCCAGCGCCCCATGACTCATAAAAATATGTTTACATGAAAGAAGCTTGATTACTTGATGTCAGACTTACAGAACTTCATGATTGGCTAAGCATATACATATATGAAGTAGGCGAGGCAAATAATGCAGTGAATCTTTCAAAGTAATTTGAAACAATAAGATGAACGGTAAATATTGAGTTAGTGTACTCCTGCTCCCTGAAAATATCTGTATGACATTTTTTACGTGTTTTTGCCTCCCGCATACGAAAAAGACTCGGTTGTCTCTTGCGGTTTCCGAGTTAGACCCCTTTTTGAATTTGGATCGCCTCATTTTCAAGCAGCGTTTTCTTCCGCAAAAATCACTCATACTGCCTCCTTCTTCAACCATCATAAAATATGAACACTAAATCACTCGTTTTCGGCACAAATTGACACAAAATACAGCTGGTTCTATAAAAAAAAATCATCTTCAACACATACATCCTAACCTCTCACATCTGACTCAGATTGAGGTTAGGTGGTTTGTTTGTTGATGATGAGAAGATACGATTCTTGTGTAAATGTTGAAGCAAGATTTTTCGATAGAACCGGCTATATTTTGTGTCAAATTGTGCCGAAAAAAAGTGATTTAGTATTCGTAGTTTATGCTGGTTAAAAGAAGGAGGCATTGTAAGTGGTTTTTGGTTTTTGCGCGGGAAAGCTGTACTTGAAAATAAGGCGATCCAAAACCAAAAAAAGGGCTCTGACTCGGAAAGGGGGCCGCCGGATTCGTATTCAGGGGGCACTAATTGAATATTTACCAGACGGAGTGAATTAAGTATCTCTGTCCATCTCAATTCGCTTAGTTATTGAGATACTAATAAATTTGGAACGCTTACCTGTATACGTCCTGTGGTATATTTCTGCAACAGCAGGCTATTCCTTTCTCAAGCTTCTCGAGGTTACTTGCAATTTCATTCTGTAGGGCGCTTGCAAGTCCAATGTTCATATCTATCTGTCCTTGAAAACATTTGGCCAAAATCATTCTCCTATGCAGAAATTCTAGATTTTCATGGTAAGAACATGTGTCGAGTAACAGTTCATTGATTGCGCTCGCTTGGAGGGAAAATACTTTACAGTTTTCTTGTATATCTAACGTCCAGTGATTAATGAAATCCTCGAGATTTCTGAACGTCAGTTTTTCATCACTTGAATTTTTCATTTTGACATCTTCAACTGTGAGTGTGACGATGCCGCGTTCAAGATTCCTCGTCATTGACTCCTGAAAATGGACTATTCAATCCAATTATAAAATGGTTCCACCAAAGTTTGCGCTTGTGAGTTGACAAGATTGCGCGGTAAAGATATTCCAACCTGGAGCGATTTAAAGCTAAAAAGGGACGAATTCGGTTGAAGGAAAAATTCAAAATTACATTATGAATTCATGATGATCCTTTTTCAAAAATTGATTTTTCTGAGTTATATCACTATTTCAAACAGGAAAGGTCCATATTCATTATTCCCCAATTAAAAATTGCCTGTTCGGAATATTGACATATTTATGAACAAATCAAAGGAGCGAACTTTGGAGATGGGCATTCTATGGCCCGGTTTCTCAATGAATGGTTAATAATTAACTTCTGCTGATTTAGAACTGACTGCAGGTTTGGTTCTCTGCATCGAAAAACCGGGCATTACTACTCAACTCCAAATACAACACTTTTATTTGAAATGTTATAACCCTTGAATGTCTCTTTGGATCAAAGAGAGTAAACGTTATCCGAATAGAAGGTACTAATAAGCTCTAGCCAATCAGAATCTTGTAGCATTAACGTGTCATAGTGACGTACATGGACATGAGTACAGGTGGCCCGCGTAACATACAGAGTGGTCCAGTATACAATCAAGAGCCTGTAACTCTCAGATACCAGAGTGCGGAGTCTGCTAGTCCGCCACTGTCCAGAGAGAATGGTGGCCATGACATGTCCATATACGTCACTATGACTTTCATCTCTTTCTATTAGTGTCACCATTGTCTTATGGGGAATAGACTCTCCCACTCAGACAACGTTTACTCTCTTTGTCCTTGGAAGCCATAAGGTAGGTTCAAGGATTATTGTTCTACGAACAAGATCCCTCACAGAACAGTTGGCGCGAAAATGAGATGGAATCCTTGAAATTTACTACAATGTTTACATGTCTGTCAAAAATCAGATGACTGCCCGATTTTTCCAAAGTGATTTTTTCGTAAACGGCCTTTTTGGGATCTTGGAAACTTCCACGAAGGAAGAAGAAAAGGTAGGAAAGTGGACTGATGTCTCTAGTCGATGAATTGACTTGAAAATTGAGGGCTTTGGAAAATTTCCCCGATGACATTGTTTCATTAAACTTTCCGATACAAACTATTACCAAGCCATTCACTGCCCATCTCTGCCGGACTATTACCTCTCTAACAACTAACAACCTAAACAAAATCAGAGAGTTTATTGTAGATATCATAAAATATGTTGATGAAGTTGAGAAATCGATGAATCATGGTCTGCGACAGTCTAGGCTGCTTCCAGCTATCTTAGAATGACTTATCCGGAAAAGGTGAGCCCTACTAACAAAGGCGAGTAGAGAAAACAATCTAAATCAGTTCTTATTTTATTTTTCAGTAATACCCGCATGAGATAATCGGAGGAGGGGGATCTAACCCAAGAAGTTGGTCGGAAGAACAAGGCCCACTGTCAGGATCGATAAGGCTAATGACTATTATTGGTAGGTATACTTATCACTTTTTAATAAACACATGAATTTCACAAGTAAGCGTGGACTATTCATTCTATGAAGATATCTTGACTTTGGCTAGTGAATTCCGAACCATCACAGAGGATTCCATGGCTCTTTAGAAAAAAATATCCACTATGTTTAGAATTTTCCATCTCCAAATAAAATATACTTATAGTCAGAAGATTGTCATCTCACGGGCAAATGAAAGGTAGTTCAGAGAAGATACAAATTAATTCATACATATACGAGTCATTTTACTACGAAGATAATTGGAGTTCTTGCAAGAAGATAGTTGTGTGTTCTGCCAAAATAGTGAACATCGCTTAATTTGCCCAAAAGCTGAGACACTATCAGTTTTCACAATTTCTTTCACTCAGATAGGACTCGAACCAATTGAAGCTTATTTGTCCCCTTAAGCTGTAGAGATGAAGCTTACGTAACAGTCAAAAGCTTTAGATATATCACACAACATCGCTCACTTCCTTCAGACTAGAATATAGATTTTTCAGAAACCCAATTTATTTATTGAAATTATTCATTCGAATGAGAATATTTTATATTGTGAAGTTTAATATATTAGAAACATATTTTTTCAATGATGTATTCCTACCAAAATGATTCATTACATCATTCAATATTCAAAGTTTATAGCACAAATATAAATATGAAGTAAAACATGTTTCAATTTTTCAGAAACTCCAAATTTAGGATTACTGATGGTATTGTCAGGATATGTCTGGGGATATTAAATCCCATTGTGAGTACTTTTTTTTAAATAGCATATGATTTTGTTCCACCCCTTGTTTTCTGTTTCATGTATTGCTCACAAGAATGTATTCCTTCACAGTACTTACATTAATTCTCTTAAGGAAACAGAATAGTTTTGACATTGGCCCACGAGACAGAAGTATCAATGCATAAATTGATTTTCCCGATATTTCAAAGGATGCCACAGGTAAGAGGGGAAATTGAGGTATGCTGATTTTTGAAGGTAACATAGATGATGTCACAAAGGCGAGGAGAGAAAACAACCTAAATCAGCTTTTCTTTTAATTTTCAGTAACACCCGCATGAGATAATCGGAGAAGGAGGAGTATCTAAACCAAGCAGTTGGTCGGAGGAACAAGGCCCACTCTCAAGATCGATAAGGCTAACGACTATTATTAGTATAATTATCACTTTTTAATAAACACATGCTTTTCACAAGTAAGCATGGACTTTTCATTCTATGAAGATATCTTGATTTTAGCTAGTAAATTCCGAACAATCACAGAGTGTTCCGTGGCTCTTTAGAAAAAATTATCCACTATATTTAGAATTTTCCATCTCCAAATCAAATATACTTATAGTCAGAAGATTGTCATCTCATGGGCAATTTTTTTCAACAAAATTAAATATAAAAGTAATGATAAAAATATTTGACTTGCTAGTTACAAGATAAATTACAATCACAAGTTGAAAAAAATTATTACAATGGGCAAAGGTAGTTCAGAGAAGATACAAATTAATTTATACATATACGAGTCATTTTACTACGAAGATAATTTGAATTCTTGTGATAAGATAGTCGTGTTGTCTGCCAAAATAGTGAACATGTCTTAATTTGCCCAAAAGCTGAGAGACTATCGGTGTTCACAATTTGGGTTCTTTCACTCAGATAGGACTCGAACCAATTGAAGCTGTAGAGATTAAGCTTACGTAACAGTCAAAAGCTTTAGATATATCACAAAACACTGCATCGTTCACTTCCTTCAGACTAAAATATAGATTTTTCAGGAATTGAATTTTAGATCTTTAGCAACTCTGCTAGACATACTGGAATTATACCGTTTTAAAAGTTAGGTTCCGTTTTGTCCCTGGAAAACTTAGGTCCAAAGTTTTGGCGCTGTCATAGTGACAAAAACACAGTCCTTTATGGGATTTTTTGTGTATGCATTAACTTGTCTAGTATATAAATCACTACACTCAACAATAACTTGTTTTCATCACATTTTCGATTTTCGTCAATCCTAGCGAAGAATCCATGGAATAGATAGCTTGTCATGAAGAACTTAGCAAGAACCATAAAAAATGTAATAATGTATTTATCTGAAACCAAAGTTTGAATAGTTACAATCTGATGTAGACCTTTTTGGTTCGATCGTCAATTGCAGATTCAGCAATCCGGTCCTTTTTGAGAATTTCATAATTCAATATAAATAAATTGACCTAACCTAACCAACAAAAATGGAGTCCATATTATATATCCATCGTCAATAAGTGAAACTCTTAGACGCATTCTCAAGACTAAAACAATCATTTATAAATCATGAAATGTTGAAATTTCATGCCTATATAAATGAGAACATATTCTCTTAATATGTCATCCCATTCGAAAATCTTGATATTTCCTACATTTTTTTAATACGAAAACACCCGAAGATCCGAAGCGTTTCCTCGTGTACGATCCCCGACACTTGATGTCACATGACAGGTTTTCCTGACTCCTAATTGGCTACACCACATCTATACCAATCTCTGATTTAATGAATTAAATCAAAAGTGACAGCATTTGGAGGATTTTGATACGATTTTACTATTTCATTCATGAATAATGTAAGTGATTTCTCTTGTCACTACTACTACTCTTTGGTAGGTTGACATGTAGGGTAGCCAACCATACAACAGAAAATACTAATCCTAAGATTCATTTGGAGCTCCCGAGCAATGGAGATATAATTTGATATGTTTGACACTTTGCTATTATCCAAAGTTTACAGTTCCATGGTATCCCACTGCAAAGAACACACAATTTTCCGAGTCTTCCATAGGGTAAGAACTACGATAGTAAGGAAAACATTGTGAGACGTGCCTTGCAATGTTTTTTCTACCATTGAACGTCAATTAGAATCGCTCGCCAGTAGCATTGGAAATCGCGATTTGCAGAACCATTTTTTACTAATATTGATAATGAATACATCAGATTGAAGCTAAACAAAATATTGGTAAAACTAGATTAGTGCGCATGCGTCGTAAACTCCAGAGCTGTACATCTTTGTGATGCTTATTTAGGCCGAGGAGAAATATATATATATATATATATATATATATATATATATATATATATATATATATATATTTTTTTCTTCAATTTCAAAAATGTGTCTATATATATATATATATATATATATATATATATTCACAGACGCTATGTTTCTCCTTTGTATTTATATTTAGCAAACTTTGTTCAGTGGTCGGAGATCAACGCCCGACCCTTGACTGAGGCCTTCAATCCACGGCGACGTTAGGAAAAGGTAAAATTGATCTTGATGGCCTCTGAGAGTACATGAGATCCCTTACCTTCATAATCCATTCCCACAACAACTAACATTAAATTCAAGAAAAAAGCGATATCCTCGAAATGCAGTGGAATCTGTGTCCTCGATAGCTCAGATGATTAGAGTATGGACTAGAGATCCAAATGTCTCAGGCTACTTTCAGACTAGGCGGAACGCGGATCGCGGAAATGTCAAATTTTAATTTTAGGCCAATGGAAACGTTGGCATTCAATCTCAAGGTCATTCCGGCGTAAATTGTTAAATTTCAGTCAACTTTTTCTGGCGGAAGCATAAACAAGAGACAAGAGTTATATATGGCGGAAGTATTCTGCAAACCTAAAAGTAAACGGCAAGGTACCGTATAGTTATTTGTAAACGAGTTGAAGCTGTTATTGATTCTCTGAAAGTTGTATTCTTTTTATTGATATTCGGCCCTACAATACATAATAGTTCCTCGAATATTTGAGGCGACATACGCATATAATTGAAAAATGTATCAGATTCATGGATCCTCATTTCCTCAAATAAATTATTGCTTTCTCCTTGCTTCATTCTCATGTCATCAGTAAAAATCTCTCGAACCCAAAATCTTCTCTTATTCCTCAATGATTTTTTCAGCAGGTATTATTTGTAGATCAACAATTTTTTTAAATGTATTTCTCTAGCTCTTTGAGACCTGTTTTTCATTTTGACTAATTTGAGGCACATAGCTCCAATGACTAATTTCAATTTATTAGACTTCATCATGGATGGAGATCGGTATTTAATTAATTAGAGGTTAACTTTTCAAACGTTTGATGATAGTTAGCGCCAAACATCTGATTTCGCGGTTCCGCATAGTGAGAAAGCATTTTTATTTATAGCGGAAAAATTATAAGGAATTCGACATTTCCGCGACCCGCGTTCCGCCTATTCTGAAAGTAGCCTCACGATCGATTTCTGCTCGAGGATGTTTTTTTTCATTAATTTAAAAAAAATCTGCAAAGCCACAATTTTCACGTAATAAAATTATATCGTCTTCGAACGTGAATCTCAATCTTTTTCCCCCTTTTTCTTCAGTCATTGTTTCACCAGAAAAATAAACTTATGAAAATAATCACACTATTGTTCGTTAGTTGGACGCATAAGTGACACTTGGACGAATTAATTCTTCACAATATTGTTGGGGTAGAAAATATACCACCACCAAATGAACCTGCTTTATTTGATTTTCAAAATATATGGACGAGCAGTCAACAAACTTTAGATGTTCAACTGGCGACAGATATATGACAGAAAAAAAACAAATCTGTCAAAATAAAGGAACTTTTATTGAAAGGTTCTTGACCTTTATTTAAATAAAGTAAGGGATGCCTGTATTTTAGATTGAGGATATCCTCAAAGTCGGACACAATGCGCATGCGTATATGTCAAATAAAAGAAACTTTATTAAAAGAACTATAGAATGAACGTTGCAATAACTCTCTAATATCCCGTAAATAACGTCGGGCGCTAACGGTATCACCGCAGCCCATAGAGAAACTAAAAATAAAGAGAGTTGTCAAACCTGCAGTAAAAGTTGGCACCACGTTTAGACAGTGGCGACATATCTCGCAACTGGCCGAACTGAATACAGTTGGTAAAACCGATTGAGATAAGGCGGGTTTTTCAAATGTGTTACTTTTATATGATTGATATGGTATATAATTTATGAGTGATCGATTTGCCATTCTTGTATTCCATATGAATGGTTGTATCATATGAAATACAGGAATGGCAAATCGATCACTAATAAAATATATACAGTAATTAAAGATCTTATAAAACAAGAATAATAAGTTGAACACTATAAAAACAAATTTTATTGTATCTAGGACAAGGTACAACTACAGACAAAACAATAATAAAACTCCAAAAACAACAAAATTAAAAATATTCTTCAGTCTTATCATCAAATCAACCAAAATAAAAACAAATTACATTTACAACAAACCTTCAATAATTTTGTTCATTTATTAGCACAAAGGACAACAAGTAGGTATACTTAACAAATACTCCAGTTTGATGATAATCTTCGTACTTCCTCAAATGGTGATAGGAAATGGAAACTGATGGACGGAAATAAGTATCAGTTTGTGAAACAATTTCTGCAACTGATGGATGGAAATAAGTATCAGTTTGTGAAAATCAGCTTATATTTTACCTTGTGAATGAATATTTCAGGGAATTTCAGCGTCAACTCGAATAACAAAACATTCCATTTTCGACGTTGGGTTCATAATTCAAGTCCATAGTATAATTTCTATAATTAATTTTTCGATGACAATTAACAGTAGAATTATTCTGAAATTATTACGTGGTTTGTCATTTTCTGACAAATGTCGAAATTGGAAAATTATCATGTCAGTCGTCTGTTGATTGCGGGCAGCGCCTCCATGCGCGACTGGCCGTACCAAAAACTTGGTGGTCAAAATCGCCAATGTTTCAAACAGTCTCTTTATTTTTAATTTGTCTATGCCGCAGCCTCTGTCCTGAACTTAATCTACGCAAGCGCACATGTCAATATAACGTTTGCTGTAATAGCGCAACACAAAATTTGACACAGCAATCTCTCTGTCGGACAATATCAGCTGAGTTGAAACAAACGAACAAACCACTCGCCTTATGAAACGACACGTGGTGATCGAGGAAGGCACGTCGGCACATCACACTTTTTGTATTTGTTTCTTGTTTACATTCTTGATCTTGATTGCTATTGGACTTTGGAATATTGGTAGGAGAAATTGTTTATTTACTTATTTTGTACTGTTTGGTTCATTTTCAGTTTCATTCAGCACATCGTACAGCTTGTCATTTTTCGATATTTCTTATAATAAATATGATTAACACGGGGTAAGTTAGTTTATATACTGAATCACCTACCAAACAGGTGGGCTCATAACAAATAAGCTCATTGTTAGTGTATCGTTTCTTTCTGATTGTTGGAGTACAATAATATTTTTTAGTTGATTGAAACCAATTTGAATGTAGGTAATAAATGAATATTGGAAAAGAAAGAAATATAGGTATCCATAAATAATTTTGTGTATTAAAGTGTCTAGTTGCTTATTCTCGAACACTCTATTATTTTAAATTCTATAATTTATTGTAATTATCTTCAAATATGAGCTAGCGTAACTGATAAATTGGTAAAGGTCAAGTACATGGATCCTCCCTATATTTTCACAGAATAAATAGATACATTTTAGATTGTCCCTCAAAAGTCCACAAACATCACTCCGGATGATTACCTAAATTGCTATGAAAGATGTTATTTTCACACCAAAACAGTAACACTATATTCATTTAACTTTCTAGGTACATTTTATTCTCAATTTTCTATAGGTAATTCTAAAAAATAACACCAATAACTTTTCATTTGATTTTTCACAATATCTTGGCGATTTATTGATATGTCACGTTGAAAACTGATCGAGTACTATCACTTCAAGGGGGCTATCTAGAGGGGAATCTCAGGTTTTTAGTACTCACAAAAGCGTAGAGGGTTTTATGGAAAAACTAAAATTGGAAAACACAGATCAATATTTTTTTCTACAAAATAGTTTTTTAGAGAAAAAATAACTTTTTCAAAAATCAACTATATATTCATGTAGGTATGCTTCATGATTCATGATTTCAATAAAATAATGGCTTTCACAAAAACAACAAAAATAAACTGAGAAACAACAAAAATGAACAGAAAAATCAACTTTCGCGAACGATGGAGATTAAATATCGCACAACGAAAACAAAAATTTTGCAAAAGGAAATTATAAAAACGTTCAACATTCATAGTTATCTATTTGCAAATAAAAAAAAACGATTAAGAATTTTTCAAGGAATCTGAATCTGTATCTCGAAATGGTACCAAAGGGAATATATTTTTCCTTAATTTTTTATATTTTTTTGTTGTGAACCTTTTTTTCACTGTAGGTACGTTACTGACAGGATGAAAATTACTCCATTCCCATATTCACTGGATCATTTATTTCAAATGAATAATTCAAAAGTACAATAGACCAGCTAGTTTTGTGTATTGCTCTTAACATGAGTGAGAGTCGTTTTCTCTACATGTTGCTTTTTTAAATATATTTCCTCTTATAATCTCCCTAGAGCATGAATTATTTCCCTCGGTTGGAGCCTGGAGAAAATAAAAAAAAAATCGCTACTTGAAAAAATTTCCGGAATTTTAATTCAAGTTCGCCGGTTGAGGTAAAGGTCAAGAAAATGAGATCAATCTCACGAAATTTCACCAGAATTCAGTATCTGAACGAAATTTTGTCACATGGGAAATTCATGAAACGACGATCAAGAATAGCTTAATAACAATTCGAAAATTTAGTGTGGAGAAAAGTCATGAAAACACTCCGATTAAGTTTCATTAAATTTTTCACATGAAATGTCAAATTCAAATATTGGTGGTTGCATTTTGCATTGATCTTGGCATTTTATGGACATGTCACGTTGCCTACTATTTAAGTGAATTTGGCAAATCCGATTTTCGCAAAATTTTCACGAAATAATCACAAAACTATCACAAGTGCTTCAAAACTCGATAAAAACACTTCAGCATTGAAATCTAAGCGCGAAAAATATAATTTGGGAAATTATGGCCTTTCAAAAGTAAAAAAAAAAGTGTGGTTCCGCTTCTTTAATATTAAAATGAGTAGATGGGTTCCAACTTGTCCTTCTGTTCGTTAGCAGCATATTTGCGAATTCGTTCGCCCATTAACTTTTTTTTCGAAACATATTCTTGATGTAGACAATAAAATGTACATTAAATTTTTTCATATCTATCTCTAGATACCCTTAAAAAAACTGATGTTTCAAAACAAAAACTAATCATTATTAGTCATTTGCCGAATCGACAATGAATGTGGTAGGATTATATCAACTTTGCGAAAAAAAGCAAGAATTGCTTACTAAAATTGAGAACTTGGGGTTTGATATCTAAAGATGAGGATTAAATCTGTGTTAGGTTAGGTTGTGTTCTTTCTTTTTAAGTAACCATTTGGTTGGAGCGGGGCGTCGCTTTGTAAGGTTAGCATGTTTTCAAATGGATAACAGAAGGTTAGTCAAGTTAGGTTGGTTAGGTTGTGTTCCTTCTTTTTACGTAAGAAATTGGTTGGATCGAAATTTTCGCGGGAGCGAAGCGTCGCTTTATAAGGTTGATTAGCTTGCATTCAACTTGGATAGCAAGGTTAGCAAGTTAGGTTAGGTTGTGTTCCTTCTTTTTACGTAAGAAATTGAGTAGGATCGAAACGTTTGCGAGCGGAGCGAAGCGTCGCCTTGTGAGCTTGATTAACTTGCATTCAACTTGGGTAACAAGGTTAGCCAAGTTAGGTTACGTTGCGTTCCTTCTTTTTACGTAAGAAATTGATTGTCTCGGCCAGACATACGAGGAAACAACCAATCCAAATGCGTTTCTTATTTAAATATGTTTGGTAACTTTCTAAATGCGGCACATCAACTTCATGCTTAATTTTCAAAAGCTATAATCACTTCCAAGAAGCGTGGTGATAAATTCTTTGCATTTCAAACTTCTATTGATACATATATCCATCAGAACTATCAGAACGTCTTTTCATGCTGTAAATAGTTATCATTTATATGCTCAATATGCATGACACATTGAATTTCAGTGCTTTCTTTTCCTCTTGGAGACATAGGCAACGTCGCATATAAATAAACTTCAAGATCCACGAGATTCGGATAAACATAACACAATCACCAACTTTCGATATTTGACATTTCTTCTGTAAAATTATATGAAAAGTAATCGGGGAGTTTTTTCATTATTTTATCGAAAATTGATTTTAATATTACTAAAATATTAAACGAGTGTGCAGTTACTATTTTAGTGTAAATTGAAATTGTTTATATCAGTTAACAATTTCCAAAAGTGATATCCTATAACCTCTCTTTATGGACCTTCGGGGGCCCATATCTCCTAATATTATCTTTTCCGCGCAAAATTTTCGAATGCTATACTGTTTTTACCATGTTTTGAAGCACCTGTGAAAATTTCGTGAAGATACTGGGTGATCTCATTTTCTTGACCTATTCCGCGGTTGATTCGCCACGAAAATTTTATGCCTAAACATTTCAAGAATATAATTAAATTCATCATTAATCGCGGTTTTGATGCCAAATATTTTAATTTTCCTATTTTCTAGTTTAATGTGGTTTATAGCTATTTAATCACCTAGTGTATTAATGGTGGCGATTAATGATCGAGATATTTTAAAGCGAGAGCGAAGCGAGCGCGTTAATATTCGAGACCATTATTTTAATATACGAGTTGATTACAAAAACAATCCATTGACCTCGTTCCTGGGGTCAACGTGAAATTTTCGATGTCCATTTGCTTCAACTAGGAGTAATATGATTTGACATTTGAATAATATTCAAATTCGTGTATGTTTAGTTCCCTATATCACAATTATACATTAATGGACCAAATCGACCATTTACATGTTTTTAATGGTCGATTTCGGTGTATGTTTAGTTGCATATATCACAATTATGCATTAAAAGAGAATTAACGATCGATTTCGTGTAGATTAAACAGACTCGTTAATACGAAGTCGCCGGAAAAATCATTTCAGGTATTCTTGACAGCTTCTGTTCATGACAGCGCAAAGGTAATATGATTTGACAGTTGAATAGTATTTGAATTCGTGCATGTTTAATTGCCTGTACAACACTGGGGCATTAATAGAGAAATCGACCATTAATAGGTTATTAATGGTCGATTTCCGTGTATGCCCAGCGAGCACAAAAACATCTCAGAGATGTTAAAAGTACGAGATTTTGAGACATTGAACATCCACTGCGATGTTCTGTTTATACATGAATAGAACTTTTATAGAACAGCCAATGTCCTCGATTTTCAGGATGTCCGTGGGATGTCACAAAAAGAACTTGTCCTAAGTTTTTTTGATAGCCTTTTCATAGATTCAACAGAATATTCCCAAAACGTTTTGAGCATTAAATCGCTGTAAATAAAACATTTTTAGAAATCACTTTCTGAAGCCTTTTGTTATTTATTTGGACATTTGAAAGAGTCACATTCTATTTGAAATGGAGTTTTTTTTTCAATTTTTATACCAACAGGAGTACGTTCCTCTTTTAGTATATTTATCATGTAATCTAAATGGAGATTCTTCTTGAGAAAAATAACTTGACACATTCTAAGTAAAACTTTTCCATTAATTCTGTTAGGATAGGGTTGATTTCGAAAAAAAATAATTTTTTTTTATAACAAGTCTTTTATATTTCTTAGGGTACTGAAATTAAGATTTCATCTCATGAAACAGATTCGATGTGAAATATACTAACCACCAATTTTGGAGAAAATAAAATATTCCCAGTCATTCTTTAGTTTTATCATAAACCAAATTCTTCTATTTGAAAAGTTAATACGTTTCAGTTCGCATAAGTCTGTTGGAAAATATGAGGAGTTGTGTTTTATTTTCCAACAACCCATAATCTGAAAACTAACAAAGTTTCTAATGGAAAAATGTATGAAGAAAACAGGTCGTTTTTCTCAAGAATCTTCAATGATACAGTTTGAACATGTCATTACAGATTTGAACATCCTATCCAAAAATACAGATTGTATGCGTTTGAGGTTATATTATGTTTCTGGACTATGCTAATACATTTAATTCATGTAATACTTACTTTATTTTCTTATTCAGTAATATCAAAAATGTCTTTTATATAATTGATAATGTTCACTACACTTCAAACACTCAAGTTTCCAGTTTTTCTCAGTTGAAAATTAAAAAAAAACTTCAACCAGCGCTTCACAGTTTTCCATGTGCCAAACAGTCCAGTGTTGTTCTGCGAGGTTTATCAGGTTCAACAAACTGAATGGCCAAATTGTAACAAGGCGGGAATATCAAAATGAAAGCAGAAAATAAGTGGAAAGGTCATTTGGACATTGGTTTTTATTATAATGAATAATATTGGTTTCATTAGCTTATGAAAATATAAGAATGTTGTTTCTGTCCTGTGTAAAATAGGAGGTATTGTTATTAAAATGAAGAAATACAAAATGAAATAAATAGTGAGGGGTCGAAAAATATAAATATTCTAAGATTTAATTCTCATGAAATTTTTTACTTTTTGTTATGTGAAATGATCTAGTTATAAAAAAAAATGTCGAGAACCATTATGAAATTGGACAATAAAAATGTCTATTCAATATCTGGGATGAACTTATCAAGGCGGACTATGTTATGTCTAGAAAGAACATTCAGTAAACATACAAAAAAATGCCACAGAAGAACAAATACAATACTTTCAACATCCTTTAAAGACCTCTTTGGGAAGTGCATATTGCGCCTCAAAAAAACATCCTCATGCCAACATTTTCAAAACATCCCAAAACCTCCCAGGGATGTTTATGCTCGCTGGGTGTTTGGCTGCATATGTCCCAATTATACAGGGTGTTTCATAATTGAATGCCAATCCTAAAGGGCGATAATCCTTGGATGATTAAAAAAAAATTCTTAATATGAACATAGCATCCGTTTTATTTCTGAGATACAGGATGTTGAAATTTAACAAAAAAAACAGTTCTTCCCCAATAATCTCTGAAACCGCTTTGACTTTTTTTTTCAATTTTGGTACATGCAAAGTACGCATAAAAATAAATTTTTTCCATGATGAAGGATTTCTTAATTTTCATCAGTGGCGTCCCTGTTAACATGCCCTGTCATATTTTTGATCAAAATAATAAAACGCCGCTGTCTTTTTTTCCAATTAAATATTATTTTTGTAATTGTCCTCTATCTTCTCATAAAAATGGTCTCTTGCCTTTTTTTCGTCCGGCGAACGGATTTTGAGTTAGAAAATAAAATGCATTCATTTGCTTGTCCCTATGCGAAATCAGCCGTTGAAGTAGCATTATCTTGCGGGCTAGAACCATCTAGATGCTAAGAACACATTTCGTTGTTTTCAACATAAACAATGTTGACACTTCTTTAGCTAGATACGTGATATTATTTACGTTATAAAAACTTGTTTATTAAAAAAAAAAAGGTAAATTATATAAAAAACCAAATTAGCAGACATGCATTACTTGTATGGGACGGGAACGCATATGAAGCCAGGCGACTGTATCAAATGGAATGGTTCCTGATGCTCGAACGATTTCAAGCACCCACAGAAGGTTATGTGAAACAGGAAGTTTTGAGCCAAATCATCACTTGAAAGGAGCACATAGGACCAGAGCCGGATTAAGAGGGGGGCAAACGGGGCTGCAGCCCCGGGGCCTCCACAAGAGAGGGGCCTCCACAATATAAATTTTCAGGTGAAATTTCCTAACAAATACCGAAGGATATGCAAAATTATATATAAAAAATCTGACAACGAAAGAGCAGTTCTCCCCTCTCATTTTTCGTTTTAAACATTCAAAAACATGTTTCGAATTCTTGTCAAAATCCATGATCAATATTAATCTTCGATCTGATGAATCATGTGTATATGCGAGAAACAATCACCAAGTAAAACATACAAAATATTATATCGTATCGAAATTAGCTGTAAAAAGAAGAACAATTTAATTAAAAAAAAAATACATTTTTTTTAATTAAGTGAATGATTTTCTGTAGGTGTATTCTTCGAATGATACAAGATACACAATGAAATTTAATAATCATAAGCAAAAGAAAATAATATTTCAATTTATGAATATGATTGCATCAAATTATTTATAAGAGCCCTGTGCGCATTCCATAATAGAACAAAAGTTCAAATTCTGTTGACTATTTTTCTGCCGATTCTCCAACCACTTTGCCCGTCTATACCTGTTTTTCCTATTTATTGGCGTTGACAAGTGTCCGCTGAGTGGCGCGCTTGTAACAGAGAAATCCCCGAAATCTGAAAGTGTGAGTCTAAGAGAAGGATAACATTCCGCAAAAAATGTAAATCCTTCTGAGAAAAGGACTATCAAAAAGACCAATCTGAGATGTTCTACTATCAAATTCTTGAAAACCAAAATTTCAGAGCTACTTTCTCAAACATTGAAATTACAGTGATTATTTTTTGACATTGCTAGAAACCAATGGAAACGTTCAATTTAAATAATTCATATACGTTTTGGCCAATCAATAGTGGGAATATTCTACCTAGAAAATTGTCGCGGGAATAATTTGAGGTATTTTGCTTTTATTGTCTGACAACCTATATTTTTGATTTGACGTCTGTCATCAATTCGCATGAAAAGTGTGAAATTAATCAAAACCGGTTTAGTACATTATATAATTTTGCAAGGAAATGTGTTTATGATCGTAACATCAAAAAATAATCTAAAGAATACCACACGAGAGTTCAATATAGTAGAAAATATTTTTCTCAAACTTGTTGGCAATAGCCACTCGAGCCAGTTGGTCTCTCTTGTCTATTGCCTGGCAACAAGTTTTCGAAAATCTGTCGAATTATTTTCACTCTCTTGTGATATTACAACTGAGAATGTGATGATGTCAAATTGCACTGGAAAGCGCTCATTTTCCAAAATGAAAAAAATAGGGCAATTACGATGAGACAAAGCCGCCTATCAAAGTTATCGCTTCTTAGCATTGAGAATGATTTTCTCCGGATGCTGGATTTGACCGAAATCATCAATGATTTTTCGTCGAAAAAAGCTCGCAAGAATCCATTCGTTTACGCTGTAATTTAATTTATTTCTTGTATTTTATTATACCTACATATGCTCGTGTCGAAATAATTTGATTTGTTCCGCAATAAATAAAAAAAAAAAACTTGTTTGAAAAATAATTAGGGGCCTCCACTCCTTTGTTGCCCCAGGGCCTCCACACCTTTCAATCCGGCCCTGCATCGGACTGCAGCAATTGAGGTAGCTGTTTTAAATTCAGTTGACGAAAATCCTGAAATAATACAGGCAATTGCCCATATTCTAGTATGGAGGATTCTTCATGATTATTTATTATATCCCTATCACATTCAACGGGTTCAGGCTCTACTTCCTCGAGACTTTCCGTTACGAGTGAATTTCTGCCAATGGTTTCTCCAAAAAGTTACCGAAAATCCTTTATTTGACAGGGAAATTTTATTCACGGACGAAGCTAGTTTTACTAAAAACAGGATCAGAAATTTTCATAATAATCATTTTTGGGCCGAGGAAAATCCGCATGCAATCGTGGAATCTCATCACCAGGAGCAGTTCTCATTAAATGTCGGCTGGAATTATTGTAGATTACCTGATTAGACCTTTTTTTACCACGCAGGTTAAATGGACATAATTATCGCCGATTTCTTGAAGATAATTTGCCAATTCTGTTAGAAGATGTTCCTATTTTAATGTGAAATCGCGCATGTGGTTTATGTACGATGTTGCACCTGCTTATTTTAGTGCTCCGGCACGCGAATATTTAAACCAAAACTTTCATAATCCCTGGATGGGTCGTGGGGGTAACAGAGTCATGGCTAGCTAGATCCCCAGACTTAAACAGCCTTGATTATTTTCTTTGGGGACATCTCAAGACTTTGGTGTACAGTCAACCATTTCTAACTGAGAAAGAATTGTGAAACCACGTAATAGTTTCCTGTGAAACAATGAGGAAAATACTCCAGTAATTTTCCAAAGAGTACGCGGGTCAATGACAAGGAGGGCTGAAGCGTGCATACTTGCAGGAGGCGGACATTTTGAACAGTTAATTTGATTTTGGTATTTTTTGTTTATAATAGTTATGTTTTTAAAAATAAAAAATGTATTTCACCATAAAATTCATAATCTCCGACCTCGAAGACCCTGGATACTGGTGTAGAATCACACAATAAATTGATTGTAATATTTTTCTACAACTAACGAAAGAATAGGATAACAAATTTTTATAGTACTTTTATTAATACTCAACCTAAGAAATATCATTAATTAAAATGATAATGAGGAGATATTTATTAATTTCATATTTCCCATAGAGTTCATTCAGCAGAAGACATGTGGAAAGTTCATTTGCTTGCATTATTGTCAATTCTTGACCTAGTCGAATGGCTAGCAAAATTACGTAGGGTAGGAAGAATATTGCTCATCTACTGAAAACGAAAACTTATTGAATGAAATTCTAGAATGCTAGGAATGAACTCATCATCAAAGAGAAAAACAATATCTAATGCTAAAAAATTAAAAAGTGCATTACACTTAGCAGTGGAGTGATGCTGGCAATGCCGTAGGTGGAGCCCAGATGCAGCAAATTATTATTTTATTTATTTCAGCAAACTAGCTGGAAAAACTGTCTTCATCACGGGAGCGAGTAGAGGTATTGGAAAAGCAATCGCCTTAAAAGTTGCCAAAGATGGCGCCAATGTGGTTGTTGCTGCTAAAACTACAGAGCCCCATCCAAAACTTCCAGGAACAATATATACGGCGTGTGAAGAAAGTGAGTTTTTATGCAACCATAATGTGAATTAATGGCTCGCGATGGTGTCGTTTGTTGTTAGTTATTATCCTTTTTGACATTTTTCTACTATGGTGTCAATCATTTGTTGTTAGTTATCACTCTTTGAATTCGTGATATAAACTGTTGGAGACACGGGTGGTTTTCAAACTGAAAATGGCCATTGTTGGGGATGTTTTGATGAATAAACAATATTTTGGCATCTTCTTGACACGTTCTATGACACAAATTGATTTTGGACCCCCTAGTTTCCCCAATAACTCACTCATAACCAAAGGGTTGAAATAGTAATGAGATAAACAGATACTGCAAATTTTTTCATGCTAGTACATTATTTGAACTTGCTCCACACGCTACATACAGTGGCATAATTTTTGACCCAGAAACTACCCCTCAACCACCCCTCTAGCACCCTTCAAAATCAAATATTCCATTCCCAAATTGAAATATTCGCGAATAGAACAAATTGATCGTTACTGGTAATTTTTTCATGCAAATATAATAGTAGGGACTTGCTTTACTCCCTCCATATAGTGAAATAATTTGTGACACAAGAACTACCCCAATATCTCACCCCCAAGTTGAAATTTTCGCAAATAGAACAAATTAATCGTTGCCGGCGATTTTTTCATGCGAATACATCATCAGGAACTTGCTTGACATGCTCCATATGATGAAATAATTTGTGGACCAAAAACTACCCCAATATCTCACCCCAAACTGAAATATTCCCGAATAGAACAAATTAACCGCTGCTGGTTATTTTTCCATGCCGAGACATTATTAGGAACTTGCTAGACCCTCCATATGATGAAATAATTTGTGACCCAAAAACTACCCCAATATCTCATCCAAACTGAAATATTCGCAAATAGAACAAATTAATTGTTGCTGGTTATTTTTCCATGCCAATACATTATTGGGAACTTGCTAGACACATATGATGAAATAATTTGTGACCGAAAAACTACCCCAATATCTCACCCCCAAATTGAAATATCTGCAAATAGAACAAATTAATCGTTGCTGGCGATTTTTGCATACAAATACATTAAAAGGAATTTGCCTACATAATTCATATAGTTAAATAATTTGTGACCCAAAAACTAGCCCAATATCTCACGCCCAAATCGAAATATTCGCAAATCATAATAATAATAACCTTTATTAACCCCAAGAAACATGAATGTGTATAATATGAATCTAAACTGATTGAAAAACGCACAAACAACATGTTTAAAATCAGAGAAAGCAATAAATATTTTTTTAAGTTTGATTTAAAATAATTTTTTTCTATATCTTTTAAATTATCAGGTATCTTATTGAATATCAAAACTCCACTGTATTAAATTGATTTTTTTCCAAAGTTTGTCTTGATTCAATGTATGATGAGGCTATTTGATTGTCTGGTTTGGTGATTGTGAATAGTGTCGATTGAATGAAATTCCAGCGATAAGTTTTTTATAATTGATAACAGAATTTCAATTTATATAAACAAGAAATATCATAAAGATTATTTGGAGCATATAAATGGGATATGTAGATTCAAGAAATGGTAATTTTAAAATACATTTGATAATTTTGTTTTGTAAAGATTTAAGTGTATGTAAGATTGAAGAATTTGCATTTCCCCATACTGAAATTAAATAATGCAATTCTGAAT
Organism: Gonioctena quinquepunctata; assembly: GCA_018342105.1. NCBI lineage: Eukaryota > Metazoa > Arthropoda > Insecta > Coleoptera > Chrysomelidae > Gonioctena > Gonioctena quinquepunctata. The sequence goes on from JAFIRS010000333.1 coordinate 522,830, forward strand.
AAATTACACTGAAATATATTATTTTTAGATATTTTGAAGGAATGTGATTTCGAATTTTGAATAAAATACCAATTATAAGTTTTTTTTCTAAGATTTTCAATATGTTTTTTTCAGGAAAATTGCCCATCAATGTATAATCCTAAAAATTGTTTCTGAGTGTTATATTTTTCCCATTCAGAACTAAAGTTTTGTTTGAGCAAATATATTGCTAAGAACTTGATCTAAGTCTAAGAGCGGGCTGCAGAAAACCCGGCCAATCGAGTAACAGATTGAAATGTTTTTAAAATGTTAGTACTCACAGGAAATGTTGTGCATATGTTTTATATGGCCTTTTTTCGGAAAAAGTAACCATACCAATGTAGCAACAGATTGGTAATACTTTCAACATATAATATCTTCCGAGTGGTCGAGTGGTCTAAGGCGCCAGTTTCAAACTGGTTCAAACCCCAGCTCTGCCAGCTTTTTTTTTTTATTTTTTCCTTCGAAATGAAAAAATTATTTATTTGGGGCGAATATTATCACTTGTCATGTCTGAGAGCTGGCTGCAGAAAACCAGGCCAATCGAATAAAAGAATGAAACGTTTTAACAAGCTTTTATTTAATTTCACATATGTATATGTGTTTAGTTCAAATATTGCAAGTGAATTTTGACCCACTTCTAGTTGTCCGATTAACTTAAAATTTGGCAGGTGTTCATAATTCCGGTGACAATGTATTATGGAATTTTCGCCATGTTAAAACAAAATGGTGGCTCCAAGATGGCGACGACTTTTGTGATTATAGTACGATTCCATTCAAAATTGGTGTGTGGGGGTTTTTGGAGTCGGTCATCATGATTTCTTAAATTCAAGATGGCGGCTTCAGGATGGCGATGTGTTTTGTTATTATGGACCGATTCCATTCAAAATTGACATGACAGCCTTATCCAAACACGAGAAAAAAATCAACATAAGTTTGACACCAAAAACTTTGAAATTACGACCAAAGAAAGAAATCCAAGAATAAAAACATATAAAAATAGACTCCAACAGTATTAACAATAGAAATGATATCGAAAACTGAAGCCAGATTCATAACAAACTCTTTTGATCTGTTTGATGTGGACTTTTTGGGGTCGTAGATAATACATTTTTGTCAGAATTCAATAAGATGACGGATTTCATGAATGACTGAAAAGAATTGAATGAAGATGATTGAAAAAAAAATTAAGACAAAAAAGGAAAAAATAATTTCTTCGTTTGACCTAGATTATTCTGTGAGTAACAGATTCAAAATCTTGCAACGCAAGAATACCTATTTTATATCCTCTGCAAGCTTTTGAATCTGTTACTCATAGAATAACCTAGGTCAAACAATTAAAATTGTTTTTTCCTTTTTTGTATAAAAGCTTTTTTTTAATAATTTTTATTTCATTATTTTTAGTCATTTATGAAATCAGTCATCTTATGAAATTCTGACACAAAATGATAATCTACGACCCAAACAAAAACACATACCCCCTTTGAATAAAATCGGGCCAAAATAACAGAACTGAGAAATCTTGATGTCCGACTCCAAAATCCCGCACACACCAATTTTGATTGGAATCGGACTATAATCACAAAAGTCGTCCCCATCTTGGAGTTGCCATCTTGAATTCGTGAATTCTGACAAAAAATCAAGATATTTGATCCCAAAAACCCCCACAAACCAATTTCTATTGAAATAGGGCTATGACACAAAATTCATCGCCTAATTGGCGGCTCTTGAATTAATAAATTTTGACAAAGAAATCATGATGTCCGACCCCAAAAACTCCCACATACTAATGTAATCGAACTATAATCACAAAATTCGTCCGCCATATTGGAGTCGCCATTTTGTTTTTTCATTGGCAAAAATTCCATATTTTACATCATTGTCAGTTTTATGACTGACAAAGGCATTTTAGAATGTTTTTGAAAAAATACGCAGTTTTTTTTGCATAAGAATTTATTATGATTAAAAAAAAATTATAAAATCTTATTTTATTTTAAATTTTTTATTTTAATAATACATTAAGAATTTTTTTCTTTGAAATTAGTAATTGGTTATTCTCTATCCAATGAGTTTTTTTTTATTAATAATGTAATTGAGGAGCGTTATTTCAGAAGTGAACAAATCCACATTTGCCATGTTTTGAGTTAGGGTTGGATTTAGGTACCCTGGGATGATTGCTACGACATGCGATGAGTATTTTCATCAAAACTTTATAAATACCGTTTAGATAAAGCATCTAAATCAGTATTTTTTTTCAATACCCGACAAATCCATATTTATTTAAAATATGATTTTTTCCGGTCAAATAATAAACAAATCCCTTTAAAATTGTATTTCAAAATGACAAATCCAACACGTATTGTCAAGTCGTACAAATTAATTAAAAATTTGATTTAAATTTAAATTAACAATTAGTTATAAACGAACTTCGATTAACATTATTATTTTGACAATCATAATAAACTCTTTAACAACCTGATGCAAAAAAACAATTTTTGAAAAATATTCAGCTTATCCATTTGTTTATAAATATTTTATAAACATAATAAAGTATTATTTTAAACGTTGTAAAATGTTTTGTCAGACATAAAACTAAATAATGTGATAATCAATAAAAAAATAATTTAAATTTTACTCGATGCCTCATGTTTTGTTAACTTTAGAAATTTATAATTAACATAATAATCAATTTTTAATCAATTTTATAGCGTGATACGCGTGCTCCAGGAAGCAAAAAAATTATGGAGTAGTGTGAACAATTCGGTTCTTAATAAAATCGACGGTTCCAAAAATACTTCTTAATTACCAATAGACTCACATTATCAAAATCCAATAAAAAAATTAGATTATTTCAAGTGTTCAAATGATCCTATGACATTTTTAATTTTTTTTATTCATATTTAATAGTATAAAAAAATATTTTATGTGCCTTGCTCTCTCGAGAGGTGCTGTACTACTGCATTAACGCCCACGCGGAGCCCTATTTTCAACGTTGAATTGAAATTATAAATAATTGAGATAGAATTCCGAGGGACGAACTTTTTCATGGAAAATTTCCTCCTCTTCAAGAGCATGTTTTTTTATTTTCTCTATCATCAATAGTTTTTGAGCTATTACCAAAAACGGCCTTATTTTATTTTGTATTTGTTTGCGAATTCTCGTCGGCGGAAAAAGTCGGAAAATACATCTTTCTCACTCACTTTTCGACTAGATTAATAATGAGAACATGCCTAGCGGCAATAGCGGCCACGATGTTTTAGATTTGAGTAGATATGTGGTGGCCATTCCATCAATTTAAACATTTTGCAGTTTATTGAATACGCGCTTGATCTCAATATCACAATAACTGCGGCTAATAACCTAGATACACTCGTAACTGCCGCAGCCGGGACTCTAGACACGTTCCAACTTGGGTTTAAATACGACCGTGGCAGAACCGTTGATACGATATTTTATGGAAGCTTCATACTGCGACCGATTCGACGACTAGGTACTGCAAATCATCCAATTTGCCTACGCACCCTACGATCTATCGTTGGTTGGTTGAAAACTGACGAGCCAGAGACAGGATTGGCACTTAGCTTCCCTTGACACTGCGACCAGCTGGGGTCTATTGTATCACTCTGTCGTCAGTGGTTTCTCATTCAAACAGGTTTGTGCCTTTAATTAGGTTTAGTAGCCTGTTAATAAGGTTCTTCGAATTCATGCTTGTTTCCGGGCTGATCTCTCCAAAGGTTCTGTGTCGCCTTCTACTTTTTTTTTTTTTTTTTATGTTCTGGTTCCCACGAAAAGGGATATCCTGTAATGTTCAGAGAACATCGTGGGAACCTAGGGACAGAAGGTAGGAGTTGGTGTTCTTCTTAAATTTCTGAAGGTTGTATGCCTCGGGGAACACCTCCCTAGGCAATGAGTTCCAAAGCCTCGCTGTTCGTTGGATGAACGAGTCTTTGGAAAGTGATGTTCTGCAGGTCTCCAAAGTGACCACGAAGGGGTGTGATGACTGAACTTGACAGGTTAATCTCGAAGAGACTGCCAAAGCAGGAATGATTGTTGATATTTCAGAAGAGCATCGCCCATGAAAATATCTATAAAATAGAGACAAATCGCCAACTTTTCTACGGTGTTCCAGACAAGTGAGCGAGTTTGTAAGCGAGGCATCACCGACGAGACGAATTGCCCTCAGGATATGTTTAGGTGCCGCACTCCAAATATGGGAACAGTATTCCAGGACAGGTCGGATCTGTGCCTTATAGATCATAAGCAGCTGACTGGGGGTGAAATAGCTCTTGGCACGAAACAAAAAACCAAGTTTTTGGGATGCACTTTTGGCAATGGACCTCACGTGATTCTCCCAGGAAAGGTTATTGCTGATAGTAATACCAAGCATCGATATGGATGACTTCAGTGGTATGGTTACTCCTGACAAAGTTATGTTAGGCACAGTGAGATCGGCTTTTCTAGAGAAAAGACATGCTTGTGTTTTGTTTGCATTGAATTCTACCAAGTTATTAGATCCCCATTCGAGAATTGTTGCTAAGTCCATATTTATATTATTAACATTTCTTCCTCGTTCATTTCTGGTTTCACGGGCTGATATAGGGGCCCTGGAAGAGAAAGCGGTATGGAGGGTACTATCATCGGCAAAGCTGTGTACTGGACATGAAGTTGCTTTCAACAGGTCGTTGATGTGAAGTAGAAATAGTGTTGGTGCGAGAATAGATCCTTGCGGAACACCAGCATTTATGAGTAGAGTGTCAGATGAAACTCCATCGACGACTACATGGAGAGACCTGTTTGAGAGAAAACTAGCAAGCAGAGAACACAGCTGAGGGGCAAGCCATAAGACGGAAGCTTGGCGAGGAGTCCCTGGTGCCAAACTCGATCGAACGCCTTGGAGATATCTAATGCCACAGCTAAAGTTTCTCCATACTTTTCAATAGATAGCTGCCATATATGTGAGACGTAAGCGAGCAGGTCACCAGTTGATCTCTGATGGCGGAAGCCATATTGCCTATCGTTGACAATTCCTGAGTCTTCCAGATATTTCATGAGCTCGATGTTGATGGCTTTTTCCATGACCTTTGAAATAATAGATATCAGTGCGATAGGTCTGTAGTTGCTAGGTAGGGCCTTTTTGCCTTTTTTAGGGACTGGCTGTACTCTTGCAATTTTCCAATTGGACGGAAATACCCCCAAATTGTAAGAGTGGTTGAACAACTTGCAAAGAACAGGTGTTAGTTCGGGGCACATTTCTTGAGAACAATCGGCGGATTCCGTCAGATCCACAGGCTTTGTTGGTGTTGAGACCCAGCAAAATCTTTCTGATAGTACGTTGGCGAAAGGTGATCTCGGCATGTGACTGTCAATAGGTGTAATGTTCGGGGGTTGTTTTCCCGATGAATCCAGAGTGGAATTTCCAGCAAATAGGTGCGCAAAGATATTGGCTTTTTCCTGGGCAGTCGTTGCTAGTGTTCCATCTTCTTTGGTTAGAGGAGGAAATGAGCTGGAAGTGAAGTTTCTTCCCACAGCTTTGGCGAAAGACCAAAATGAACGGGATCCGTTAGGACATTCAACAAGTTTTGATCTTATTTTGGCATTGTGGGCGTCTTTTGAGCATTCTATTGTCTCTTTGCATATGCCTCTAGCCTCGACATATGCTGCTCTGGTCTCAGGACCCGGATTTTTTAGCCATCGATGGTATGCTGCCTGTTTGGAAGCCACAGCTCTAGAGCAGTTTCTGTTAAACCAGGTCTTATCGGATGGTGTTCTTCTTTCGGTATTCGGTATGTAAGTTTGCATCCCCGACATGATGATTTCAGAAATTGTCTCAGCACATCGTGTTGGATCTACTGAAGAGAAACAAACTCTCTTCCATGGAAACGCTGAGAAAAACATACGAAGACCTTCCCAGTCGGCCGAATTGTAATGCCACATGAGACGGGGTGGTATTGTACAGCTCGATGGTAAATGGAAAGAGCATGTTGTGGAGATGAGGGTGTGATCAGAGTTTCCAAGTGGGGCACAAACTTCTATTCTATACGGGTCAGGATTGGTGGTGAGGAAAAGATCTAGTGTATTGGTAGACTGGTTGTTGACATCAGGGATGCGGGTTGGTAGCTCGACCAGTTGTTCTAGACCATGAGTGATGGCGAAGGCCTCGGCTTGACGACCTGCATCATCTGTTTTGTTAGAGAATTTGAGCCAGGCAGCGTTATGTACATTAAAGTCTCCCATGATTATGATTTCAGCTGTTGGATGGTTCTCCTGAATGTAGTCCAGTTTGAGTGATAAGAACTCAAAGAGGTCGTTATATGAAGCTTCATTAGGTGATAGGTAAAGGCAGCAGAGGAACTTAGTCAGTTTGGTATCAGATAGCTTGAACCACATCACATCAAAGTCTTTCGGTTCCAAACTCTCTTCACGCTGGCATGAAAGGTTAGCCTTAGCGTAAAGGCAGACTCCACCTTTGAACCTGAATCGAGAATGGAGTTCGTAACCAGGACAAAGCATATGGACCTTGTTGGTGGACGAGTTAACTTGTGTTTCTGTTAGAGCCAGAATATCCGGTTTTTTCGTCTGTAGGTGATGGTGGACGTCATTGATGTTCTTGTTGAATCCGCGGATGTTGCAAAAATTAATTTTTAATGTTGAGTCCCCTCGAGTACCTCTCGCCCGGAAATCCGAATGGAGAGGTATTTTACTTCCGGAGTGTTTTACTCTAGGAGACTTCATCATTATTACTTTTTGGATGTACCTGAAAATAAAGGAGAAATTGGGGAAAAGGAAAGAGGGAGACCGGAAAGTATCGACCGAACACTGAAACATGGAATGATCCATTTCACAGCACACAAAGTCGATATGGTGGTATTTCACCGGGCGATGAGACCATCTTCCACCTACGGTTATCCTTTTAGTCGCCTCTTACGACAGGCAGGATTTACCATGGGGCTATTCTAAAGCCGACCCCCATACAGCCATACTTAGGGCGTCACAGTCGAAGATAATATGAGAGGCTGTTTCCTCCTCTTCATCACATAGCCTACACTCCACGGTTTCCATGCGTACTCCCATGGTGTTTAGGTGTTTTCTTAGGCCGCAGTGTCCAGTCAACAGACCTACTATTATACGTGCCTTCGTTCTGTTCAGGTTCAGAAGGTCAGCCGTCAGGGTCCGGTTTGGGTACCCTACCATGACTTTGCTGTGTATTTGCCCGACAGTTATTTGATCCCAATATTGTTGGTGTCTTCTTTTCATCCACTCATCGATCAGGGTCCTGCATCGGTTTTTGCTAATCCCATGCACAGGTTCTGGCCCTGTGAATAGCGTTTCAGATGCTTGTCTAGCTAGCTGGTCCGCTTTTACGTTGCCTTCAATGCCTCTATGACCTGGCACCCACATCAAGGTGACCTTGTTGTGTTTTGCCAGCTCGATGAGGTTCTGGAGGTAGTCCCAGACCAGTTTAGACTTTATCTGTATAGAGTTGAGGGCTTTTATAGCACTTTGACAGTCAGATATAATGTAGATGTGTTTTTTCCTATAACCATTTTCTAGACTCTTCTGAATGCATACCATAATAGCATGTGTTTCAGCTTGGAATATCGTGGAGCATTTGCCAAGTGGTATTATGTAGTCCCTTCTTGGCCTTACCCCATGTATTCCTGCTCCCGTTCCTTCAACTGTCTTTGAACCGTCTGTATACCAGACTATGTCCGCAGTTGATTGTGATTCTATACTCGGGGCCCATCCAGATCCGTCAATTCGTGTTTCGAATGGTTTTTCGAATGAGTATAGGGGTTGCATGTAGTCTGAAATCATTTCGAGTTCGTCGATATTGATTACATGAGTGATTCTGGTGTATCCAGTTATTCGGATTCCCCAGTTTTTTGTTTGTTTCAGTCTGTATGCACTCATCCTGGCCTCTCCAATGACATGTTAGTCAAGGGGTTCGGGGCTTAGGATGATTTCCATTGCAGCTGTTGGAGTGCTATTCATTGCACCCGTGATTCAGAGACAGGCAAGCCTCTGGATTTTCCCAAGGTTGGTTTTTGCCTGTCTTTGATTTGTTTTTGGCCACCATAAGAGTGAGCCATAAGTTACTCTTGGTATTATTACCGCTGTGTGAAGCCAGTGCATGGCTTTAGGTGTGAGCCCCCAGGTTTTTCCAAAAGCTCTACTGCACATCTTGAAGGTTATCTTGCTATCTATCGTGACTGCAACAGTTTCGACCTATATCGTGCTACTTGCAGTACGATAAATCGTGACGTGTGTATGGCGTTTTAGACATGAAAAATTATTTGTTTTAGGACGAATATTCGCCCCAAACAAATCATTTTTCAATTTCGAAGGAAAAAATAAAAAAAAACTGCCAGAGCTGGGGTTTGAACCCACGCTCACCCACGCTCCCTTTCGTGAACCAGTTTAAATCTTGTGCCTTAGATCGCTCGACCAATCGGAAGTTGAAAGTATCACCAATCTGTTACTACATTGGTATGGTTGCTTTTTCCGAAAAAAGGCTATACAAAACTTATGCACTACTTTTGCCCAGGCAGCAAATGATTTTTCTTAGGTTTGCTGTGAGTACTCACATTTTAAGAACATTCCATTCTGTTACACGATTGGCTAGGTTTTCTGTTTTGTTCTACACGCTCCACACAGTGAACTAATTTTTAACCCTAAAATAATATTTCAATTTGGGGATTGAGATATTGTGGTAGTTTTTGTATCACAAATTATTTCACTATGAGGAGCGTGTGGAGCATGAAAACTATCATGGAAAAATTACCAGTAGCTATTTATAGTAACTAGGGGTCCCAAATCAATTCGTGTCACCGAACGTGTAAAGAAGGTGCCAAAATATGGTAATACATCAAAACATTCCCAACACTTAAAAAAAATAATAATATATAAATGACGATAAAAAACCGTTGCTGCTGTCACACCTGTGTTGATCGTTTTCCTCATTCAGCTCTTCTAAAACAAAGTACAACAAAGTAATGTACAACAGAATCTAAACATACACAGGGTGTAATCTAACCTCTTGTACATCCGTGAATAACGAGTGCATAATGCCATTTTATAACGAATTACAGTGGTTAGAAATCTGAAAAAAAAAATTGAAAATATGTTTTGTTTTTTGTAAAATTCGACAAAATTTCGGGTAGCGCTATCCGCCTAATTTCAGGTGACCTACTGAAAGAAAAACTTTGGCAATTGCCGTTTGCAATAAACATTTAACTCGATATTTGAATAAGGTAGAATGTTGAACTGATTGTGTGGTAAATGTATATATTGCAGGCTGCCTGAGATATATATTCAATTCCAAAGTGGAGAGAACAACTAACCTTGCTACATCCAAACTGGTGATGAAGTCAGAACTAGTTGACTCCATACTCTGCTTTGAGGCACTTATCATAATTATCACAGTCACTTGTAAGAAACAAACGACACAAGCAGTATCGAAAAGGGAAACATTCGCAATTGTATATTGTTTTGAAAAATAATATCACGATCATTGAAGTGATTCAGAACACGTGAACTGAACACTGTTGCCAAGCAAGATTCTCGCATGCACCGTTTACAAAGCTGTCTATGAACGAAAGTAGTAGAGTACACATTTATATTCATATAATTTTAAACAACGCTAATGTGGTTGTAGTAACTTTGAACTTCGTTTTATTCCTTGATCTACGTTTTTTTCTTTTGTATCACTATGATAGATGAATATGTTTAACATCATTGAAACCAACCTCAACAAAGTTTCTCTCTGATGATGGAAATAAACATTTCCGAAAGCTTGGATAAACTTGGATAAAGAGTTTACTTCTTCATTGCTATATATATATATATATATATATATATATATATATATATATATATAAATATATATATATATATATATATGTGAATTGCATCAGATTATTGATAGTGACATCTATAATCTGTGCGGTGAAGCTTGGACCTAATATCGTGGAATTTTAAAATCACGAGATTTCGTGACTTTAACAGGTCACTAACAAATTGTTAGAAAGACCTACCACGACATCAATAGTCGTACTTCTCATGCGTTTAACGCAAACATCGATATCGAGAGTGAGAGAATCTGTTACGAATCAAAGACACACCATCCGTCTCAGCCTTTCATGGTTTCCCTCATCAGGACGGCTTGTGGTCTCTTTCAAATTCGCATCAGATTTTCGTTGAGTTCATAGGCCAATACAAACATGTGAATGCATCAGATTATTGATAGTGACATCTATAATCTGTGCGGTGAAGCTGGACCTAATATCGTGGAATTTTAAAATCACGAGATTTCGTGCCTTTAACAGGTCACTAACAAATTGTTAGAAGACTACCACGACATCAATAGTCGTACTTCTCATCGTTTAACGCAAACATCGATATCGAGTGAGAGAAATCTGTTACGATCAAAGCACACCATGTCTACAGCCTGTTTCATGGTTTCCCAATCATCAGGACGGCTTGTGGTCTTTTCAAATTCGCATCAGATTTCTCGTTGATTCATACTGAGGCCAATACAAACATGTGAATGCATCAGATTATTGATAGTGACATCTATAATCTGTGCGGTGAAGCTGGACCTAATATCGTGGAATTTTAAAATCACGAGATTTCGTGCACTTTAACAGGTCACTAACAAATTGTTAGAAAGACCTACCCGACATCAATAGTCGTACTTCTCATGCGTTTAACGCAAACATCGATATCGAGGTGAGAGAAATCGTTACGAATCAAAGACCACCATCGTCACAGCCTGTTTCATGGTTTCCAATCATCAGGACGGCTTGTGGTCTCTTTCAAATTCGCATCAGATTTCTCGTTGGTTCATACCTTAGGCCAATACAAACAGTGAATTGCATCAGATTATTGATAGTGACATCTATAATCTGTGCGGTGAAGCTGGACCTAATATCGTGGAATTTTAAAATCACGGATTTCGTGCACTTTAACAGGTCACTAACAAATTGTTAGAAAGACCTACCACGACATAATAGTCGTACTTCTCATGCGTTTAACGCAAACATCGATATCGAGTGAGAGAAATCTGTTACGAATCAAAGACACACCATCCGTCTACAGCCTGTTTCATGGTTTCCCAATCATCAGGACGTGTCGGTCTTTCAAATTCGCATCAGATTTCTCGTTGGTTCATCTAGCCAATACAAACAGTGAATTGCATCAGATTATTGATAGTGCATCTAATCTGTGCGGTGAAGCTGGACCTAATATCGTGGAATTTTAAAATCACGAGATTTCGTGCACTTTAACAGGTCACTAACAAATTGTTAGAAGACTACCCGACATCAATAGTCGTACTTTCTCGTTTAACGCAAACATCGATATCGAGTGAGAGAAATCTGTTACGAATCAAAGACACACCATCGTCTACAGCCTGTTCATGGTTTCCAATCATCAGACGGCTTGTGGTCTTTCAAATTCGCATCAGATTTCTCGTTGTTCATTAGGGCAATACAAACATGTAATTGCATCAGATTATTGATAGTGACATCTATAATCTGTGCGGTGAAGCTTGGACCTAATATCGTGGAATTTTAAAATCACGAGATTTCGTGCACTTTAACAGGTCACTAACAAATTGTTAGAAAGACCTACCCACGACATCAATAGTCGTACTTCTCATGCGTTTAACGCAAACATCGATATCGAGAGTGAGAGAAATCTGTTACGAATCCAAAAAGACACACCATCCGTCTACAGCCTGTTTCATGGTTTCCCAATCATCAGGACGGCTTGTGGTCTCTTTCACGAAATCTCGTGATTTTAAAATTCCACGATATTAGGTCCAAGCTTCACCGCACAGATTATAGATGTCACTATCAATAATCTGATGCAATTCACATGTTTGTATTGGCCTAAGGCTATGAACCAACGAGAAATCTGATGCGAATTTGAAAGACCACAAGCCTCCTGATGATTGGGAAACCATGAAACAGGCTGTAGACGGATGATGTGTCTTTGATTCGTAACAGATTTCTCCTCGATATCGATGTTTGCGTTAAACGATGAGAATACGACATTGATGTCGTGGTAGGTCTTTCTAACAATTTGTTAGTGACCTGTTAAAGTGCACGAAATCTCGTGATTTTAAAATTCCACGATATTAGGTCCAAGCTTCACCGCACAGATTATAGATGTCACTATCAATAATCTGATGCAATTCACATGTTTGTATTGGCCTAGTATGAATCCAACGAGAAATCTGATGCGAATTTGAAAGAGACCACAAGCCGTCCTGATGATTGGGAAACCATGAAACAGGCTGTAGACGGATGGTGTCTTTGATTCGTAACAGATTTCTCTCACTCTCGATATCGATGTTTGCGTTAAACGCATGAGAAGTACGACTATTGATGTCGGGTAGGTCTTTCTAACAATTTGTTAGTGACCTGTTAAGTCACGAAATCTCGTGATTTTAAAATTCCACGATATTAGGTCCAGCTTCACCGCACAGATTATAGATGTCACTATCAATAATCTGATGCAATTCACATGTTTGATTGGCCTATATGAACAACGAGAAATCTGATGCGAATTTGAAAGAGACCACAAGCCGTCCTGATGATTGGAACCATGAAACAGGCTGAGACGGATGGTGGTCTTTGATTCGTAAAGATTTCTCTCACTCGATATCGATGTTTGCGTTAAACGCATGAGAAGTACGACTATTGATGTCGTGGTAGGTCTTTCTAACAATTTGTTAGTGACCTGTTAAAGTGCACGAAATCTCGTGATTTTAAAATTCCACGATATTAGTCCAGCTTCACCGCACAGATTATAATGTCACTATCAATAATCTGATGCAATTCACATGTTTGTATTGGCCTAGTATGAACAACGAGAAATCTGATGCGAATTTGAAAGAGACCACAAGCCGTCCTGATGATTGGAAACCATGAAACAGGCTGTAGACGGATGGTGTGTCTTTGATTGTAACAGATTTCTCTCCTCGATATCGATGTTTGCGTTAAACGCATGAAAGTACGACTATTGATGTCGTGGGTAGGTCTTTCTAACAATTTGTTAGTGACCTGTTAAAGGCACGAAATCTCGTGATTTTAAAATTCCACGATATTAGGTCCAAGCTTTCACCGCACAGATTATAGATGTCACTATCAATAATCTGATGCAACATGTTTGTATTGGCCTAAGGTTGAACCAACGAGAAATCTGATGCGAATTTGAAAGAGACCACAAGCCGTCCTGATGATTGGGAAACCATGAAACAGGCTGTAGACGGATGGTGTGTCTTTTTGGATTCGTAACAGATTTCTCTCACTCTCGATATCGATGTTTGCGTTAAACGCATGAGAAGTACGACTATTGATGTCGTGGGTAGGTCTTTCTAACAATTTGTTAGTGACCTGTTAAAGTGCACGAAATCTCGTGATTTTAAAATTCCACGATATTAGGTCCAAGCTTCACCGCACAGATTATAGATGTCACTATCAATAATCTGATGCAATTCACATGTTTGTATTGGCCTAAGGCTATGAACCAACGAGAAATCTGATGCGAATTTGAAAGAGACCACAAGCCGTCCTGATGATTGGGAAACCATGAAACAGGCTGTAGACGGATGGTGTGTCTTTTTGGATTCGTAACAGGGATAGTGGGGTAAAATTATATATATATATATATATATATATATATATATATATATATAATATATATATAAATATATATATATATATATATATATATATATATATATATAAATAAATACAAAACTAGGGATAGTGGGGTAAGCAGCAATGCAATCAAATGAAATTGAGACTATAAAAATCTCAGATCCTAAATTCCATAAACAGAATTTAAACATTCTCTTTAAACTCTTCTTAGAAAATTCATATCCAAAAACGTTACTCAATAACATTCTATGTGATACATCATCTCACTTAGAAGTACTAGCCTCTACTCAACCTTTCTTCACTCCTAAACTCTCCAGATTATTTCACACCCCGGAAAAATTTAAAAAATCATATAAAACAGTTCAAACAATCAGATCAATTTATTCTGAAGTTGAAGATAAAACTCCATTACTTTCAATGTCAAATGTATTCCTTATCATGGTTGTAATAAACAATATATTGGTCAGTCGCAAAGATCATTATCGAAAAGAATAATTTCCCATAAAAGTGACTGCAGACTGCACCCTGAAAGATGTGCCCTGGCAGAACATGTGAATACATTTGACAACCTGATGAATAACGATTCAATGAAAGTGCTAGCGACAGAGTCATATACATCAAACATTCTTAGAAATGGCTTTCATATCCCAAGAAAACAATTGCATCAATAAAAAAACCCGATATTATCCATTTGAGTGAGATTTACTCTTATTTATTGTTATTTTCAACATTGCCGCCACCTGGTAACATCAGTTGTTACTAATCTAACATTTGGCACCACTGTAATAATTTCCAAGTGACACCCGTCAGGTGTCGTTGGCTTAAATATAATTGCGGGAATTATTTCTAACCTGTCAGTTTCACTTGTCACACCACAAAGAGTACTCGTTTATATTTATGTAATTTTAAACAATGTCAATGTGTTTTTATTAACTTTGCACTTCGTTTTATTCCTTGATTTATATTTTTTCCTTTTGTATCACTACGTTAGTTGAATATGTTTAACATCATTGAAACCAACCTCAACAAAGTTGTAAGTAGCATAATGTTTCGAACTTGAATATGTATTACTATTGGTTTTTTCATCTATTATAGTTTTTCCTGATGATGGAAATAAACATTTCCGAAAGCTTGGATAAACCTTAAAGAGTTTACTTTTTAATTGCTGCTTACCACGATATCCCTAGTTTTGTACCTAACTAGTCAGCAAATACTACCGTCAACGTGACGATTTCAATGAAAGTTTAGTTAGATGATCTCCAACCACTGTTAAGATTTTGCCAAATATATATTACGAACATGGAAAATTGCGTCCGAGAAAAATACAGGAAAAAGGAAATTGTGCCATATTGGAGAAATTATTAAATTAAAGAAAAAACCGTCCTCAAGCGGGAGTCGAACCCATGACCTTCTCATCTCTAGTTAGACACTCTATCAACTGAGCAATTTTTTTCTTTAATTTGTACAATATGCCACAATTTCCTTTTTTATGTATTTCTCTCGGACGCAATTTTCCATTATCGCATATATATATATATATATATATATATATATATATATATATGTTTCTTCGTAGATTTTCGCGGGTATAATGTGTTGGATAGTTTCTCGATTTTCTGTCCGTGTTCTGTGTTCTTGGTCCTCAAAAGGTATGATTTCACGACGTTTCGGCAAAATCACATTTGCTATTTTCAGGTGATGCCTAATTAATTCGATTGTTTCGAACGCGACAGTCGGTATATAGAGTACAGTTTATTGACTACATTACATATTTTGAAGACATTTGTAGCAGGATATTTGAAATTAAAATTATTTCTATATCTAAGAGTTACAACTGATATCACCGAGTTAACATTATGATTAAAAAGACAAACACAATACAATCTGAATAAATAAATCGAAGCACAAATATCACCAAGTCAACATTATTATCAAAAGACAAAATACAATTCAACGTGAATAAAATAAATCGAAGCCCAAATCATCGAGTGTTTTTCACAAATCCTTGAATGCATAAATGAGAAACTAATTTTTCGAGTAAAAACACTTCAGTAAAAAATATTTAACTTTTTGTTCGAAATCATGGAAATTCAGCCTTTTTATTGCTTCAGGTAGTTTGTTATAAAAATGTATATTCAGAGAATTTTTCTGAGACACTAAATGCCTGTATCTTGGCGTTCTCAGCAAATTTCCTGATCTCGTATGATACTGATGGAAATCAGATTTTAAAACATAATCCGCTCTGTTTTTATGCATTTCAAGAAGAGGGTAGTAAATATAAGCACTTGGAAGTGGCATGATCTGAAGACGAATGAAAAGAGCACGGCAGATATCTCTGTAGCCCGCTCCTGCTAACACACGAATAATCCTTTCTTGGAGAATGAACATTGTATTTCCGTGACTCAAATTGCCCCTCAAAATGATTCCATAGGTCAAATATAATATATATATATATATATATATATATATTTAACTTTGACCGTTTTTCAACCACCGGAAAAAAATGTTGATACTATCTTATATTCTCCATAATGAACAATCTGACAGAATAAGAAGGTGACACGATATCCATTGATAAAAGGAACGCTCTGACGAAATATACATACATCAAATACATACAGTGCTCGTCTAAAGTCCGTTCCCCCCCTACTAACTTTTGGGCCTCCTGGTATATCGCAACAAAATTTGGAGGGCTTACATAGGAGATAAAAACCTACTTTTTCAAGAAAAAATCACAGCTAAAAGTTTTAAAATGGCGGCTGAGCGCCATCTTCAATAATTTTTTTAAATGGAACACCCCGTATATTACTCCATATTTAAAATTTGCTCATAATTCTAAACAGTTTTCTCCGATACACTTTACTTCTGAATTCAATTGTTTTCGAAATATTAACGTTTGAAAAGTGACATTATGGTTTAAAATGAAGTATGGATTTTGGTCACATTTTGCTAACTAAACGTTGTTATTGATTTGTAGTTAAATCTCTTAATGAATTCGACTAATAAGAGGCGTAAAGAGAGTTTATTAAGGATAAACAGTACCGCTTACCGGAAAATTTTGAAGCCTACGAATGTGTTCTGTAAATTCACAATCAAAACAAATTAATTTGCTAAAAAATTAGAATTTATTTTTAAATAACACTTTTATTCAACCCCAACAATTATTTCATCAAGTCTTCAATGTGGCCCCCTCCTAAATCTTGACAATAAAGTGCCCTATTATAAATAGCTTCTCTCACGTTGAAGAAAGTCTGTTCATCTATTTCTTCACGTGTATCTATTATTCTGCGTTCCAACTCTTCTATTATTTGGCATTCAGTGGCGTAGATTTCTGACTTCATATACCCCTAAGGAAAAAATCTACAGGTGTAAGATCCGGAGATCTTGGTGGCCATTCTGTACTTCCCTGCGACCTATCCATCGCCCAGGAAAGTTTGTATCGAGGAACTCTCTAGCCATGCGATCGGAATGGGGAGGTGCCCCAGCCTGCTGAAATACGATTTCACGATTTTCAAACTCATCCTGATTGTTTAATACAACTTGTCTTATTCGAGGTTCAATTTCAGTTTCTAAAAGATTTCTGTATAGAACTCCTGTAAGAGTGCCTCTGATGAAAATCGGCCCAACAACGCGATTGCCCAAAGTCCCCGCCAAACATTCACCTTTTTAGGAAACTGGGTATGTCCCTCTCTAAAAATATGTGGATTAGTATCGCACCAGTATCGTACATTCTACTCACAAAATTCAACACTCCGGTCTGGATCATCCTCCGTGAGAGCATGCGAGATTTTCATTTCATAGGGATGAAACTTTTCTTTTTGTAGGACTCTTTGGTCACTTTTTGAACTTACTCCACAGGATTTAGCAACTGCAGACGTCGACTGAGTCGGATTGATTACCATTTCAGCAACAATTTCAACTGTTTTTTCTTCTGAAAGAGGCGTTCTTTCTGATCTTGGAACATCTTTCAGCGTACCAGTTGCTTGGAGCTTATTTAAAAGTTTGCGCAAATATGACCTCGAAATAGGATTCTCGGAAAATCTTTCATCAAACATACGGACTGCTAGATGATAATTTCTTCCAGCTTCTCCAAATATCAAAACTTTCAAATTCATCGTCTGAACTACGAGCCGTGAATACACTTTTCATAAAAGGATTTAGGCGCTTAACGGACTATTTGACAGTCAGCAGTACAGTTTGACAGTAAACAAGATGTTACCGCGACAACATTTTTTTCCAATGCAAACTTAATTGAAAGCAGCATTAGTGTTTTTGGTTGGGTTTGAAATGACCAAAATGTCACTTTTCAAACGTTAATATTTCGAAAACAATTGAATTCAGGAATAAAGTGTACTAGAGAAAACTGTTTTGAGAATTATGAGCAGATTTCCAAAATTAAATCATATACGGGGTATTCTTTAAAAAAAAATTGTTGAAGATGGCGCTCAGCCGCCATTTTAAAATTTTTAGCTGTGATTTCATGAAAAAGTAGGTTTTTATCTCCTATTTGAGTCCTCCAAATTTCGTTGCGATATACCAGGTGGTTCAGAAATTAGTAGGGGGGAACGGACTTTGGACGAGCACTGTATACATATTACTGATAAAGGAGTGCTTGGAAGTAGCTAAAATGGTAAAGTTATAATGTATATGCTGACGTTTTATAACTGTTTTCCAGAATTTCATAAGCCTTACGTATATAAAACTGATACAGCCATTTCGGCACAATCAATTGAGAATGATCCAATATTTGAGAACTATTTATTAACTATTTTTCAAACTCAGTTTTTTGGCAAAAAATTGCTGTTGTGCCAGCTTGGAACTGACACAGCCGATTTATAACATTTCATCCAGAACAGTTAGGAACTTGACTCAGAACCTCAAATTTTGAACTTTTTAATAACTCTCGACAGTATATGAAAAGTTTCGAACGGAATTGAAGGAGTTTCGAAGAAAAAAGTACCTTGTTATTAATTTTGTAAATAATTTCGCGATAAAACTCAGATGTTTTCTGTTTATTGATTGTATAGTTATTGAAACAAAAATGTTGAAGTATAAACAACTTGATGATTGCTTCGGTTCCAGTCTCCTCTATGTTATTTGATCGGAGATTATACATCAACAGATAGCAACAAATAAGTGTAAACACGCATAATAGGATTTAATGATTGTAATTCACTCTGAAAATAATTCATTCTTTTCATATTTGAATATGCGTTTTTTATTTTGAAATATTTCATATGTCCTCGCTCATTTTCCATAATTTGAAAAATATATTTCTCATTTCAGTCGAAAAGGCTGGCGGAAAAGGTCTCCCCTGCATAGTGGACGTGAGAGATGAGAAATCCGTGCAGAATGCTGTACAAGAGGCGGTGACAAAGTTCGGAGGTATTGACATACTTATCAACAATGCATCGGCGATATCATTAACTGGGACTGCAGAGACTGAAATGAAACGATACGACCTCATGCACAGTGTAAATACGAGAGGAACATTCATGGTGTGAGTTCGAGTTTTTTCTATAGGATATATTTGCATTCGAAAAAAACTAAGAACCCGATGGCGCGACCAGTCGGAAAGGTAGATTTCAGAATTCAATTATTGATTCTGAATATGCCATCAATCAAGCTGACGAATCATGTGTCAGAAAAAATAGGACATTAGTTGGGCATAGACGAACATATTTTCTGTCAGATTCGCACGCGGCGAGCAGAAGTGACGTATACATCCGTACATTTATGCGGGACTTGGTTTACCCCATGAACGTACACATTTCATCGGCGTGAACTTTAAGGTAGTTCCGCCACGAGACAGTTGAGTTAGGAAATTATTAAAATTTGGCATACGTATCGTTTAACATGTGAACAACAACTCTATAGAATTTTAACAAGTTTCACCATCCCGAACCCGAGATATATATAATTGAAGTTGACTCAATTAACACGTAACATATGGACCATGCATAGGCAAACAGCACATTATTAATTCTACCGTTAGTACTAAAATTAAGAAGTTTATGAAAAACAAGAAAGAGCTAGAGCAGGATATCACAGATATTGTGAAAAAAAATCAAAGTGATTGACCATCTAGTTTCACAGATATAATCAAAACTACTCTCGTTATTGAAAATAGTCCACGGGGAAGTGCACATTAATAATTCGGGCTCTTAGAGAAAATGCGGATTGTGCCAGGGGACTTTTTAAGAGCTAGAGCAGGATATCCCAGATATTGTGAAAAAAAATCAAAGTGATTAACTATCTAGTTTGACAGATATAATCAAAACTACTCTCGTTATTCAAAATAGTCCACGGGGAAGTGCACAGCCTAAAGGGGGGTCGTAGAGAAATGCGGATTGTGCCAGGGGACTTTTTAAAGAAGGACGGGGGACCATTTGAGGGTCTGAACGCGAAAAAAAAACTACTCCTAGTTGACCCCATCGATTTCAACGATACCCCCCTTCCCCCCCTAAAAAAAACTTCAAAAAGAGTACTACGAAAAAGTCCATTGAAGTTTTATCGAAAAACGATAATTTTTACCCATGACGTATGATTTCTAGTGAGGGGGGAGGGGGGTCCCGGGTCTAAATTTTTTTATTTTGCTGCGCTTTTCGGGGACATAAATTTTTTGAGTTGCCGACTTTTTATAACGAAAAAATTTTCTAGAGTCGATTGGGGGGGCAAGTGCCCCCCTTCAAAAAATTTTTTTTTCGCTTTTCAAATCTAAAAGTCCTGAAATTTTTCGATTCCGTCGAAAATAATTTCCTAATTTAAGTGTCTCGTGGCGGAACTACCTTAATGCAGTTAGCGTGGCTTGCGAACTCTTAAAATTTCCAAAGAGGCACAGCCACAAAAATCCGTCGCGCAAATCGAAAGGCCCCCATTTATTGGCGAGCGCGGTCGGCCAACATTGTTGGCGTTTTTTTTAGAGGCTGTTCGCCGCTCCCGCCACTCACGCGCGAACATTGTGTCGTTGGGATTTGGGTTTCTCAATATTTAATTATGCGTAACGCCCGCGTGGAGCCCTATTTTCAACGTTGAATAAAAATTATAAATAATTGAGATAGAGTTCCTTGAGTGAAAACTTTTCCATGGGATATTTCCCCCTCTTCAAGAATCTGTTTTATCTACTATTTTATCATGAATAGTTTTTGAGCTATTGCTAAAAAACTAGGGCCAATTTTTTGTTTTTTGTTAAAAAATCGCAAATTTTCGTTTTCGGAAAAAATCGAAAAGTACGTCTATCTCAGAATAACTTCCCGAATCGAATGAGCCATCGCTCATATTTATAGTAGACTAGGGGCGATTTTTCGCAGGAAACTCCCTTCACGACCAGACTATTATACCAAATCACACTGGTTGAAAATTCTAAAGAAAATTGAAAACATTTTGTTCCCAATATTGGAATGGAATTGATTCATCCTCAATTATATTCAATATCACAAACATATTGTATGGAAAATTAGGAACAGCTTGGGTAATTTTGAGTTAATCTGAATTGAGTTCTCAGAACAATCGTTTTTTTTAAATATAATGTGAATTCAACTTCCACTTGATTTAAGTTGTTCCTAATGGGTTGTTCTCAACAAGATCTATTTTCAATAAGTTTTTCATCCAATCAAAGATGTTTCCTGCAGTTATGTTATGTTCTTCTCTCTCCAATCCAAAGATTATTATGTTATTATTTTTCTGACCCCTTTCAAGTTGTTCAACTTTTGTTTTAATTCCTCGTTCCTATAATTAGCAGTTGAATAATTTCCTCAATTTTCAAACAAAGCTTAACTTCAACTGCTTGTATTGCCGACTTCAATTCCTAGTTCCCTTCAATTCAATTCATCCAGAAGTTGT
Source organism: Gonioctena quinquepunctata (assembly GCA_018342105.1). Classification (NCBI taxonomy): domain Eukaryota; kingdom Metazoa; phylum Arthropoda; class Insecta; order Coleoptera; family Chrysomelidae; genus Gonioctena; species Gonioctena quinquepunctata. The sequence goes on from JAFIRS010000333.1 coordinate 544,357, forward strand.
TTATTTGAATTCTTCGTACCGGACATCGCTTTTCGTATATGGTCACCTTTATTCTTATCTTTATCTGGTTCGATAAAAACGCGCTGGATGATATGGTGAGGATTTGTTTGTTTATATGTTCCATGATCAATCTCACTACTTGACCTTTGCACAAATATTTATTCCACTAATTTCATATCATTCGAAAGCAGTTCCTCATATGGATGATTATGTAGTTTAAATATATATATATATATATAAATATATATATATATATATATATATATATATATATATATATAGAGAGAGATATAATATATTTACGAATCCAAGAGAGCCCACCATCCGCCAACAGATGTTTCATGGTTTCCCAATCATCAGGACGGCTTGTGGACTCTTTCAAATTCGTATCAAATATCTCATAGTGCTAATACCTACCGGCAAGTACGAAAATGTGAAAAACATCAAATTATAGATAGTGACACATATAATCTGTGTATTGAAGCTTAGACATGTTATCGTGGAATTTTAATGACACGAAATTTCGTGCAAATTAATGAGTCACTAACAGGTGTCAGCATAGGCCAATCCACGACACCAATAGTCGTACTGAGTTACGCAAAACAAATAACGCGAGAAAGAGAAATTCGTTACGGATCCATCATCCGCCAACAGCTGTTTCATGGTTTCCGAATCATCAGGACGGCTTGTGGTCTCTTTCAAATCTGTATCAAATATCTCATAGTGCTAATACCTACCGGCAAGTACGAAAATGTGAAAAGCATAAAATTATAGATAGTGACACCTATAATCTGTGTGTTGAACGTGGAATTTTTAACATTCCACGACAAGTCTAAGCTTCAATACACAGATTATAGGTGTCACTATCTATAATTTGATGCTTTATATATATATATATATATATATATATATATATATATATAATTGTCTTTGACATATCAATTTTAACAGGTTTATTCAGGAGGCATTACAAAGCACTCTATACTACATAGTTGACCATACAATATAAGAACTAATCACTTCACTTCACACTTCACTAAATATAATACAACTACTACTAAATGACTACTAAATGAATCAATCACAGTTTACAACTAAAATATTGGCACAACACTGTATCTGAATCACGTACGGTTAGGCTGGCCTCTCACATACGTCAACAACGATGAGAATATCCATAACGGTCGTTCGTCGGACTTTCTCGAAGTCGGTAGATGTTTTCTTGGAATTGTGACGTCGCGCAAGGCAAACATACGGTGGCGTTTCAAGAAGGACCTCGAACTTTCTGTGACGTCATAGGCGGTCGGCCACGCTACCTGCTTGGGGTTTTCCGTAGATCCATACAACGGCAATGGAGTACTGTATCCGTAACAATAAACCACTCAATATTGAAAATTGCATCGCATTGCAACTAGTAGGAATTAACGCTTGGATATAGTGGGTACTGGGGACTGGAAATTCAGACACTATTTAATTATTGCTAACGTTTCGAAAATCGTATATTTTCTTCTTCAAAGCTATACATGAGTTGTGTGGTGGAAATAATACATATAGTAAGACATGGATTGTAAAAAAACGCCAAACAATATGCAGAAAGGACATTCGATTTGTATTCATAATTCTAAAACCACACACGTTGGTTGGGTTGGGTTATTCACTCAACCAACCTTTTTTGTGGGTGGAGCTGTTCAGTGCAATATGTAAAAATAAAAATGATCCAGTGTAATAGTGATAATGTCACTAACATTTTCTTTTTTAAAGCACATATCCATTTCTTTCTTTGCTCCAATTTCCATGCCTATTTTGGGAAAATGAAAAAATTTACACAAACTACTTTTCCATTATTTGTGCAGTTCACAACACAGAAGTATGGTGATCCAATTCCTTCTTGAGTTCATAAACAGCGCAAAGTTAAGACACCTAATTCAACGTGGAATTATCAAAATATATTTGACAGTTCCGATATGTTTGACATTTCTGCCACAGCGTGCACTGCGATCGATTTGACTGTCCCCACCCAGTTCTTCGCATATACCCAATACAGAGCAAACAAAAAATATTGAATTCCTTAAGAAACATCAACGGTAGTTTACAAAGATTTTATGTTTTTGTGACCATCTAAGAGAAATACTTCGGATGAAAGTTGTGGAACTCATGTTATAAAAATGAAAGATTGAGAATTTTCTCAATTTTGTCGAATTTGACAAAATATTGGAAACCGCTGTTCGCCGCTGACTTGCTCCGAGCCGTAAGGAAACATCGGCCATTTCTGGATGAGGTAGATACAATCACAACTAGTAGATGAGGTCAACACACTTTGAAGCACTTAACGAATCACAACTTAAAAGAAATATGTTGTAAGAATGACAGGTAAATAGTGTTACCAGGTAGTGTTTTCAAGATTCTCGTTGGGAATTAGAAAGCTGTCAACGAACGAACGTTTTTCAGAGTCGACTACTGTTAGATCTTACTCAGTAACCAATCAGAAAACAGTACACGAGAAGTGATTTGAACATTCTTGACTTTGTCTTTTGCTGAAGTTTGTTCTTACCACTAGACACCGAACTGTTCCGTGCGTATTTTGAAGTAGTAAATTCCAATTCTCATTCATTCTCACTGCAAACACAACCATTTTGACATTCGTTTGTTTATATTGATATTTTGGATGGGTCTTATATAGGAAAATAACGACGAGAACATTCGTAACGGTCGTTCGTCGGCCTTTTTTGAAGTCGTTAGATGTATTCCGATTATTCCAGAGTTTTCTTTGAATGTTTGACGTTAGGCTAAGTGAACATGCAGTGGCGCATTGTATTCGGCAGTGACGTACGGTATTCCATTTCGTAACAATACCTTTCATCGATATCTTGGATGGGTCGAATCGGTCGAGTAGTTTTAAAATGAAGACTGAAAAATTGAAAAAAATTCTCAATCTTTCATTTTTATAACATGAGTTCCACAACTTTCATCCGAAGTATTTTTCTTAGATGTTCACAGAAACATAAAATCGTTTAAACTACCGTTGATGTTTTTTAAGGAATTCAATATTTTTTGTTTGCTCTGTATTGGGTGTATGCGAAGAACTGGGTGGGGACAGTCAAATCGATCGCAGTGCACGCTGTGGCAGAAATGTCAAACATATCGGGACTGTCAAATATATTTTGATAATTCCACGTTGAATTCGGTGTCTTATCTTTGCGCTGTTTATGAGCTCAAGAATTAATTGGATCACCATACTTGTGTTGTGGACTGCACAAATAATGAAAAAATAGTTTGTGTACATTTTTTCATTTTCCCAAAATTGGCCTGGAAATTGGAGCAAAGAAAGAAATGGATATGTGCTGTAAAAAAGAAAATGTGAGTGATATTATCACGATTTTACTGGATCATTTGAATTTTTACATATTGCACTGAACAGCTTCACCCACAAAAAAGGTTGGTTGGGTGAATAACCCAACCCAACCAACGTGTGTGGTTTTAGAATTATGAATGCAAATCGAATGTCTTTTCTGCATATTGTTTGGCGTTTTTTTACAATCCATGTCTTACTATATGTATTATTTTCACGACACAACTCATGTATAGCTTTAAAGAAGAGAATAGACGATTTTCTAAACGTTAGCAATAATTAAATAGTGTCTGAATTTCCAGTCCCCAGTACCCACTATATCCAAGCGTAAATTCCCACTAATTGCAATGCGATGCAATCTTCAATATTTAGTGGTTTATTGTTACGAATACAGTACTCCATTGCCGTTGTATGAATTTACGGAAAACCCCAAGCAGGTAGCGTGGCCGACTGCCTATGACGTCACAGAAAGTTCGAGGTCATTCTTGAAACGCCACCGTATGTTTGCCTTGCGCGACGTCACAATTCCAAGAAAACTCTGAAATAATGAGGATACATCGAGAAAGTCCGACGAACGACTGTTATGAATATTCTCATCGTTATTGACCTATATGAGAGGCCAGCCTAACCGTACGTGATTCAGATACAGTGTTGTGCCAATATTTTAGTTGTAAACTATGATTGATTCATTTAGTAGTCGGAGTACCTTATTGTGTTGTATTTAGTGCAATTATGTGTAATAAACGAACGATGATTAGTTCTTGTATTGTATGGTCAACTATGTAGTATAGAGTGATTTGTAATGCCTCCTGAATAAACCTGTTAAAATTGGTATGTCAACCTACATAATCATTCATATGAGGAACTGCTTTCGAGTGATATTTGTGTGTGTGAAAGGTCAAGCAGTGAGATTGATCATAGAACATATAAACAAACAAATCCTCACCATATCATCCAGCGCGTTTTTATCGAACCAGATAAAGATAAGAATAAAGGTGACCATATACGAAAAGCGATGTCCGGTTCGAAGATTACAAATAAACAACTTCTGGATGAATTGATGAAAGGGAACTAGGAATTGAAGTCGGCAATACAAGCAGTTGAAGTTAAGCTTTGTTTGAAAATTGAGGAAATTATTCATCTGCTAGTTATAGGAACGAGGAATTAAAACAAAAGTTGAACAACTTGAAAGGGGTCAGAAAAATAATAACATAATAATCTTTGGATTGGAGAGAGAAGAACATAACATAACTGCAGGAAACATCATTGATTGGATGAAAAACTTATTGAAAATAATCTTGTTGAGAACAACCCATTAGGAACAACTTAAATCAAGTGGAGGTTGAATTCACATCATATTAAAAAAAAAACGATTGTTCTGAGAAACACCACAATTAGTCATAAGTAGATCAACAACTCAATTCAGATTAACTCAAAATTACTCAAGCTGTTCCCAATTTTCCAAACAATACATTTGTGATATTAAATATAATTGAGGATGAATCAATTCCTTTGGGAATTTCAAATCGAAACGGTAGAAACTAAATTCATTGATGAATTACAAAATACATATTAAAATACTCCACAATAATATCAGGAGTGTTATTAATAATCTAGATGGAATGAAAGTATTGATTGAAGAAACGAATAATATTTTCGACATAGTTGTTCCATCTGAGACTTGGCAAGTTGGAGATAAAGATATTTACAATATTGATGGATACAATCTTATCTATAATTGCGGCATTATAAATCAATATGAAGGAGTAATTATTTTTATTAAAAAAAAACTTGCACTTTAGTTATGATATAATATAGGTACCCATGAAATAAAAATTATAGAACTAAAAATCAAACTCCAAAATAAAATCATATATTGAACATCTATATACAGATCACCATCTACATCTACCAGTATTTTCATAGAAAGTTTATCCGAATATCTAGAACACTGCGAAGATAAAAACATGAATATTCATATCCTAATGTGTGAAATTAGTATCAATATAATGAAAAACGAGGACACAACAAATAACTTTTTGAATGTCCTAAATGCTCATGGATTCATATCACATATTAACACGGTAACAAGGGCCTCCTCCGGCACTTGTATTGATCACTGCTCCGTAAAAGATGCATCAAATTACTTTGAATGTAATCTATTCATCTTTGAAACCGATATTCCTCAATTGTACTACAAATCGTCACGCCTGAAATTGAACAACAATATCGGAATAAAAAAAAAATCGTTGATGATTTATACTCATCAGATGATATTGAAGTTGCCACTGAAATATTCATTCGAAAAGTGAATAACATTGTAGAACAGAGTACAAATACTGTAAAAGTTAGGAGACGAGATATAAAGAGGAACCCATGGATAACTGATGGTACACACCAATCAATTCAGAAAAAAATAAACCAAAAAATATATAAACATAATGAAAATAGATTGAAAAAAGTAATGACAGAATACATTTTTTATTGATTTGTTGAAAATATGAACAGGATGTTCATAAAATCAGTTGTTTTCTGTTAGACATTCACAAAAAATAACTTCATTTTTATCGGTGATTTTTCAATTCACAGAAAAATCTTTCTATCAATATTCAACAATATTCAACAAAAATTGAATATTACAGAAAAAAAAAGAAAATACCAGAGGAGAATCATCGAAACTCTGGAAAACGATAAATTATATCTCAAACAAAAAAAGCAACACAGAAGAACTAAAAGAGATTCAAATTAATAATGATAGCAAAATTCATGATTTCAAACAGATGGCCAATGCATTCGCCAGATATTTCACCCAAGATTTAAAAAAATAACCCTAAAATCAGTATGATGAATTCATATTTTCTATGAGAGACCAATGAAGCTACTCTGAACTTGAAAAATAGAAAATAACCTGGAATTGACACACTTCGAGCAGAAACTATTGAAGTGATTGCCAGAGAGCTGGCAACACCTCTAACATACCTGATCAACTGGTCTTTCAATTGTGGAGTATGTGTAACCCCATTGAAAATTGCAATCATTTCGCCAATATTTAAATTAGGAAATAAACTAAAAGTAGAAAACTACCGCCCGATATCTGTCATAACAAACTTTTCAGAAATTTTCGAAACCATTTTAAAATCCCGTATCAAGAAATACTTACATATATAAAAATAAAGTACTCGGATTTCAACTAGCCAAATCAACAGTAGATGCGATAACACTCCTCACTGATCAAATTAGTTAAAATATTGATGAAAAATCACTATCCTTTTGCATATTTGTTGACTTGAAAAAAACTTTTGATACTATGAGTCACAACCAGCTACTAGAAGTATTTGAGAGCATCGGATTTAGAGATAAATTTAACCAACTACTGCACAGCTGTCTGAACGAAAGAAAACAATGTGTGAAAATCAAAGATACCTATAGTGACTTTGAAATAGTGGCATACGGGGAACCACAGGGAACCGTCTTGGGACCGATTCTTTTTAACCTTTATCTGAACGACCTCTTTTCGTTAGATGTGGAAGGAGACATAATAAGTTTTGCAGACGACACAAAAAATCAGAATCATGGAACTCACTGAAAGGAAAGGTTGAACAAAATTTCAAAGCCATTATTCAGTGGTTTGAAAGTAGATTACTGAGTATAAATTTAACTTAAACCTTCTACATGACTCTCACTTCCTATGCCAAAAATCTACCAAGCTTTAGTTTAATTTCAGTAAAATATGATGATGTAAGCCTAACTATCTCACCAGTAAACAAAATAAAATATCTTGGTATATTTATAGACTCCCACCTTACATGGACGCACATATTGATTACTTGGTCAAAAAAGTGCTTAGTGTTACTTATAGACTCAAACACATGATACCATACTTACAAATTGCTCAGATGCGCATGCTATACTATGCTCTATTTGAAACCCACCTCTCATACGGTATAGTTGCCTGAGGAGCAGATGGCGCTATTTTAATAAAGAAATATCGAACAAATTCAAAAATCAGTATTGAAAAAGATTTATTTGAAAAAAAGAACTTGCCCCACAGACATTATACAGAGTGGCCACTTTTTTAATGGGATTGTATTGGTAACTTTTAAACCGTAAGAGTTAGAAGGTCGGTCAAATGAAGAAAAAGTTGCATACATAGAAGCATTGTCAAGCAGTTCAAACAAATCGAGATTATCATGGCCGGTTATTGAGATATCATAAGAAAAGTAAATTCTGTCATTTTGATTTTTCTTTTTTTCCCACTTTATTTCGAATATTATCAAAAAATGTCACGGGAGTTTTTTATTCGACAGTGAATTATGTTCAATTTGACATAATCAGATTTCGTATCCAACGTTTCGTACGCTCTGGGCCACCCTCAACCTCATTTTTTTCAATACGGACCTGCATATTTCATGACACTTTTCGAAATAACTTTTAACGCTGAATTCAACGATATATCAAACAATGTTATTCAAAGTTGATTTTCCGGTGATTTTGACCCTCATCCAAATTTCTTTGGGTCGGATCTGTATTACATTTAGGTACCTTTAGTTTAATTAACAACATGCAATACATTTCGATAAGAAAATCAACTTACTCATCTTCAACTGAATGGAACGTAACAGAATCAAAGCACGAAACAAGTAATAATTATTTACAAATTTCAAGAGGTGAAAATTCATAATAATTAAACGAAACTATCATTTAATGAAAGAAAAATCAAATGATTATTCGAAAGTAAATGATGAACATTAATGAAGTGAGTGTTCGAAATGTCCACCATTTTGTAAAATGCACTTTGCGGTTCTGGAACTCATACTTCTTATACATTTGCTTATTTCGTCTCCTTGAATACCTTCCAATACATTCTCAATCTTCTCGCGAAGAATCTCTATTGTCGTGTTCGTAGTATCATGGATTTTATTTTTGAGATATCCTCACAAATAAAAATCCAGCGGACTCAAATCCGGAGATCTGGCAGGCCATGCTACTGGACCTCTTGTTCCAATCCATGAATCGGGAAAAGTTCGATTTAGATAGTCTGTGACTATTCTTGAGTTGTGTGGACCACATCCGTCTTGTTGGAACCATGGACTATTACGCCGATACCGTATAGGAAGATCATCCAACATTTCTTCTATAATTTCTACATATTTTGCTCCAGTTAGGTTGCCGTTAATAAAATAGGGTCCCAGTAATTTATTATTCAACAAACCGCACCATATGTTCAAAGAAAAACGATATTGATGTCTAACTTCATGAATTAAGTGAGGATTTTCTGTGGCATAAAAATGTTTGTTCCTTCGATTGAACATGCCAGAATTTGTGAATGTCGTTTCGTCTCCCCAAATGATATTGTGCGCAAAATTGTTGTTATTCCGCACCTTCCGTTGAAACCAATTACAGAATTGCAACCTTCTCTCAGGATCATTGCGATATAGTTTTTGCACGGCTTGGTATTTATAGTCATGGTATCCGCGTCTCTTGAGTATTTTATCAACAGCACTTTTTGATAAATTGCATTCACTGGCCATAGTTCTCGATCCTATTCCTGGATTCATTCGAATTTGGGCCAGAACATTGATGTCATTGATCTGCTCGTTTCGTCGTACATGAGGACCTCTAGGTTTGATGAATGAATTGTGCAAGTAACGTTGTAGATAAACGTCGAAACATTTTGATATTTGGTGTTATTCTTTCAGGATATAATTCACCATACCTTTGTTGTGCTTCGAACGAATTTCTTTATAGTTTTATGTACACTTCGTACATATCTCTCTCCTCTTCATTTGTGTATCTTACCATATCGAATAAGTTAAATTGAAATTACTCAGAAAAGTATTTAATGACAAGTTCTTGTGACACAATAATCCACGAAGTGACAAATAATATGACATTTCTTGTTATGTTCTTTTTTATCCACGGCTTACTACTTGAAAATAGTACATTCAATAAACCTAGAGTTGTGTGTATGTAAGAAAAAACAAGTCTATCAACGATATCAATGTTCTGACTCAAATTCAATAGAACCCAGAAAAAAAATCGAGAACTGTGGCCAGTGAATGCAATTTATCAAAAACTGCTGTTAATAAAATAGTCAAGAGACGCGAATACAATGATTTTGAATTTGAATACCAAGCCTTGCAAAAATAATATCGTAATGATCTCAAAATGAAGTTTGATTCTGTAATTTGTTTCAACGGAACAAATGACAAATCCAACAATAATGATTCCTCGCGAGAAGATTGAGAATGTATTGGAAGGTATTCAAGGAGACGAAATAAGAAGTATGGGTTCCAGAACCGCAAAGTGCATTTTACAAAATGGTGGACATTTCGAACACTCACTTCATTAATGTTCATCATTTACTTTCGAATAATCATTTGATCTTTCTTTCATTAAATGATAGTTTCGTTTGATTATTATGAATTAGGTTTTTCACCTCTTGAAATTTGTAAATAATTATTACTTGTTTCTTGCTTTGATTCTGTTACGTTCCATTCAGTTGAAGATGAGTGAGTTGATTTTTTTATCGAAATGTATTGCATGTTGTTAATTAAACTAAAGGTACCTAAATGTAATACAGATCCGACCCAAAGAAATTTGGATAAGGGTCAAAATCACCTGAAAATCAACTTTGAATGACATTGTATGATATATCGTTGAATTTAGCGTTAAAAGTTATTTCGAAAAGTGTCATAAAATATGCAGGTCCGTATTGAAAAAAATGAGGTTGAGGGTGGCCCAGAGCGTACGAAACGTTGGATACGAAATCTGATCATGTCAAAATGAGGATAATTCACTGTCGAATAAAAAACTTTCGTGACATTTTTTGATAATATTCAAAATAAAGTGGGAAAAAAAGAAAAATCAAAATGACAGAATTTACTTTTTTCATGATATCTCAATAACCGGCCCTGATAATCTCGATTTGTTTGAACTGCTTGACAATGCTTCTATGAATGCAACTTTTTCTCCATTTGACCGACCTTCTAACTCTTATGGTTTAAAAGTTACCAATACAATCCCATTGAAAAAGTGGCCACTCTGTATTAGAAACATCCATTTTGGATATCAGACAATTTTACTTTCTAAAAACCGTATTCAGACAACACACAAATAAACATGAACTGAAAAAAATAGAACACAATTATGAAACTCGCAACAAAATCAATTCATATGTCCTGAAATCTCAGAAAAATACCCTATTCTTATCTAGCTCCTCGGCTATATAATCAAATCCCAATAGAAATAAAAACTATTGGTAGCAAAAATGTATTCAAAACTGAACTTGAAATCTGGATCTTAAACTTGCCAACACCGATATGTTGACATAATATATATTATTTAAAATATAAAAAATTTTTTTAATTATTCCTTTTTAAATTTTTTTAGTATTTTATTACATGTATAACCAATTAATTCTAGCATTTTAACCTACTCAGTAAAACCTATTGTTTGTAGTATTTTAACCTTATTAGTATAAATTATTATTTCTAGTATTTTAACCTATTTAATTCTAGTATTTCATTACATGTATAACCGATCTCACGCCCTGGCTTATTTCCACGTAAGAGTTTTATGTTTTATTATTATCATTATTTTGTAAACTTATCGATCTTCATAACTACTAGGAGCTATACAGAGGTGCGTTCGACTATTAACTCCATCGAGTATAATTTACTAAATAGCGTTCGAAAATCGTAAAGTTGTGTATATTTTACCATAAGACTGTCGTTCGAAAATACCCGAGTATTCGCTACCGAATTAACTCTTGTAACTCTACAAAATAGCTGGGTTTATTTTCCTCCACAAAATTAACAAAACTCTGGGGGACGGAAAATCCCTTTATGCTGTGTCTCACACTCTCACAGCCAATCCAAGATTGAGATTATTTATGTGTATGTTTTTAATAGTGTTCACTGATAATACTGTAACGAACCTAGGCCGGACCTGTCGCCTCACATGTTGCCGTCGACAGCGATGAGATCATCCCCGGAGATATTCGAGAACCATCCAGTCCCTTTTCCGCGTAATGCAACGGTCAATATTGGAAACAATTGGAACATGCCGTCGCCAACTGGAAGAATTCGAAACATCGAGAATGCTGTATCGGAGATAAATAGACCGCCCTCAAGAGGGAGAAGACAGTCTGAACGAGCCCATACCATCGAGCTATACAGTAGCGTAGTTAATAACATAAATTAAGTTGTAGATTAAGTGTTAAATAAATTAGTTAAACCAAGTTAAGTTTATTTACGTTACAATTGGTGTCGGAAGTGAGATTTTGAAAATAAACAAGTGATCGTGGAGTGGATAGTCAGAAAAATAAATTGATAGACCTTTTTGTACGCCCAAAAATAGACAGTGGCCCGGTTTTCGCGAAGTGGACAATTGTGCGTGGGAATATAAACTGCTACACTGTTCGCGTGAAACAGACAATAGACTGGTGGCCCGTGGAAAAGAATTCGCGAAGTGAATTTTTAACAAACTGATAAACTTTTCGTGTAAAACAGACTGATACCTCGTCAAAGACAAAATGTGTTCAAGAAAAGTGCGCCTTGCGGATTTGAAGGTAGCGGAATTGAAACAGGAATTGGAGGAAAGGGAACTGGAAACAACAGGTAAAAAGCAAGTACTCCAGGAAAGACTTGCAGAAGGACTTATACAAGAAGGTGAGGACCCCGAAACATTTTTATTCGAAGTTCCCGGAGGTGATTTGAGTCCGATAATAGAATCCTTGAAAGAAGAGCTGCAACAAAATTCGAGGACTTTGGAAGAGAATGCTAGAAATGTGGAAGAGAAGCTTGAAGAAAATTCTAGAAATCTGGGAGAAGCTTCAAGAAAATTCTAGAAATCTGGAAGAGAAGCTTCAAGAAAATTCTATAAATCTGGAAGAGAAGCTTTCTAGAAATCTGGAAGAGAAGCTTCAAGAAAATTCAAGAAGCCTGGAAGAAAATTCTAGAAATCTGAAGAGAAGCTTCTAGAAAATTCAAGAAGCCTGGAAGAGAAGTTCCTGGAAAACACTGAAGGCCTAAAAATAGAATTGTGTGGTGTGGCTAAATTTCTAGAAGAAAGAATGGGAACCGTTGAGACAGAGATAGATAAAATTAGGGAGCAAATGAACACGGAGGTAGATAAAATAAAGGAAACGATCAGTAAGCTGGAAAACAAATTAATAGTGCGTCCTCCACAGAGATGGTTAACGAAAATGCAATGCTGGACTTGAGTTTGAACGTGGATAAAGTTCAAGAGGGTATAAAAGATGTCAAGGTCATTTCAGAAATAGGAAGCTTTCCATGAAGCCGCCTCAGTTCGACGGAAAACTCCATGGGCAAATTACCGCCGGCAGTTTGAAGCAGCGGCCAAAGCAAACGGATGGAATGCAGGGAAAGAGCTGTAGCACTGACACTTGCATTACGTGGAGAAGCGACAAATATTCTACAAACCTCACCGCCCAAGAACAGGAGGACTATGATCAGCTGATTAAACATCTAGAATTACGATATGGCCACGCCCATTTGGAACACGTATACCACTCCCAGCTGAAAAATCGCTGCCAAAATCGGGCGAATCCTTACAAGAATTCGAAACTGACATTGCACGCTTGGTTCGTCTCGCATATCCAGCCACACCAGAAAATGTAATGGAGCGACTAGCGGTTCAAGCATTCCTGGATGGACTCCGTGACCAAGAAACCAGACAAGCGTTGATATTAGCTCGTCCAACACATCTCGTAGACGCACTGGCACGAGCTTTGAATTTGAGGCAGCAAAACAATGCTGCAAAAGCCAAAGTAAAGTTCAAACGATTGAGGAAGACTCACAGGAGCCTGCTAACTTGGAAGCTGCCATAAGAAAAGTGATGAAGGAAGTGTTGCCTGAGAAAAGACATATAAGATGCCGGAATTGTCGCAAAATTGGACATGTGCGTAGCAAATGTCCAACATTCATCGACTCCGATGCAGGAAAACTAAGAAAGGTCGATGAGAAGGGCAATCGTCGGCATGTGTCCGGCAAGCCCCGGTTAACAACGCATATGTCGCTATGCTTCAACGACAGAACAAGGGTGTCTTCGTAGACGGTCTCATCAATAACGAGCCTTGCACCATGCTGCTAGATACAGGTGCGACTAGGACAATTCTCGGCCTTCCTTTGCCAGAACACCGGAACGGATTGAACTGACAACTTGAAGCTACGCACAGCAACAGGGAGCCAGCTACGTATATGGCGAGCTACCGATTGAAATAATTTTGGGCAACACTAAAGTGAAACATCAGGCACTTGTAGCGGACATCGAAGACGATGCAATCATCGGAATGGACATCATGAATTCCAGAGGGTTTGAATTGATTTCAAAGACGGCGTCCTACGAGCCAACGGAGAAGAGCGTGGTACTGCATGGGAGAAGTGAAGAGTTGATCCGGGTGCTGTTGGCGGAAGATATAAGCGTACCTGAGAGGGCGGAAACCATCCTGGAGGCTCGCCGGGACGGGAGTGCGAGCAGTGGAGACGGGATGATGTTCGAGCCCAAACTTCATGATGAGAAAATTGGACGAGGGATTGCCCTAGGGAAAACCCTGTTACGTGCTGAAAATTTGTACCGGTAAGGGTCATGAATGTCAATTACTTTCCAGTGACCTTAAAGAAAGGAACAATTTTAGGGCACTGCTCGTCAGTTTCATCTGTGATCCGGGGCGTACGAGGTACGATTAGCCAACCCAACAACTTGCCCACAGAACTAGAAAATTAGTTGCCATCTCTTCCAAAGACATAAACCAGCTCAACAGCCCAAACTAAGAGATTTAGTCAAAAGTACCAAGACATCTTCGATACCGGACAAGGAAAAGGGTCGAACTAATGTGGTCCAGCACAAGATTGATACTGGGGTGCCCGACCGATCCGGCAATCAGCAAGAAGACTTCCTCTTGCCAAGAAGGAAGAGGCTGACAAAATAGTCAGCGATATGGGAAAAGAAGGAGTTATCGAACCATCTGACAGTCCCTGGTCCTCCAGTCGTACTGGTGAAGAAAAAGGATGGATCGACACGCTTTGTGTAGACTATCGCCAACTTAATAATGTCACGAAGAAGGACAGCTACCCTCTCCCGAGAATAGATGACACCCTAGACACGTTGGCTGGTTCCACGATTTTCTCGACCCTTGATCTGAAGAGTGGATACTGGCAAGTAGAACTCGCTCAGGAAGATCGAGAAAAGACTGCTTTTACCATCGGCTCAGGATTGTGGCAGTTCACCGTTATGCCATTCGGGCTCTGTAATGCTCCCGCCACATTCGAAAGATTGATGGAAACAGTACTGAAGGGACTCTCATGGAACACGTGTCTAGTGTATCTCGACGACATAATTGTGGTCGGCAGATCGTTCGAGGACCACGTGAAAACTTGGAGGAAGTATTCCTGCGATTGAGGAACTCCGGATTGAAGCTGAGCCCTAAGAAATGCCACCTGTTCCAAAAAGAAGTACGATACCTCGGCCACGTTGTCTCTGGGGAAGGAGTAGCAGTGGATGACCAGAAGATCAAAGCTGTTAAGGATTGGCCCATCCCAAAAGACATTCACCAACTTCGAAGTTTCCTTGGTTTGTGCACATACTATCGCCGATATGTGCTGGGGTTCGCAAACATCGCTAAACCACTGACCAGGCTCACGGAAGGTCAAACAAAGTTCCAGTGGTCCGAAGAATGCCAAGACTCGTTCAGGAAGCTGAAGGGAGCTTTGATTAACGCACCTGTTCTGAGCTATCCCTTACCCAACGGAAGTTCATTTTGGATACGGACGCCAGCAACGTGGGACTTGGAGCTGTCCTATCTCAGATCCAGGAGGGGCAGGAGAAGGTCATTGGTTATTTCAGCAAGACGCTCAGCAAACCAGAGCGCAATTACTGTGTCACCAGGCGAGAGCTGTTAGCTGTTGTAAAGGGAGTGGAGCACTTCTACAAGTACGTGTATGGAAGAAGATTCCTGTTGAGAACTGACCATGCAGCTCTCAAATGGCTCTTACAGTTAAAAACGTTGGATCGAGAGACTCCAAGAATTCGATTTCGAGATCGAACATCGAGCCGGAACTAGCCATAAGAATGCAGATGCCTTGTCGCGAAGACCATGTCCAGATGATTGCTCACATTGCCGACGAGCAGAAGAGAAAGAAGCAACACTTTGTAGAACCGCGGCAATGGATGACAACTGGAATGACAGCAAGATCCAGAAAGACCAACAGAGAGACCCCGACCTTGGCTTAGTCGTCAGCTGGAAGAAGGGCAATCGAAGACCATCATGGCAGGAAGTCGCAGGTTACTCGCCGGCTGTTAAGTCCTATTGGGCACAATGGAACTCTCTTATTCTGGACAATGGGATCCTGAAACGTGTGTTGGAGGCCGATATTGGTGGGGAAGACAGACGCCAAATAATTGTTCCCAGGAACAGAAGAGAGGAAGTGCTGCGGGAAATCCATGATGGAGTCGCCGGAGGACATCTGGGAGTGACGAAGACCCTGCAGAAAGTGAGGCAACGGTTTTACTGGGCCAATTGTCAAGCTGACGTCCAGGACTGGTGCAGGAAGTGCGCGCGCAGAATGGACCTCGAATACGCCCCAAGGCCCCGATGCGTCAGTACAACGTAGGCAGCCCGTTCGAGAGAATCGCCATTGACATCGCCGGCCCGTTTCCCGTATCCGACCACGGGAATAAATACATCCTTGTGGCAATGGACTACTTCAGTAAGTGGGCGGAAGCCTATGCCCTGCCCAACCAGGAAGCCATCACCGTCGCCGACGTCTTGGTGAAAGAGTGGATATGTCGATTCGGTATTCCAATGGAGCTGCACTCGGATCAAGGCAGAAATTTCGAATCCAACCTTTTCCAAGAAATATGTCTACTGCTGAACATCCGCAAGACAAGAACCACGGCCCTACATCCGCAGTCCGATGGAATGGTGGAACGGATGAACAGGACGATCAACCGCCACTTGTCCAAGGTTGTCTCTGACCATCAAAGAGACTGGGACCAGTATCTTCATTTGTTCCTGATGGCCTATCGATCCGCAGTACACGAGTCAACCGGTCAAACTCCTGCTAGTATTATAATGGGCCGAGAACTGCGACTGCCTTGTGACCTGAAGTTTGGGATACCGCCAGGACAAGACACTGCGGGAGAGGACTACGTCAGCAAACTTCGGCAGAGAATGGACGACATCCACGAACGAGTCCGGTTGAACATCCAGAGTGCCAGCGATAAAATGAAGAAGACCTATGACATCAAGGCCGACGCTGGAGGATTTAAGGTTGATACCTGGTTTGCGTAATTGGTGGAAGGCCCGTATAAGATCGTGAAAAGGATAAACGACCTTGTGTACCGAATCCATAAGCCACCCCGAGGGAAATCAAGGGTCGTCCATTTCAACAGGTTGGCCCCTTACGCTGGAAACCATGACCAAGTTCGCACCCTCAAGCCACCGGAGGATGATATGACGTTCGAGAAGTTTATGTCCTTGTATTCAAACGGGCAGAAAGTTCTACATGGGGTTACTAGAGAGGAGTCACGAGACCTTTCGAGGTGCCTGCTGACTACGCACTAGCGCACTGTGTGGCAGAAGATCTTCGAATGTCCAGGGGCATCGCCGTAGTGTTCTCCAAGAAATTTGGTCAACTCCAAACACTGCGGAGCAGAATCCAGAAGTTGGTGGGGTGCTACAGTTGAAGAAAGGCCAGAGAAACATCTACTACCTAGTTACCAAGAGGCATTCCCAAGATAAACCGTCCTATGAAGATGTCTGGAAGAGTCTCACCAAACTAAGAGATACTATGGTGGACCAGAATCTGGTGGATCTAGCAATTCCAAAATTGTCCTGTGGTATTGATGGGTTGGACTGGAGAGTCATAAGAAGTATGCTGGAGGCGATATTCAGATCCAGCGGCGTCAAGATTTTGGTTTGCTGTAACCCTCTTCCACGACCGATCATGAAGACCGTGGAGTGTTACTTCCATCGAACTTCGCGGTGCAGATATGGGGAGTCATGCAGATATCGTCACACTCCAAGGATGAAATTTCGGGACGAAATCTCTTTAAGAAGGGGGCAATGTAACGAACCTAGGCCGGACCTGTCGCCTCACATGTTGCCGTCGACAGCGATGAGATCATCCCCGGAGATATTCGAGAACCATCCAGTCCCTTTTCCGCGTAATGCAACGGTCAATATTGGAAACAATTGGAACATGCCGTCGCCAACTGGAAGAATTCGAAACATCGAGAATGCTGTATCGGAGATAAATAGACCGCCCTCAAGAGGGAGAAGACAGTCTGAACGAGCCCATACCATCGAGCTATACAGTAGCGTAGTTAATAACATAAATTAAGTTGTAGATTAAGTTTAAATAAATTAGTTAAACCAAGTTAAGTTTATTTACGTTACAATACTGTAAGTAATCTTGGAGAAACATATGGTCTACCAAGTCCATACTGTCACACTCGAATTCTTAACCTAGGACCTAATAAGCTGCTTCGAAACCATCACATGACATTCGAATCTATCATTGTTATTCTCTACTATAAATACTAACATCTGATTTACCATTGGCGAACAAGATTCTAGAAAAGTTATCTGCTATTGTCAACAATATTTATCTCCGGTTTTCACCAACTTTCATTGTTCTTGCCATTTTTCGTTTATTTTAACAATAACATAACCTAGGTATATTTCCGATCTCAGAACTCACTGAACTCAGAACCTCCTGCCACTCGGATTTTGTAAACATCTTCAAATAAATTCCGCACCGTTCGAATATTACATGAATAGTATTCAACTCCAGAGTAAATTTAAGAAACCTTCAAATACTTTACTCTACTCTAGGAGTCTATAATCGAACGCACCTCAGTGCTCGTCTAAAGTCCGTTCTTCTCCTACTAATTTTTGAACCACCTGATATATCGCAACGAAATTTGGAGGGCTCAAATAGGAGATAAAAACCTACTTTTTCATGAAAAAATCACAGCTGAAAGTTTTAAAATGGCGGCTGAGCGCCATCTTCAATAATTTTTTTAAATAGAACACCCCATATATTATTCAATTTTTGAAATCTGCTCATAATTCTCAAAAGTTCTCTCTAATACACTTTACTCCTAAATTCGATTGTTTTCGAAATATTAACGTTTGAAAAGTGACATTCAGGTTTAAAATGAAGTATGGATTTTGGTCACTTCCTACTTTTATTTAACCCCAACAATTATTTCATCAAGTGTTCAATGTGGCCCCCTCCTGAATCTTGACAATGAAGTGCCCTATTATAAATAGCTTCTCTCACGTTGATGAAAGTCTGTTCATCTAATTCTTCACATGTATCTATTATTCTGCGATCCAACTCTTCTATTGTTTGGCATTCAGTGACGTAGATTTTTGACTTCAGATACCCCCAAAGGAAAAAATCTAGAGGTGTAAGATCCGGAGATCTTGGTGGCCATTCTATACTTCCCCTGCGACCTATCCATCGCCCAGGAAAGTTTGTATCGAGGAACTCTAGCCATGCGATCGAAGTGGGGAGGTGCCCCATCCTGCTGAAATATGATTTCAAGATTTTCAAACTCTTCCTGATTGTTTAATACAATTTGTCTTATTCGAGGTTCAATCTCAGTATCTAAAAGATTTTTGTAAAGAACTCCTGTAAGATTGCCTCTGATGAAAATCGGTCCAACAACGCGATTGCCTAAAATCCCTGCCCAAACATTCACGTTTTTAGGAAACTGGGTATGTCCCTCTCTAAAAATATGCGGATTAGTATCGCTCCAGTATCGTACATTCTGTTTGTTGACTTTTCCATAAAGAAAAAACGTGCATTCGTCTGCAAAACATACATATTCCGTTCTCCTTTAATTGTTCTTGTTAACCACTCACAAAATTCAACCCTCCGGTCTGGATCATCCTCCGTGAGAGCATGCAGGATTTTAACTTTATAGGGATGAAACTTTTCTTTTTTAGGACTCTTTGGACACTTTTTGAACTTACTCCACAGGATTCAGCAACTGCAGACGGCGACTGAGTCGGATTGATTACCATTTCAGCAACAATTTCTACCTTTTTTTTCTTCTGAAAGAGGCGGTCTTCCTGATCTTGGAGCATCTTTTGGCGTACCAGTTGCTGGGAGCTTATTTAAAAGTTTGCGCAAATATTACCTCGAAATGGGATTCTCGGGAAATCTATCATTGAACATACGGACTGCTAGATGATAATTTCTTCCAGCTTCTCCAAATATCAAAACTGCTTCAAATTTATCGTCTAAACTACGAGCCATGATCACACTTTTCATAAAAGGATTTAGGTGCACAACGGACTATTTGACAGCAGTTCAGTTTGACAATAAACAAGATGTTACCGCGACAACGATTTTTTCCAAGTTGATTGAAAGCAACATTAGTGTTTTTGGTTGGGTTTGAAATGACCAAAATGTCACTTTTCAAACGTTAATATCTCGAAAACAATTGAATTTAGGAGTTAAGTATATTGAAAAAAACTGTTGGGAATTATGAGGAGATTTCGAAAATAGAATAATATACGGGGTGTTCTATTTAAAAAAAATATTGAAGATGGCGCTCAGTCATTTTAGAACTTTTAGCTGTAATTTTTTCATGAAAAAGCAAGTTTTTAACTCCTATTTGAGCTCTCCAAATTTCTGTGGGAATCCCATATTTACTGGTCACAGAGAGTTTTTTAGAATTGTTAAATTGTCGACGAATACATATTATTATTATTATTATATTATTGCAATAGTCACGGACCCCAGTTTCGTAACAGTATGTTGGGTGATATTTTCCAAATCTATAAAGAAACGAAATTTGAACGTATTTTTGTTTGTCGAAAGAACCAGTGAAAAATGAATGGTAAATATTTATAAATATTTATTCCTTATATTTTTTGGAAAATTGACCAACAACATGGTTATCGAAAAAGGAAACATTCTCAGTTGATTATTGAACAGAAAGATTTTTCTGAAAATTGAAAAATATACCATGAATATGAAGTTATATTCTGTAACATCTAACATAAAATAACTACTTCCCCGGCTAAAGATTTGCTGGACATTGAACTACATCTGATGGATATTGTGAAAGTATTCTCGTGGATTTTTCAGAAAAATATTTCTATTCAATATTCAATTGAGAATGTTTCCCTTTTCAACATGAATACCTCCCGAAAGGTTGGAAGATAGCGATTAAAGATTATCTCTCAGTTGCAGATGATTCCACATGTGATTTCATGAACACCCTGTTTATATTTTAAACGAATCAACATGGATATGTTTTGATAGTAGTATTTTGGTGAAATTTGTTTCAACAGTTCCATCATTTATTGTTTTTCAGATCCAAGGAATGCCTCCCTCACTTGAAAAAAAGTAGTCACGCCCACATTTTGAATCTCTCACCACCCTTGAACATGAATCCCATTTGGTTCAAAGATCATGTGGCTTACACAATGGCCAAGTTTGGTATGTCCATGTGTGTTCTGGGAATGCAAGAGGAATTCAAACCCTTCAACATTGCCGTGAATGCACTCTGGCCTAAAACAGGTAGGTTTACTGAATTATTACGGACTATCAGTCTTCATATCCCCTCTCATTATCACAAAATGGATATAATTCTAATGCGATTTTGCAAACAAATATGCCTGATCCTCCAAACTAACTTTAGCCCTCCCCAAAGGTCCATTCGATAAGTAAGATTTCGAGGGCAAAATGAGATTTGAAAAAGTTAAGTTTTTGGCGCCCATGTATTCGAGAAGTATTCGTCTTGTGATTCAAATACATCCATTATTGCGTTGAGACGATGACGTCATATATAAAACGATTCAAAACTTATTCATAGACTTTTGAAACCAAAACTGTTTTTTGGCGCCCATGTATTCAAAACGTATTCATCCTGTGATTCAAATTCATCCATTTTGGCGTTGAAACAATGACGTCATCTATAAAACAATTCAAAACGTATTCCTAGAGTTTTGAAGGCAAATTCAGTTCAAAACATAATTCGTTGATTTGTGATTGTCATAATTCATAATAATACCCCAAATAAATTTAAAATGAAAGATAATGAACTAGGAAATTATATATTAACAATTGAGTTGGAAACCTACAATGAATTATATGGACATCCAAAATATTTGTAATTCACGGTAATTCTTGGCAAACGAATGAATTCATCATTTATTTAATCTTTGGTAAATATCTAGTTACATCACACATGCACTCCGAATATGGGGAAAACACTTTTCTTACGTGTTTTTGCCTCCTGAATACGAATCCGGAAGAAAAATGCGGCGGTCTCATACCGTTTCAGAGTTACATCGCTTTTTCCGAAATAAATTTCAAGCAGTTTTCGACAAAACTCACTCAAAATGCCTCCTTCTTTTAGCATAAACAATACACTTAAATCACTTATTTTTACATTTGACAAAATATCGTCGTTGTTATCGAAAAGATCTTCCTTCTTACACAGTTCGATTCATTTATTACCAACATGAAAAATTAAAAAAGTTAATAAATGTCATCTGTCAAAGAAATTAGAATTGTTCATTTGCAACTGTGTAAGAAGGAGGATTTTTTCGATAAAAACGACGATATTTTGTGCAAAGTTGTGCCGAAAATAAGTGATTTAGGGTGTATTGTTTATGATGGTAAAAAGAAGGAGGCATTTTGAGTGAGTTTTGTGCGAGAAAACGGTGCTTGAAATTTATTTCGGAAAAAGCGATGTAATTCTGAAACGGTATGAGACCGCCGCATTTTTCTTCCGGATTCGTGTTCAGGAGGCAAAAACACGTAAGAAAAGTGTTTTCCCCATATTCGGAGTGCATGTGTGATGTAACGAGATATTTACCTAATCTTTTTCACACTTTCACACTGATGGTCTCATATTTATTTATTAACTCTGTATTTTTCTTCTTTTCGATTCAATTTTTCATTGTATCAATCAACATAAAAAAAAATGTGCGGTCAGGAACGATGAAGTTCATCATCCTACATATCACTCCCCATATTTTGATGTGTTGGACTTACCATTTTTCTGCATTATTTTTTCACTTTGAAAATGTTTGGATTTTTCTTCACTTTCTGAAAGTCTGGTGAACAAAATTTCTCTTCTGGACAGAGGTTTTTTAGCGTTTTTTCCTTACCCACCTTTCCATTCCCAACATTTTGATGCGTTTCACTCTGCGCTAACCTCGGCTCGGGCTGTCTTTTAGGCCTCGGACCAGTTGCCTGGCTCTCCAGTGTCTTTAGTAGGTTTAATATTCTTTACACTTTCACTATGTTTAGAAATGTAATCATTGAGTTCTTCGAGTTTTTCGGCTTCACTTGGGGGGAAATGATACACTATATCGCGTCTTTTTCGGAGTTCCTCGGCTTCTAGTACCGAACAGCTGGCGATTTCGCTGTTTTCCGATGTGAGTTTGGCCAACACACTGTTTTTATGTTTCGGTGGTTTGGTGAAATAATGTCTGGGTGATTCATTGTCGCTTTTTGTTTTCAATTTATCCACGCTTTTGTTGCGACTGCACCTCCATCGCGGGATTCTTTCATTGGGGGGTCATTTATTGAACTTTTCCAGCAATTCAAATGTGGTTGTTTGTATCCTTCCACTATTTATGAGCGAAATTGTTTTGACTTTCGTGGGTTTTGAAATCCTAACCTCACTTTTTCACTCTGTCGAACACATACGGTCGAAATTCCCATACTCGGCGGTTAATAAGGGTCACAATGGCCTGCAGTTTTCCAATGGATAGATATCGTATTAGAATAGTATATTATTTAACGAGCGGTAATGTAGGTCATAACTCACGCAGATGAAGTTTGCAGCACGAGCCGCAGGCAAGTATTGTAATTCATCAAGTGGGCTATAACCATTACCGCAAGTTGAATACTATACTTTATCTACGACTATAACAATAAATACTAAGATACAAGTACAGAGAAAGAACTTTATTCACAAATCTTAATAGTTACCTATAACAATGCTATACAAATTTTAATTGTAATTACTCATTTTTTTTATTAATAAAATTAACTGTAAAGTTTGAACAACCAGTAAACTGAATATGTGGAACTGAATTATGTAAGTTTATTGTTTCATTTTGGGTTTGTTGCATACATGTTGTTGATGTACTAACTGGTTGAGGTGTTATAGAACTGTATATTTTATTTGCATTACCTATCTGTCTTATTCTTTTCGGAATCATCAAGTAGTTGATCGCCAACCGCCATGTCGTTTCAGTGCCGTTATATCCCCTCCAGCATCTACTAACAAAGTTACCGACGAGCGGCGAAAACAATGACCTGTATATAAATTACAGTGTGGTAATTTTAAAAATGTAGCAATGTCTTTCCCCATTGCTCCAAATTTATTAATGCCAATTCTTTGTGAGTGATATTTTCCATTTTGAAATTTAAAGAATAATATCGTTTGCGATATATCAGTAGGACGAAGATTTAAATATTTCTTAACTATTGTATAAAAATTTCCCGTAACAGTGAATTTTCTGGCAATTTTTGTTTTTGTATTTGGTACACTGACCATAAAAATAGATCCATGATCTTCTAAATCTGTAATTTGCATAGAGTGCAATTCTGCTGCACGACAAGCACACATAATGCCCATTATTAAAGCAACCTAAAATAAATTATGTAATTGACTAGATGATAAAAACGATTGAATATTGTGAGATCTACTACCTTTGTCGCCAGATATTTCTCATCAGGAGCTTCATTTATGAAATTATTAAGTTGTTCTGGCCTAAAAGCTTTTGCCTTTTTAGCTACATGTTTCTCTGGTTGACGTTTAAGAAACGCGCGTAATTTCAAATAATTCACTATATTGATTCCATTATTTATGTTGAGTGTGCTTCTTAGCATGGAGTAGAAAGTCCATAGAGACGATGCTTTATATTTAGTGCTAAATTCTCTAAAATATGCCAAAAGTACATTTTCTGTGAACGATGACTTAATGTTCTTGCTGCTACACCAATCTTGAAAATGTTTGTATACACCTTTATATTTGTTTTGGGATTTTTCGGGCGATAAATTATGTTTGGTAACATTAGCTATATACTTGTCTTATTTCTGGAGGTGTACATAATAATTCATCTTCACTATCGTAATTCATCTTTTTCAGCACAAAATTCAGAATAATTAGGTATTAACTCAAAATTATTCAAGTGACATTACTCCCCTTAATAACAATAATGGACTGTTACCTTTCGGCCAAACGGCTTGTACAGAAGAACAGAGCCACCTTGATAATCGGTTCGTAAATAATTCCAAGAATCTTTTCCGATTTATTATAGTGAGTTATAGTAGTGAGTTATTATAACTCACGATGTTTGTTTATAGATACTATTAATTGCTCAAAAGCAGTTGAATAATCAATATATAATTTAATAGGAGTAGATAAAATGCTTTTACATAGCATAGGGTTAAAACACACATGTCAGTCATTATTTGTTACTCAGCTGGGGTGTTTAGAGAGCATTATGTAATTAATGATGCATTAAAACTCGTTTTTTTTTCAATTCTTGGCGGGAGACTTCCCATGTTCGGTTTTTAATGGCTATAATAAATCTGGGAGATTTATGTCTGTATTATCTGAAAAACTGACTTTCACATGCAAGCACTTTTCGTTAGTGCTGACAGTTAAACTTCCTGAATATATTGATTTTTTTGTTCAACCTTATTTCTTGGATGGCCTTTTTATGGAAGAGATTAGTTTAGATGCATTTTTTCAACCTTCTCAGATTAGATTATTCGTTAAAATAACTATTCATATTCGAGTTGGCCATTTCTTTCCATATAAATTCGTTAAGTTTATTTATGAATATTCACGGGGCATAACATGACAGGACCAAGTGTAGTTGTGACACATACCAGTATATAATAGAAAGAGACGAGAGAGAGACGAGAGAGAGACGAGAGAGAGAGAGAGAGAGAGAGAGAGAGAGAGAGAGAGAGAGAGAGAGGAGAGACGAGAGAGAGACGAGAGAGAGAGAGAGAGAGAGAGAGAGAGAGAGACGAGAGAGAGAGAGACGAGAGAGAGAGACGAGAGAGAGAGAGAGACGAGGAGAGAGAGAGAAAGAGACGAGAGGAGAGACGAGAGAGAGAGAGACAAGAGACGAGAGAGAGAGAGAGAGAGACAGGAGAGGGAGAGGGAGAGAGATGGAGAGAGAGGGAGAGAGAGGAGAGAGATGGAGAGAGATGGAGAGAGATGGAGAGAGATGGAGAGAGATGGAGAGAGATGGAGAGAGATGGAGAGAGATGGAGAGAGATGGAGAGAGAGGGAGAGAGAGGGAGAGAGAGGGAGAGAGATGGAGAGAGATGGAGAGAGATGGAGAGAGATGGAGAGAGAGGAGAGAGAGAGAGAGAGAGAGAGAGAGAGAGAGCGAGAGAGAGAGAGAGAGAAGTCGTATGGAAGGGGCATACCACTTTTTTCTTACGTTACATTTTCTACCAGTCAATACCTACCGCAAGCCGAATAAAGAAACTTCGTTCCAAAAATTGCCGAGCAAAACAAAATATATACAAAAATTACAGTCCCACTTTCGTCAACTAGACCAGTCTAACTAACGCACAGATTACATACCCTATACATGAGTCACGACAATGCTTTCTGCCGGGACGATATTAAGCTCCCCCTAGGGCTTGGCATCGGAACTAAATACAATAAGCGGGACATTTAAACGCAACAGCTAACCGGGATATGCACATTTTTTGTTGTTTTTTTTCCAAATTATCGGTTTTGTTCCAAATATCTTTGAAATGTGGACAATATTTGACGATTATTCCTGTCAAATATCATGTACAGTTAAAGAAAGTGTGAAAAAAAACAATTATTTGAAAAAAAAACACTTTTTCTCAAAGTAAGAAGGTAATATACTAAAAAGGTCATTTATTGTTTTGTGATAATCTTTATTAATAAAACAAAAAATCAGTCAGTTTTATCCATTTATCTATTTCACATAATAGTTAACATAAACACCTGAATGGGATATATACCCTTACGATAACCTAATCTAATACATGTTTCGGCTTTTTAATACATTTTTTCTTGATTCTATTCAAATGAATTCTATTTGCCGCAATTTCAACGGAATTAGTACCAGTATACGGCCTGGATTTACCTTGTAATATTTTACCAATGCTTTTGCACCAACTGTGTAATATCGTCCTAATTGTTATTTTTAAAATTAGTTCAATTATGTCTGATTTATGACATTCAATATGACATGATAAAAAGTACATACCATTTGAAAATTCAGTTGGAAAAACTAATGTTAATGGCATGGTTGAAGAAGTTGAAGGCTCAAATAGATTGATTTCACCTGAAAATGAAAGATTTTATTTATTCTATAGATAAATGATTTAAATGAATTCATGTTCAGAAGTAAACAGTACTTTGGGAATATTACAGAAAATACTTTTGGTAATGAAAATTCTAAATCAGTACATACTATTTGAGGATTAAGATGGAACAACAAATCTAATCAGAAGTTGAGGACACATCTGGATCGAATGCATTAATTAGAATTAAACATGTTATGCTTACCTTGCAAATACAACTTTGGTACAGCATTCATGTGGAGTCTGTTTGATCTGGTTGAGATGTATTTAGCCTCAAATGTTTACGGCAAACTCTTTTGGATGAATACACCAATGCTGGGTCCATTTCATTGATTTCCATGTTGTTGATGGAATGCACCCATTTCCTGAATCTCTCGAGATATTTACCAGGATTCGGAAATATGTGCCGTGTTTGATATGGTGAAAATTGTGGTACACAGCATTCATTATGATAAGGCATAGTTTATAACCAACCAAAAACTGAATATAAAAAAATACCAACTATAACTGCATGGAAACACTGAATGAATATAAATAATAAACAATCACAAATATAACATAACCTAACCCTGTGATGACAGATGGTATACACGGAACATAGAATAAACAGACCAGTCCATAGCATAGAACTTGATGACCATTGTGGCGACATCTAGGGCTGAGTTCCCGAACTAAAAAAGCATCCGTGACCTTCACCATTTGCGTGAAACGTCTATAGGATAGGAGGTCTGAGGACTAACATCTAATTATTTCTGCAACTTTTTTTTCAGTGGTTAGTACGGCAGCCGTAGTGATGCTCAAGGGCCGGGGCTCGCACGACTTCTCCCGAACGACCGACATCATGGGTGACTCGGCCTATGCCATCTTGACGCAAGACCCCAAGACGTGCACCGGCAACTTTTTCATCGACGAAGACGTCCTGAGGAAGGCCGGAGTCACGGATCTGAAGCAGTACGCTTGCAATCCCGATAACGCGGATAAGTTGGCGCCCGATTATTTCTTGGACGAGAACATACCGTTGATATTTGGAGAACAGGCGAAGAAGATCGCGCCGGCCGGACAAATAGCAGAGTTGTTCAAGAAAATTGACAAGGTGTTGTCTCCGGAGAGTGTCACGAAGACGCAGGCAGTTTTCGCGTTTGATGTTACTGGCGATGAAGCTGGAAAATGGTAAGGAAAGTTGAGGTCACTTGATCAAATCAAATCACTTTATTGATCCTGTGGAACTTGCGAAGTTATAGGATGAGTAAAATAGAATGAACTGATTTTTAGCATTTGTAGGGGCCCGGTTATTCACTATGAATTACTCAACCCTTATTATCATCGTTATTATTGCCTATAGAAAAAAAGTTAAATATAAAATTTGTGTGGTTATGACTGAATTTTGATAAAATGCTATCGAAAATACAGCAGAGTGCAGATTTCAGGAGATATATTTTTTAAATGGGATACTGTATATTATTAAATTCTCTGAATGATCTTTTTCCCTGATTTCAAAAATATACCATATGTTACCCCTATCTTATACCGTTTTTGAACTATTAAACGTCGAATAAATTGTTGTTACTGAGTATACCTATGATATGAAAGTTAACATTTTTAAAGTAAGCTATGAAAATGACAACTATATTATGTTTGTTTAGTGGCATTTCTTTAATGGAATAATCAAAATGGTTTACAGTGAGTGTCATGCCCCATAATTACAGAAAAACTTTCATTCATAAGAAACAACACGATATTACTTAATATGAACGTTATAGCCAGAAAATTCAATGGGAATGAAAATAAATTCAAAAGTCAAATACGCGACTGAAACTGATATGGCACATGCCCGTTAAAAATACTTCATCATCTGTTCAGTCAAAGAAATGCACTTGAAAATTACTAGAAAAAATCACCCTTTTTATCGATAGAGCTATTAATAAATCGTCACCTCCTAGTTATGCATATCTAAAGAATTTCTTGTTAAACAAAGTCTTTATAAATTAATAGTTGTCCTTAATTGCCCTAAGACTACTAAATACCATAAATCTGTTTTTTTATACATTTTTTATGACAGCCCATTAATGTAACTCACCCGCGAAAGACATGCATTTTTCATCTTTATCCATTTGCGGTGACAATAGCAAGCCATAAATTACCAAGCCGCTGATTTATTATGACAGGGTGAAGATAATTATGATATCAAGAATTTTTACCCGCGGCGATCACAGCCATCACGTGATTGGGTAGCTGCTTATAAAAGAGCGCAACTCTCCGACAAACTCTCTCTCGGTGTTCAGCAGTGAAACAAAGAACATGTAATCTCAAAATGAGGTTAGATGTATTCGATTAAAACATAGTGAAATGAAGATGAGAAGAGTACGAATATAGTCGTCAGGCAGTGAACTTAAATAACCATTAAGAGAAATTATAGTCAAATCAAATTAATCCGAGTAATGACAGTAACCAGGTGAATTCACGAGTAAACCAGTATATTTCCAAAATTACCTATTATTTATCAACGCGTCAAGAACGAGATAAGTCAACAAAAAACCTCAAACCAAAAGTTCGTGACCTCATAGAAAACCGTATGCACACATCGATAATCTAATATACAGTGCGAAGTAAAAATAAAATAATCAATTTCGGAGGGATTAATCAAAATAATAATATAATTAAACTAATTGTCGTTTAGAAGCCATCTCCAGTGAATAAGTGTGGACCCTGTTGATTTATCGTAAGTTCATAGATGTTTTTTTGTATTTATGTTTTGGGCAAATTGAATCCTTTATAATGCGAATGTGTCTTTAATTGTATCTCTATGATCTTATGTACCCTAAGATTTCAAAAGATAATTATTTCCAGTCGTTTTTGACCATTGATGTCTCTATTGTTTTTGGTCAATCTATTTAATTTGGTAGGCTGTTTTAAAAAAAATAACTTCAAGTAAACTACACTACATTCTTGGAATATTGCATCTTCTCATCCGTATGTAGAACGGATGAAATATTTTGTTACTTCAAATATATATGTATATTCTTAATATTTTTATGGGTGCATTTTTTTTAAATCTTTCTGAAAACGGTACGTACTTCCTGGATAAACAACTCAACGCCCAATTGTAGACCATCCTCAGTCAGTCGATGCTCTTGGTAGTTGTTTTCTCAATCTAACGACAAGTTTGGTGTTGCAGGTGTGTTTTGTTAATTCATAACACCCTGTATATGGCCAGACTTAACATGAGAAAGAAGAAGTTCAAAGATTTATACAAAAATAGATAACAAAGATTTATTTAGGAAATTGAAATAACAAGATAACTCATAAAAGATGTTCAATGTGTCAACCATTATTGTCAATGTATAATAGTTAACGTCTTCTTATATTTATGAGTGCAAATTGCTTCATTATTGACATTCAGACTCTCTATTTCAAGCCGAATCGCGTCTTTAATGAGTTGAATATAATAATTATTACCAATGTCTTTTAGAAATCCCCGGAAAAATGATTCCATAGGGGTCAAGTCCGAACTGTTGGGTGGCTATTTAGTATTTCCATTATTTCCTATCCATAATTTGGAATGAATTAATCAAATGTTCTTGAACGGGTAGGACAAATCATACTGGCAAGCTCGGCTTCCGAAAAATTCTGTAAAAGAATATTTTCTCCTTCTGGGATGAGTATTTCTTGATAGGTAACTCCAGTTAATATATAATCATAAAATATAGGGCCAACAATTTTATTTGTTTTACCAATCTTTTTCTGTTGTCCTTTTTTTCCCACGACCTCCGATCTTTCCTATTGAAAACTCCTGCTGTAGAAAAGGATGACTCATCAGTCATAATATTTTAGTTAAATAATCGGGATATTCATTAAAATTTTGAATCATCTGTTGGCAAAATTCCAGCCTTTTCCTCTTATGAATCTCTGTTAAAACTTGTACGGGTAAAATTTTATATGGTTTTTAGTTTTTCTGTTTCAAAGTACTTTGGATTTTGGAAAAACTTTTACCTAATTGATCGCCTACAGTTTTTAAACTACATTCCGAATTTTCTAAATAATACAATGTTTCAAAAAAGTCTATTCGCTAATTAATATGGTTTTCTTGAACTACACGCTTTTTTCTACTGAAACTGAAGGTAGGATTCAACTTTTGGTAATTTTTTTGAATGTATTTTCTGACAGTGTTGGACGATTTGGATACAATACCCTATATACACTGTTTACTGTACGTTAATTTTTGTTCTTTTGTTTAGTAAACCATTTTGATTATTCCATTAAAGAAATATCACTAAACTAAGATGCCTAAAAACCCTGGTGTATTCACTGATTCGATTTTATTTATAATTTTTGGGGGACAACAAATGAATGGAGTTAAATTCTGCTTCTGCTTCATTAGTAGATGGCGCGATTAAGGAATGTTTTTGTCACGCTAATTGTCAAACTTCAAACTTATAAAATTTTATTTTTCTGTCAACATTACATTATTGATTATTGCACATTTTTATTAAAAAAATTGTGAATTGATCGTTAACAAAGATTATAGTTCTACGAACAAGATCCCGCACAGAACAGTTGGTGCGAAAATGAGATGAATTCTCGAAATTTACTACAATGTTTACATCTGCTCGGTTTTTCTTGAAGTCTACACAACATTTTTTCCAAAGTGATTTCTTCTCGAACGGACTTTTTGGGATCATGGAAACATCCACGAAGGAAGGAGAAAAGGTAGAAGAGTTGTCTGATGTCTCTAGACGATGAATTGACTTGAAAATTGAGAGGATTGGAAAATGTCCCCGATGACATTGTTCCATCAAACTTTTAAAGCCATTCACTGCTCATCTCTGCCGGACTATTACCTATCTAACAACCTTCCCTTCATTTCACTATGGAGGTCATTTGAGTTCTTGCGATAAGATAGTCATGTTGTCTGCCAAAATAGTGAACACCTCTTAATTTGCCCAACAGCTGAGAGGTTCTTTCACTCAGATAGGACTCGAACCAATTGAAGCTTTGTCGTTTGAAGCTGTAGAGATGAAGCAAAACACTGAAGCGCTCACTTCCTTTATAGTCAAGTCAAGTCAAGTCAAAATATACTTTATTGTCAAAGAAAATAGATCTTGTTGACAAAGCATGAAATACACATATAATAGAACACATGTCAAAAAAACAAATATATAGGCATTACAAACATCAACATTTCAGATTTCACAAACAAAAAACACAAAAACTGAAAAAAAAAACATGATGGTTTGTTTAGGTGAACATTTAAAGTCTGGTTAGAATTACAGGTTATCTCTCGTTAGAATTTACAGGTTATCAAATAATTTAAAAGGCCTTTTTTAAATTGGTTTTTTTTTTTTAAAAATCAGGAATGCTTAGTCAAAGCGAATTTTGGAATAGGTAAATAAAGCATATGGTCCTGTCTGGTACTGCGACAATTGGATCCGGCAGAGTATATGCTAGTTTTATTTTTATGTATTAGGCATACTGTTTCCAATATGTATAAACAGGTAACAGTTAGTATTTTGTGGCTGATAAATAGGGGCTTGCAGTGATCTCTCGATTTCGACTTTGTAATATATCTCAATGCTCGCTTCTGAAGAGCAAATATCATATTATGTAAATGTAAGTTACAATGTCCCCAGAAGGCTATTCCATAGCGAATATGAGATTCGATCAAAGCAAAGTAAGCCATTCTAGCTGTAGTATACCCTAGCTCATTTGATATCACTCTAATCGCAATTCCAAATCGTCTAGTTTACATTTGAAAGTAACTAAATTTATTATTATTAAATCCTAGGAATTTAGTGTGCTGTTTGTTTTCTATGTATTGGTTTTCCAATTCCAAATCGTCTAGTTTACATTTGAAAGTAACTAGTTTAGTTTTGTTCAGGTTGAAGCATAGAGAGTTCGCGTTACACCAGGTTTGAATTTTTTTAACATCTATTTTTATCATATTTGATAGCTGATTTATTTCTTTATTGCTCCATATAATAGTGGTATCGTCGGCAAATACAGTAAATCGTCCTGCAATATTAATGGTCATTAAGTCATTTAAATATATTAAAAACAACATTGGTCCCAAAACAGACCCCTGAGGTACTCCATGTTTTATGTCACTGAGATCCGACTGTCCACTTGATGTTTTCACAACCTGGCAACGTCCTGTCAAATATGAACCGAACCAGTTCAAATTTGTTCCTCTTATCCCATAATGGCTGAGCTTCCGCAGCAGCGTTTTATGATCAACGCAATCGAAAGCTTTCGAGAAATCACAAAACACCGCTGCAACAGCCTTGCCATCATTTATGCTAGAGTATGCATTCTCTAGAAAAGAGAATATAGCATCTGTGGTACTTTTCGAGCTTTGAAATCCGAACTGAAGATTTGACAGAACATTGTTTATCGAGAAGAAGGACATTAACCTTTTTTTCACCAATCGTTCAATAATTTTTGAAAGGGTCGATAATAATGAAATGGGCCTGAAATTTGCGGGATCTTCCAGATTTCCGCCCTTATGTAGTGGAATAACCATGGCTATTTTCAGACAAGTCGGAAATATACCACTCCTGAATGATTTATTTATGCATTCAACCAGGACCTGTAAAGTACTTTGAGGTAGATTTTTGAATATTTATTCCATACCCGCCGAATTTTTATTTTTAATTTCGTTGATTATCTGTATAAGTTCGTGCACATCCGTATCTGTTAGTGTGAAATTTTCAACAACATTTACGTTTTTGAGGTATTTCAGGGGGTCACAACTGGCTTTAATGTTCTCTTTCAGTTTTTCGCCAATAGAACAATAGAATTCATTGAGTTCTTTTGGAGATAGGTTAATTTTAATGGGATTGGCCTTATTTTTACCCCTAAGATCATTCACTATAGACCAGTTTTGTTTTGTTTTATTATTGGCTGTTTTGATTCTCTCTGCATAATATTTATCTTTAGCACTTTTGATAATTTGCCTATAAATACTCCTATATTTAGTAAAATATGTTAAAAAATATGCATTATTGGTATATTTCCTAATTGTATGTAATGACCTTAGGTTGTTTCCTGAATTTCTTATACCAGTTGTAATCCATGTTTTCTTATATTTTTTTATTTTCAGTTTATACACAGGAAAAGATCTTTCAAAAATGTCTGTCATACTTTTATGAAAAGCAAGTAAGGGTTCGTCTTCATCTAACATACTATTCCAGTTGATTATTTCACAACATTCCCTGAATTTATTGTAGTTCTTTCCGCTATAAATTCTACCATATCTGTAATCACAAGAGTGTTTAGTTTTCAAAAATACATTCACAAAGAAAGCCTCATGGTCCGAGAGACCAGAAGGAATAACCGAACAAGAGACAATCGCTTCATCGAAATTTGAGCAAGCATAATCAATGGTAGTGGATGAGTGCTGCGAAATTCTAGTAGGCTCCGTTACATGCATTTTAATATTGAATGATAAGAATAAATTAATTAAAGCTAATGTTAGAGCTGATTCCTTATCGTCAAAGTTAATATTCAGGTCACCGGCTACAAGAATATGAGCGTGAATGGGTATTTCAGAAAGAAGGGTTTCCAATCGATCTATGAAAATGAGCCCATTTGAGTTGGGTGGTCTATACATTCCTATGATATACAAATGGTTTATTTTATTACATACTACAGAAAATTCAAACTCATTTTCTACTATCATTGAATCATATTTATCAACCTTCACGAAGTCATTAACATCGTTATTTTTTAATAGAATCATCGTTCCTCCATGTTCAGTATTGGGGCGGCAATATTTAGATAATATGGAATAATTCGGAAGGTAAAAAGTTTCTTAAATTTTCAACCAATGTTCCGATATGATTAAAACTTCTGGCATTTTTTTTTCCACGAGAAAAACAGAGAGTTTGTCAATTTTATTTCGTATTGATTGAATATTAAGTACAAGTAAGGTTATGCCTTTCAGTTGATTGTAATTTATTTTCGAAATATTTTAATTTTCCAGAGGTCATTGAGCCACATTCATTTGATGGATTTCTTAGATTAACTATATCCGATTTCCTTTCATGTGATTTGACTGAAAACAATTTTCGTCGACAGTTTCGAGCTTTTTATTCTTTCATCAATTGAAAGGTCAGATATATCTGTGGTGCATTCGTTATTTGTAGTTGATAACGTATCATCATTATCAGTTATTTGTACTGATTTTAATACTATGTTAGTAAATTTTCGTGACATGATTTGATTTTTTATTTGGCTGACAACCTCGAATTTGCTCCCTTTTAGCTTAGGGTCCATTACAAATGTGAGTGAGCAATTTCTGTTAGAACGGGTGAATCGTCTAATATAATTGGTTATCAGCTTATTAATAATTCGATCAGATGGGACATTACTTTCCGACACTAATATCAGATTAGTGACCTTACTAATATTGAGAATGTTTCTCAAGGCTAAATTCAAGGTCTTAGTGTTACTTACATTCTTTGTACTAAACATAACTATAATATAATCTGTTTGTCCATAATTAATAGCATGATTAAAAATATCACTTGTCAAAACAGAGAGTTCTGTACCATTTACTAAGGTTTCTTCTACACTGTATCTATTCTTACCAACGGATAGTGTCATCACTTTTATAAAACCTTCCGCATATTCATCGCCAAGAATAAGAATCCTAGACATTACTGTAGGAGATCCTTTGGGGAGGCTGTCCTGAAGTTTGTCATCATCTTCATCTTGTGAGGTCACCGGATCAGTGGAAGTTTTCCTTTGATCGCTGGTAACAATGTCAGCAGTTGAAGGGTGAATACTATCAGGTCCTATTATATTTATACTGAAATCATTTGAATAGGTCTTGCCTGTAGGATTGGGTGATTTTTCCTTCAGATACTGTTTCTTCTTTCTCCGCCGATTTTTTGTTTCTTCATCAGGTATTTTCTCAGATGTTGAAAGCTTGTGTTGCTTCAATTTCGTTTTAGTTTTATTAAACCGTTTTTCCCACAATTTGTACTTCAGTCAGGGTTTCATCTTCATTGACAGATTCAATTGAGTTTCTTCTCCGGGATTTATTTGATTATTTTCACTAGTGATGACGTTGAGATCTTCTTTTAACAGGTTAGGAGGTTCTACATTATCGACTTCGTCAGGCTTGTTCTCTAGGAGGTTAGAAAGTTCATTCTGTAACTTCTTCACCTCTTTCAGATTCATATCGTTATCCTGGGAAAGAGTCTCAATACTAGTCAGCAAGTTTTTCTTCAAACCTTCAAGAGCAAGTATGCCTTTTTCGAGCATTGCTAGCGTTAGTTTGTCATTACTTTCTTCTTTTTCTTGTTAAAATAATTTTGCCTTATTTCAACAATTTTTTTTTTTTATTCCTTTTTCCTATTTTTTTTTTTTTTTTCTTCTTTAAGAAGAATTGTTAACTGTTCAGAATTTCATCATCTGCTTTCCTCTTCTGACAATCTTTAGAACATAAAATTCTGTTGTCTCCAATGTCTTTCCATGTTTTTTTCCCATCATTGCAACTTGGGTGGTAAACATTATGGCAAACTATGCAGAATTGGTTTCCAAATTTCTTTTTGCAGCATTTAAATTTAGAATCTATTATACCTGAGTCGGGTCCTGGCCCATCAGTTAAACACTTTGTCTTTTATTATTTTTTTTCCTGGTGTCGAAGTAAAAAACCGATGATACACTTACGAGTTTTTATACACTTGTGAATTCGTCGTTTATTAATTAATTGTATTGATTTCTATGTATTTGTTCACTTCCAAAAACACTTACTGGGGAACTGATACTATATTCAGAATCCGCACAATTTCACACATAAGTCAATGTAAATTGAATTCTAGAAATTAAACTTTTTTCCACTTGAACTTGCGTTTTCTGCGGAGCAACACAGGACGTGACAACCATTCACAAATAAAATCAACTAGAATATAGATTTTTCATGAGCATACGTCCTTTGTAACTGTGGATCCATCATATATGTCGAATTTCTCAAAATATGTTCCTTGTTGAAATTACTAGCACATTTATCTATTCCGATATCATCACTTATTGGAAGGATTTGTATGGTATATTCATAATTAACAATCAACTTATATTCCAAATTAAATATGGGCAATAATGATAAACAATGGAATACACATACTGATTGTCAATGAGAAAATACATCGAATGCATTACAAATACAGTGATCACCATAAAAATATATATTACATGTAAATGTTTCAATCAAATAATTTCGAAGTAATTTTTTTACTGATTATGAGTTTCATGATATATTTTATTTTACCCAAAAACATCATTATTTTATTGAAATACCCGAAGCGTTTCCTCCATACTACATTTTATTTTTAATTCATTGCAAAAAGCATAAAAATCATAGGAATGGATTTTTTACTCAACGATGAATTCTATGTCAAAAATTTTAATCAAGTTTTTTTAATCATTTGCTGTTTTCAGAATAAAGAAGAAATAATTGGCTACCCTCAAAATAGAATAACAAGTGCCACACAAGGCAACAACATTTTTTATCTGATAATACTGTAAATTGAACAGAGGAGGATTATCCAACACTTCACATAATCTTACGGAAAATGTTGGTATTACTTTTATTCATCATTCTGTCCAAATTTATCTTGAAAAAGAAGACTTTAAAAAAGTTTCTGTGGAGTAGAGACATTCATGCATTCATTCATGTCATTTGCTGAAAATTATACAAAATATCTAATTTCTTTCCCGAGACACGTCTGAATGGAATTGAATTTCAATATCTTGAACAGAGAAAATAAATAAAATTCAACTTCTTAAACAAAGCGGGATTGTCCAAATTAATTGTTGATACGGCTCCGTCGAGTTGAGTCTTGCCGCTTGGTGTTACCTACCTATTTTGCCTCATGAACACGAATTCGAAATCAAAACGCGTCATTCTCAAATACTTTCGCAGGTTCTAAGATCAAGAAAATCCCCTTTTCCGCCTCTTTTAGCAATAAGAAACGTTAAAAACCCATTTTAATTATAATTTATGAAATTTGTTAGGCCTTTTCCACTATCCACATACATTTTGAATAAGCACCGACTTTGAATTTGTGTTCATGGGACAGACATACATAAATAAGTACCAACTCGGTGGAGCCGTATCAACAGAAAAATAACCATACAAATTTGGTACGCACTGCAATTGTTCATATTTAGAATTATTTCGGAACACTTCTCGAAAATTCTATAACACTGACATAAGTACATGAAATAGTTTGTTCTTCTGAAATATTTTACATTGATCGATCACCCTCAAAATATTTCACAACGAATTGACATAACTTTGAAGGTGGCAAAAGCACAATCACAGAACGGATCAGAGACACAAATCACAAAATCACCCTGTGTGGCCTGTAATTGCAGTTTACTGAATTATGACAAGAAACGACGTCGGCGCCACCTGAAACTCTAGTCTATAGACATTTTACACTAAACAAACATAATACACTTGTTATTTTCTTAGCTTATGGTATATTTTTGAAATCAGGAAAAAAGATCATTCCAAAAAGATATAGGGTATCCCATTGAAAAAAAGTATCCCCTGCATTCTGTATTTTTGATAGCATTTTATCAAAATTCAGTCATAACTACACAACTTTTACATTCAACTTTTTTACCCTTATGTGGGTATGTATGAGTGTATGTTCATCTGTTCCCTCATAACTTCTAAACTACTTATAATAATTTGACAAATGAGGTATCGTTGGAAGCGTCTTGATCGTCCGCTAGTTATAGGCTATGTGACGTCATGGACTAAAAAAAATAATGATGACGTGTTGGGTATCAAATGAAAGGGCTTAATCAGCACATTTAAAAAATATATATATTGTTAGCTGTTGATCGCGGCTTTGCTTGCATGCACCCGATAATTGAGAATAATTTCTAAAATAACGCATCAGATGTGAGCCAAACATATTTCCTCTCCAAACCTACCCAAAATACATATACAGGGGGTCCCAAAACTCAACGTCATCCTTTGGAGGGCTGATAGTCCAGCTCATGACTGACCAGAATATTGACCTAAGTAAAATATTTATAGTATTGGAGATATTGGCACTTTTATGAGTTTCGTGAAAATCGAAACCTTTGATCAGTATTTCGAGTGCCGCAGTTCATAGTTTAAGATTCTAATTTTTGTTATGCAACCTGTAATAACCCTTCTATTGCTTACATTCCAAAATAAAAATATTGGTGCAATACCTTTGGAGAAAAAAAACATGTTTGCCCGATTCACGAGTTAATTTATTTTATTAGCTTACTTAGACTCTTCATACTGTAAACAAAATCACCACGCGAGCCTGGCAAATTATTTTAAAAAATTGCTCATTTGGTGTAGATTTTGACATGATACGACATTCACTATCTTCCACTTGAGGAAAAAATATATTCCTAGTTTACTGCAATTATTTCAATAGTCAGGAATTCGAATGAAAACACTTGGTGAATTGAAGTGACAGGTATTTATTGGCAACTAAACAGAAGACAAAAAAAATTAAAGAATGTGTTCAAATTGCCTGCCACCAAGTCGAATGCAAGCGTGGTATCTTTTTAAAAACGATCTTTTTATTCGTCTTGTACTTCCTCCGGTACTTATTTGGAAAGCTGCTTCATCAACACGACGTCTTAAGTCATGTTCATCGTTTACTGGGTTTGCATAGATCTTCTCCTTTAAATCAGAAGACCGGGGAAAGGCCACTAGTGGTGCGTAATGAGCTGGACAGCCGTCATTTTTGAACCACGTTGCCCTGCGTATTGCCAAAAGTACATCTTCTTAAAGAGTAGGCAGTTCGTTTTAAAAAAAATCGCGATAAATTTCCCCGTTTAGAATGTCAGGTAATTCAAAAGGGCCAATTATTGTACCTTTCCAGATGCCGGTCCATAGATTTACTTTGAAGAGATATTGTGACTTTTGTTCTCGCATTGCATGTGGGTTTTCGAAAGCATACGTATGGAGATTGTGCATGTTCATGAAGCCATCTTTTAGATTGTGCTTGTTCATGAAGCCATCTTTTGAGAATGTGCTTTCATCTATCCATAAAATGTTATCTATGAATTCTGGGTCTTCTCTATGTTTCTGCAGCATTCTTTGGCAAAATTGGACACGTTTTGCAAAGTCACAAGGAAGCAACTTCTGCACACGTTGCACGTGATATGGGTGGTACTGATACCTTCGTGTAATTCTGTTTACAGTGGATTTAGGTATCCCTGTACGACTTTCAATTGCTCGCGCTGAAATAGTCGGCTCATTTTCAATCTCTTGTAAGACTGCGTCATCGTAATCCGTACGTGGTCTTCCAGTCCCAGCGCGAATGTGAGGCATTCTGCCTTCCGCTTACGCTTGACGAATATTGATTGACACGCGATGATCAGGGTGTATCAAAGCATACGGGTATCTTTCGCGATAGAGATTAGCTGCAGCAGCACCATTGCCTCTGCATTCCCCATAAATGTAATGCATGTTAGCGTATTCCTGAGACGTATACTGGTACGGCATAATAAGTAGTAATTCACCTTCAACGCGTAACACAAGGAGACCAAGCCAGTCTAATGCAATTAATACAAATCACTACACGAACACGAGTCCAACAAACAAAAACCGTTATAATGTGTACTAGAACAATATGAACTACGATACACAGCAAACGAGGTAGTATGATATACTGCCAAATAAATGTCACTGCAACCCATATCACATGACGTTACCATCTGTCGTCGTGCAACGGTAGGTTTATACTACGCAAAACATCAATGCACATCGAATAGAGTCGCTGCAAGCCACTCAGACTCATTATTGAAATAGTTTCAAAATAGGCTCCTAGTGAAAGATAAAGAATGTTATACCATATCAAAAACTACACTGAATATGCAATTTTTTAACATAATGTGCCAGGTTAGCGTAGTCATATTGTACACAGTATGAAGAGTCTGAGTGAGCTAATAAAATGAATTAACTCGTGAATCAGACAAATACTTTTTTTTCTCCACAGGTATGGTAGCAATCATTTTATTTTGGACTGTAATCAATAGGAGGGTTATTACAGGTTGCATAACAAAAATTACAATCTTAAACTATGAAGTTTTGTACCTGCTGCACTCGAAATACTGATCAAAGGTTTCGATTTTCACGAAATTCATAAAAGTGCCAATATCTCCAAAACTATAAATATTTTACTGAGGTCATATTGTGATGACGTTGAGTTTTGGGACACCCTGTATAATAAATACGTATTTCATTATGCACCATGGTACACATTTATTAGAGTTACTTTTCAGAATACTCTGATTTGCACATTTTCAGGTTTTTGGACATGAAAAACGGGGGAGGCCTCTGTGGCCACGGAGAACCATCAGAAAAACCGGACGCAACTCTCACCCTGGACACCAAGAACTTCATCGCCCTCTTTTCTGGAAAGTTGAAACCGACAACGGCATACATGATGGGAAAATTGAAAATACAAGGGAACCTGCAGCAGGCGATGAAACTTGAGAAATTGATGAAGAAGTTGCAGGAGAAGTGACAATATTTTTTCAAGTATTATTGATTCTTTTACTACTGTACGTACAAGTTTTGCAATTGTTAGTTGGTTTTGGAAAACATTTTCGACTACTATTTATTTTTTATCTCCCTCATTCAAAATAAGTCTTGAACAGGACCGCGAAAGTTTTTAGTTCTAGAGGTACTTGTACTGATTTTTTCGGGAATGTTTTCTATCGTCTTACACAAGTGTTGTTCAGTCAACACGTTAAAATATAAGAATGAATGATCTTATTTTCTCAATATATTCATTGCAAATATATATCGTATCCAGAGTTATTTTATCACCCCTTCCGTATATGCTACTGATTTGACTATTGAAACAATTCGAGGTTAAACTGATATCGCTAGTATTGATGAGAATAGGACGGGTGAATGTTGAAGACTTTTTTATGTTAGGCTAGTTTTTGTAATACTTTTTTCTCAACAATAAAAGGAATGGAATGCATATTGCGTTTTTATTTATACCAGTCTTGAAGTTTGACTATTACTATGCCAAAAAATTTATATTATCTTCTCATAATACAGATATTGATGTGATAACCTAGAATTTTTTGTAAAAATTTCTCATAAATAAAAATAAAATCAATTTTCTCAAGTTATTTAAAAAATTCACAAATTCGGAGATTCCGGGCTGGCTGGGGTGGTGAGGTGGGGTGTTGGGTGAGTGGCGGAAACATATGCCTCACAGTGGAGTATTTGAGGCAAAAACCTGGCCAAAGTTAAAAAATGCCAACAATTGTAAAAAGCGTATTTTATCATTACTGACTAACCCACTTTTTTTGTGAGTAGATGTGCTATT
Source organism: Gonioctena quinquepunctata (assembly GCA_018342105.1). Taxonomy (NCBI): domain Eukaryota; kingdom Metazoa; phylum Arthropoda; class Insecta; order Coleoptera; family Chrysomelidae; genus Gonioctena; species Gonioctena quinquepunctata. Next base: position 586,437 of record JAFIRS010000333.1, read on the forward strand.
TGATTACGTTTCAGCACTTCATTTTTACTGGCACATTACAGGTTTTTCGTTTTTCAACTTCTGAAGATGGAAGAAGAATTGAGTAGATTAGCTTTGTATGAATTGGAGTTTTTTGACAAATTAAATGACGGAAAGCTCTTTGAAGAAGATGACGGAGATCAGAGTTCAGGATAATCCCTAACAACACAAGTACATCCCCTGTACATCCCAGGGACTAGGACGTCACTGGGATATCCTTTGTCGGGACATGGTACTAGGGTCGTCCCAGGGACATTTACCAAAAAAGACAACCAAGGGATGTCCTTTTGGTACGTCCCAGGGATGTACCAAGTCCCGACAATAGACAACAAAAGGACACCCTAGAGATGTCCCAGAGACATCCCTGGGATATATGGTACATCCCCTGGACGTCCCCAAATGTCCTTTTCTTTCATTCATTCAATTTGAAAAATTTCATGGAAAATATGGAAAAAATGGAAAAAATGAAATCCAAAGATTCTCAACACAAAACGGGTTTAATTCAGAAATCAATATGTCATATTGTGTTGAAATATGATAAAAAAACGACAAACAAAAACTCATCCCATATATGAATTCATATGACAAATAAACAAAAAAAGACTAGGTGAATCAGTTGAAAATTGTACACATATTAGGGTGTTGCATTTATTGCAGGCATTGCATTATCTTTTTCTCTGTGGCTTCTTTCCTTGGTCCTCCTGAAAAACTTCTGCAAAGCCTCCTCGATCTGTTTTTTATTGGCAATGGCTTCAGAAGATCCTGTAACAAAGATATTATTGCAGGTGGAATGGAATTGACAATGAAAAAAATACTAATACACATATCATGTTATAGCTCTTTTAGGATTTACGATAATAGAAAAAATACTAACAGAGTATTATTGCTGCATGTGTTATGTTGTGTTTCAAGGCCCATTCAGTTAACTTTGAATTTATGTTTACATCTTTTTCAATATTTTCATGAAAGTTCTCAACAGGATAATTTTGAACTGGGCCTTCTCTTGATGTAGGGCTGAATTCTCCAAGGAAAGAACAATCAGACAACTTTTCAGAACTCGAATCACATTGATCAACTTCAGGAATTTTATCTGAACTTGTAGATAGTAATATTATGTGATTATCATCATTTACAGCCAATAATGGACTATTAGAAGGCCCACTACAAGCCTCTCAAGATTCTTCATTTTCTCTTCCAAGTTTTCTTCCCCTTTTATATTTACTCACTGTATTTTTTCTCTCAAGCCTTGAGGATACCTTCCTCATACGATCCATTATATTAATGTGTACCTATACTATAAACATAATATTCAGAAACGATTAACCATATTATTTGAACAATCAAGTCTTTGATCCGATAGAATACATTCAATATTTTGATAATTGTTTTACCAACCTTAAACTGAACTTATTATTCCAATTTTTCAACTATGATATACACAGCACTATACCTCATAAAATGTTTCAATTGCTCACAAAACTCGTCAAACACAATAAGGATGCCGATAATCTTTTTACATCGAACAAAGAAAAGTTAGCAACTTGCACATTATGCAAAGTGAGGTTGACATTTTTGACATGACAGATCACCAAAGATTTCAAACAATGTTGCCAAAGCCAAACAGGACAAAACCACAGAAACCGAAGTGCAATTGTGTTTGGGATTTGTGTATAATTTGTATCATTCTTGATAATTTCGATTTATGCATAAATAATTTTCTGCTAGCAAAATGGTCACTTCCAGAAATTTCTGAGATATATTTCCATTTTCTTTATAATTATTTTCTAAACAAACATTTTCAAAATAAAATATCAACTTTGAATGTTTAATGAACATTTTGATAAGTTTCGACGATTCTTATATATGATAATGGATATACGAAATACCAGGGATATGAATGGGACAACCTATGGATATTCCTAATGGGATGTCCTCTGGACAACCTCTGCGGGACATCCCCTGGATGTCCTAATCATGTCCTTGTACCACGGTACATAAAAAGGACATACCTAGGACATCCCTGTGCTGTTATGGATCATATCAAATCAAATCAAATCAAATCAAATCAAATTTATTGCTTTCGATAAAGTACATTACAGGTGTTATAAATTGTATCTAAAATAAGATCCCAGTTAGAGCATAATGAGCCTAGGCAAATTTTGCCTGTCTTGCTCTATGCTCGATCTGAGGACTTCATAAGTTCAACGTACATTTTGTTTTTATCATGTTAAGTTTGTGAGTAGATAATAGATTTAAAATATATTTGTTGAAGTTTTCATAATTCGAAAAATACTTTTTGTAGATGTTTTATAGTGTCAAGCAGATGTTGCAGGAAGGTAGGCAGGTATTATAATTTTTTTTTTTCTTTTTTTTTTTTTTTTTTTAAGTTATTGATTATTAAAATTGAAAAAGTTTTGTTAATTTTTTTTTTCCTGGTTTTAAATTTTTCTTAGAGGTTGGGATGGTTAAAAATTAGCATTTGATCTGGTTATTCTATTTTTTATTTGGTGGAAATTTTAATGATTTGTGTACATTTTTTTTGAACATTGGTGGGCGAAAAGTAGTTTGATATCAATATTTTTGTTTCCTGGTAGATGATATCAGTAGAGTAACGTTTGTTTTTTTTTTCAAGATAATTTTTAGGATTGTGTTTTGTGTTGTTTGTAAGATCTTAAGAGTGGTATTGAAAGCCCCGCCCCATATTGTGATGCAGTAGGATGAGATTGATTCGGATAAAGAGGTGTATAACATCAGGAGGTTTTTAGTTGTCAAAATGTCTCTCAGGGTATAGAAATTATGAATCAGGGCTCTTAGGCGTTTGTTGACATGCATTATGTGGTCTGTCCATCTTATATGTTGGTCTATGATAACTCCGAGGTATTTTATTGATGTTACTTTCTTTATCATAGGGCATATGCATGGGTTATTGTTTTTGCAGTGCATAGAGTGTAATTTCAAAGAAAAGTTTTCTGGTTGTTTTACAATATTTGGCGTAAACGCCACGAATTTTGTCTTCTCAATATTCAATGTAAGCTTATTCAAGTTCAACCATATGTGAATCTTTTGTAGATCTGTTTCAGCACTACGTTTGACGTCTTCCCATTTTTTTTTCTGTGAAAATGAGGGCTGTGTCATCAGCATAACTTATAAGGTGTCCCTCTAAGCCCGCTATTCTTGCAATACTGTTTATGTATACCAGAAACAGTATTGGACCCAATACTGTTCCTTGTGGAACCCCTATTTTTACTTTTGAGTCTGAACTTATTTCGTTTGCAATTTTCACTCTCTGAACCCTATCAGTTAGGTAGTTTGACATAACTTCGAGTGGTGAACCACGAATGCCGTAATGGCTTATTTTATTGAGTAATATTTCATGTGAAACTGTGTCAAAGGCTTTGGCGAGGTCTAAAAATACTGCTACACATTTTGATGATTCGTCCAAAGCCCTGACTGCTTGTTCCAGAAAGTCCGTCACTGCATTTTCGGTGTTTGAATTCTGAATGAAACCATATTGTCTGTCTGTAATAATATCGTATTTGCGGAAAAAATCCATTAATCTTTTTTTAAGCACTTGTTCAAATATTTTTGCTAGATTATTAATAACGGATATAGGCCTATAGTTATTTAGTTGGTCACGTTTACCTGACTTGAAAATAGGAGTGATGATTGGTTCTTTCCATTGCTGTGGAATTTTTCCGCTTGATAAACATAAATTGATGATATGAACCAAAGGGGGTGTGATGTATTCATGAATGTTTTTTATAGTTTTTACATTTAGGTTATCTGGACCAGCCGAGCACTTGTTTTTGAGATTTGAAATGTGGATGGTGATTTCGTTCTGTGATACTGGTGTGAGAAAGATGGTGGAGTCGATTTTATCAATATCTGGATTTTTTTTTTGTCGGTTCATCTTTGGTAGTTTATTTGACATGTTTATACCTAAGTTAGTGAAAAAGTTATTAAAAATATCTGCTTTCTCTTTATTATTTTTTATTATACTCCCATTTTCATCCTTTATCGGTATGTTTTCTAGTTGTGTATTTGATTTTGTGTTATGACCTGTTAAATCATTTATGACATTCCATATTTTTTTACATTGATTTCCCGCTTCTGTAATTTTGTGCTGATAATATTTATTTTTGTTTTTTTTGATTAATGTATTGAGTTTGTTTCTGTATTCTTTGTATTTCCTTCCTGCGTTATTGGAGTAATGTTTATTTGATTTTTTTTACATTCTTATGATTTTGGTCCAAGGTTTAATTTTTCTTAATTTTCTGTATTTGATATTTTTAAATTCAGTTGATTTGTTTATGTATGTTTTCAGTTTAATTTGGTTTAATTATTTGAGTGATAAACATCTTCCCATTTTTCTTCCTTTAAAAGATTGTTCAATTTTTCATAATTTGTGTTTGTTACTCTGATTTCGTTAACTATTTTATCTGTTGGCTTTTCAGGTAAGGATATGTATACAAAAGGCGCATAGTGGTCTGTCATGTCGGTTTGAAATATTATAGGTTCGATTTCTAGTTCACTTTTTAGGTTATTTTGCAATTTAATAAAAATATGATCTATTGTCGATTTTGTATTTAACGTTACTCTTGTAGGTTTGTTTATGTATGACTGGAAACCATTTGAATTCAATATATTCAGGTAATTGTTGATGTCATATGATTCCTTTTTTGAGATATCGATATTAATATCTCCTATATAAACCTCAATGTTTTGTTTCTCTATGTTATTCAAGTACGTCTCTAAATTCTCCATATATTTTCTAAATCTGTTGAGGGAGGTCTGTAATATGCTGTCAAACCTATTGTGGGTTTTTTTCGGTAAATTCTCTGTTGAGTAGGTTAATCTAAGAAAGTTGTTCTCATTCGAACGTACAATTTTTATTTCTGCTGTTATAGTATTTTTGCTGTAGATTATAACACCATCACATTTATTTATTATGGATTCGTTATAATATGTATTATAATTGGGAATCGAGAAATCACCAATGTTTGTAATATTACCGGTTTCTGATAATACAATTATGTAATCCTTTGCCATTTCAACGTAAACTAATAATTCGTCATAATGTTTTTTTAAACTTCTAATATTCAGGTGAATGATTCCTATACCATACCTGTTACCATCTGCTCTCCCCTGTGTGAAAACTTTAAGGTTAACATATATTTTTGTATCGATTTCAACATTACTATCTAGTACATCCAAGAAATCTATCATAGTTTGAAATTTGAAAACTCCTGTAGTTTAAATAAAAAGTAAAAATTGAAACAAAATAAAAAATAAAAAACAAAAAACAACAATTTTTATAATTATGAATGTGAAGAAATATCAAAATTTAGTTTATATCTGTTCATGTGATTTATGGGGTAATTTGTAGGCACATCTTTACAGACTATAGTAGTATCTTAACTTACATTCCATTACTGTATAATGTTGTTGAAGTCTTCCCTATTCCTAATGATTTTCACGTTATTGTTTAGGCTAACATAGAGGCTAACATTTTTGAGTCCAAATCTCTCAATAGCTGTATTTAGTTGTCTCACTCATCACAGTTAGGTCCTCCCTCAAAACGATTCCTGTTCCTTTGAGCAGCTTTTTCTTCTCGTAAATTGTTTGTTTACATACTAGGTTATTTAGCTTCAAAAATATACCTCTTGTTTTATTTTCTTCTTTCCTGCCAATTCTGTAGCATATAGATATGTCCTTGTCTGAAAGGTTCAAGGACATTTTTGTGTTGAGCATTTTTTTGAGTTCTTCCCTTGTATCTTCATTAGGTTTTTCTTTGAGACTAAATATTCTCAAGTTACAAGACCTGGTTGCTTGGTCCATTTGGTCCATTTTATCTTCCATTTTAGTTTTCTCATCTTTAACAGTATTTATCTCATTCTCGAGAAGTTTGAACTTATTCTCGAAATTTTCGTACATTTTATTTAACGTGATTCTGTTTAATCTCCGCCACTGTTGATTCGACCTTCGATAGTTTCTGATCTATCGTTCTTGCTATTGCTTCAGTGACTTTATTTACTATTTGGCTGATAAGAGAATCGCTTTTTATGATTTTGCTCACCGCTTGATTCACTACAGTTTCTATTTCTTCGCGGATTTCTCTTGTAATAACCATGTTTCTTCTTTTGATTTTTCGATGAATAAAGTCTAGGATATCACTTCCGCACTGTTGTCGCTTTTGATATTTTTATTTCGCTGTTGTTTCTTAGTTATTTGATGTATTATCAGGAGCCCAAATTAAAAGACTACTCACAACTTTCCATGGGCATATAGAAAGTTAATCTTCCATAGTCACTCAAAAACTAAGATCCCTGTAGTGACTAAACAGTGGAAAATATTAATAATAATGCCTTTATTGGACACCAAAATTAATAATACAATTTGATAACCAAGTACCTATAATGTCCCAGGCGAGGTTCAGATCCTCCCCCTAGGGAAAGCTCCGCTCTACCTCTATAAAATGTAAAAAAATATATATAAATGATACAGAATGATTTATAGAGATATTTTTAGGATTATTTACCATTAAATCAAAAATCAACAGCAATGGTTTTAACTTCAAAACACATGAAAACTATTTCTGGGCAGGGTTTTGCTACAAATAGTCCGCTGTGAGTTGCTTCGATGGCCGTGGGGATCCCCGTCACCCCCCCCGCCCTAAATACCTCCCTGGGTACGTCCTTGTTCATCTTGTGGATAATCCCACGATATAGCCACATCCCACGCCTACCACTTCTGATACGTTGAAATATAAACATAGGGGCTTCGATTCATCTCCAGACCTGATGGAAGCTGATCAAGATCTGTTTACCAGTTCAAAATCTGGCATGGATCAGCTCTTATCAGTTTATGAATAGCTCTTGATCAGCTCGTGAACAGGTCTCAACAGGACTGCACAGGTATTGATCACCTTTTATCAGTGGTTAAAAATCAGAAAAAAAAAACTTTGCATTTCTGAAACCTTTGGCCATCTTATGTTCGACGCAGATCATCAAAGAGTTTAGCAGTGGAGCTTTTCTATTGACATCAATAGGTTTCCAACAATCCATTTAGATTGCACAATCTATAAAAAGAATAGACATCAAAATCTACACAGAAAATCTTAGAATCAAAAAAAAATCCTGTATGCTAACTAAAAAACTCAAGGGAACATGACAGGGTCATGTCAAATAATTTCTCATGAAAAAATATCAAATCTGAGAACAGAAAATGGTTGAATAAGAATTTATAACCACTGTGTATAAATAATATTAAGTATAGAAATATAAGCTGTATATAAAATAAGTTTCATAGTGTAGAATGAGAAAAGATGGTTTTTAAAGTGCGTGGAAACTAAAATTTCATGCCCAAAAACAAAAATTGATGGTTTCTACGGGAGGAAGAAAACAGGAGTCGAAAAACAATAAAAGGAGCCAACTCCGGACAGGTTCACTTTCCAAAGCACTGAGCACAGCCAGGAGTCTTCGTGACTGCACAAACGCAACGAACTACAGGTACTTTTTAAAACACAAATAAATGAAGTATATCATTGGTATTAACACTTTTTGGGGTCTTTGTTAATATTTATCCACAGTGGTGAACTTTTTTCATACTTATAACCACTTTGAAATGTAACCTGTAAATATTATTTGCTCATTCATTCTATTGCGCATGTGATGATTTTTCAAGTTCATAGATTCAATTATATTTAATATAGGCTAGATATCGCAGGAGTAGGATTTTGAAACCTTTGGAAATTCATTTCAATAAAAGGAAAAACAAATTAACTATTTTCTGTTTCGTTATTCATCTTTGATCATATCACGAATATATTTTCATGAAACAATAACTTGACTTCAAAAAAGCAACTAGATGGCGCAACTGAACACTGCTGAGCTGTAGGATGATCATGTCTCCATAGGCGTACCGACTGAGCTGGAATAAGGTAACAAAGGAAAGGTAAAATGGTGTTTGAAAAAGCAACATAGCCGGATTTCCTATTGTTATGATAAGTATTTTTTTTAAAGAATCAAGTAAAATTGATAATAAATAAAAGCAATCGAACTTACTATCATAACAAATTGCAAAATTATTGTGATGACTACAATTAATAAAATAATAATAATAATAATTAATCAATAAAAAACAAAATAATATAAATAACCTATATCATCAAAATAATAAATACAGTGCGGCTTTTTGTAGCCCCCCTGTTGACTTTCGAACCGTTCGACGTAGAATAATGAATTAGAAACTGTTTTGACTTATATCACCGATACTAATTTTTGAAAGACATTGTGATTGCTCGATAGATATCAGATATTAACTTAAACATTTCAAATAGCATGGGGGGGGGTCAAGTAGCACATCGTTGAAAAGATAATTCAATTCTCTTTTCAACCAAGTTCATTTTTTTGAATTTTGTTAATACATTTTTACAGAATATGAATTTGAAATGTCAAGTAAAACAAAAAACAGAACTATTATGTAGGATTTTTATTTATTGAGAATATAAAGCAAAATTGTTGTCAATTGTGTCCACTTGTTTTTTTCTTTTCTCTACCTATCATTGTGCTGTCTCAATACTCAATTCACACTAGGTGAACTCTTCACTAAATACAAATGCGATAATTCGCGTATTTAATATGAAGAGCAGGTAAGTAGTGCTATAATAATTTATACATTAGAAGGTCTTGAACATCGACAAAATAATCCAACTTTATATTAGTCATTTCTAGGTAACTGCTTATCAGTTTACCAAATCCAATAAATGGTACCCGTTTTGATTATGGTCATTAAAAATAAATGAATGGGGTATTGGGTGAGAGATCAAAAAGTAAAATTCAAAATATTTTATATCCCATTGTTCAAAAGCTATCGAGGTAAGGGTACCATTCAGATCCGCATTTCAAATGCATATTGTGAAAAAACGCATTAACACAATTCGAAAAAAAAAGATGGTTCTTTTCAGCGATGTGCCACTTGATCGCCATGCTATTTGAAATTTTTAAGTTGATGTGCCTTCCGCACCATCTAGTGAGAAATCACAATGTATTTTATTTCACAAAGTAGTATCGGCGATACCATTCAAAACGGTTTTCGTCTCATTGTTCTACGTTGAACCGTAATAATGAGTTAAAACAATTGTGAAAAATTACCCAACAGTCACATTACCTCGGTTTTTCTCAATATTTTGGGAACAAAGAAATTGGATTGGAAATATACTTGGAAATATACATCAAATTATATTTCTTTGCTGTAGTATGACAATTAGTGAGCTCTTAAATCGGAGTAATTCTGTAACGATAAGTAGAGATTGCTCAACTGTTTCAATACGGTCCACAGATCTTCAAAACAATGGAGAAACTGAAAGTTTTCATGCAGATATGGCATTCACAGATGGTAGACTATCTACATGGTGAAATACTTGAAAATTACCATTTTTGTTCTCCCTACAATTTTTTTTCGACATACTAAGAGCAATGCGTCGAATTAGCAGAATATTCAATATTTATGAAATGGATCAAAAAAAAAACTTATTTATTAATATAAAGTATGCGATCATACATTTGATTATAATTTCAGATAATTCAAAGCTATTGAGGCCTAATCTGTTTTATTTTGGTTAATGATCTTTTGCAGGGTTATCGTATGAAAATTTCAGGACGATCATAACAGAAACGCATTTATATCATTTATAGAGCCTAAAAATATCAATAATTTTTCGATGGACGCTTGGTAGGTTGCAGAATATATTTTTCACCATTTTTTAATGTATCGAAATTGCGTGAGGAAAATGAAGAAAGCTAAAACGATAAACCCTAGCTTGAAAAACGAAATATTATATGAGTCCTATGCATAAATAATGGAGTGTTTAATAAGTTTATTATTTCTTATTCGTTAGAATTATATTAGGACTACTAATATAACTGTCACCCCTTATCGCTTCGGCAATACTCCATTTGAGACTATAAGTGAAGTCGTTGGCTCATCGCAATGAGATTCGGGAAGTTTTTTCATTGTTTCTGATGGTGTAATTATTGGAATTTATACGGGCCAGTGTTTCTGAGTTTTTTTTGGATAAATTCCCTAGGAGATGATTTACTGAACAAAATCATGTGAATTCTTCATTATTTTTTATTTTCAGGATTTATTTCTGCTGCGTTTGTCATAAGACGTTTTCTCCAATTCCAAGAGTATCATTTACAAAATAATTTTATTAGCAACATAATTCTCAACAATTTCTGGGTTACCTTTCTTGAAGACTGGAATTGCTTTTGAAATCTTCAAAATTGACATTCAACAGAACCATTTAACATCAAAATTATATTTCTTATTTCAATTTTTTCCTTATCGATTTTTTTGTTGAGATAATTTCGCATAACTGTTATGTATGTTTTCGTCTAGAGATATTTTTTGTATCTAATTCAGATGCTCTAATTATTCTATCTTTGTGGCTACTTAATGGGTGTGAATTTGACAGTCCAGTGGGAGGATGCTTTTTCTTGGGGTAAGATAACTCAAAACACCAATGGAAGTGATTCCAGAAACTGTTGAAAGCCACATCTATATCACCATTATTTTTAAATTGATTATATTTATTGAACAAATATCTAAACTCCGAGGTCGTGTTAAGGTTAGGAATCCCTTTTTTTGTAATAGGTGCATTACTTACATATTATGTGTGATGTGACCATCCTATAAATTGTGCCAGATGATCATAGTCCTCCTCAACGTTTTGAGTCTTAATACGTGTTGGTTTTTCAATGTGATTGACAATTTAATATGACTGAAGAATGTTGAAAAGTGACTTGGTTTAATAACCTGAGCTTTTTAATTTTTATTTAACAATTGGTGGTGCAGGATCTCGATACTTCTCTATTGAGGTGTGAGTAGTCAATCCAGCCTAATTTTGATTCCTTTCTTGAATAAAATGGAATGGCTCACCCAAGGAGTAGGTATAATGACTTGAAGTTTCAATGCCCTAGACAATGTAACCGTTGGGAAATTCAATATTCCTACCAACTGCCCGATGACTCTGAAAGCCAAGACTGAGGGTATATAAGGTCAGGATACGATTTCAAGTAGTAATTCAGTCATAGCAAGTTCAAGGTGAATTTAGTTCAGTGCGGTAAGTGGTTTATTTATGAAGTAAATTGAGTTTTTATTGTCACAGTGCCTTATTGTTATGCGTTTTCGAAATGTAATAAACGGACATAAATTAAACGAGTATTTTCAATAAGAAACGGACCCAGTTTCGTAATAGCTGGTGTCAGAAGTGGCAAAATTCGAAATAACTGATGGTGAATACAAGACGAGAAAAAAAAACGAACTCAGGAGGAACGACGACAAAGAGAAAACAAGAGGAGGAAGAACGTCGACAAAATAAAAACGGAAGAGGGAACAGAACAGAAAAAAAAAACAAGAGCAAGGAGATTGTCGACAAAAAGAGGAGGAACGGCGGCAGAGGGAAAAACAAGAAGAAAATGATGGGTTGCTGGAAAATTTCCAGAAAATTCTGGAAGAACAAAACAAGGAACGAGAACAACAGAAATATTTTTTTGAGCAAATGTTCCGGAAATCCCGAGGAACATATCGTAGATGTTGATGGAATTGGGACCAAAATCAACTCAGTCTGGAGGACGATGAATGATACTGACGATAGTATAACAAAGGAAATTAGTGTAGTGCGAGATGAACTGGAAAATAAAATTGCCTCACTGAAGATATAAGCCCAGCGTAACAGGGTTGCCACATCGCACAATTCCGTAAAACCACCAACTTTTGATTGGCAGTCGACATGGTCCCTGTAACGTAGATAATTTGAAGCTGCACATCTAATGGACGAAACGATGAAGAGAAGGGTACCAAACTCATAGTGGCTTTGAGGGGACCTGCTTTGGCAATGTTGTTACATACCATCCCAGAAACCAACATCGTAAGTATGGAAATGGACTCCTCAACAACTGGGAGTCAATAAGACTTTAGACAAGATCAGGCAGAGGTTCTACTGGGTTCAATATCGAGATGATGTAGAAAGTTGGTGCAGAAGATGTCCAGAATGAAGGAATGGTGACAACAAATACATCCTTGTTTCCATGGAATATCTCAGCAAATAGGTGGAAGCCTATGCCATTCCAGACCAGGAACCATTCACAATAGCCTGATCATTGGAGGATAACAACAACAACCAATGGAGTTACAATTCGACCAAGGAAGAAATTTTTAGTCGAAGTTATTCAAGAATGTTGATGGATATCAACAAGACCAGAATCATGGCGCTTCACCCCCAGCCAGAAAGCTTCAATCGAACTATGGAAGAGCATCTGTAGAAGATTCTGGAAAAACATTGAAAGGAATGGGACATACACCTTCCACTATCCTTGATGGCATACAGAGCAACCGCCCACGAACATGAACTTCGATTGCCCAGTGACTTGGTGTTCACCAAGCACCCAGAGGTGAAACTACATGACTATGCAGTTAAACTGAGAGACAGTCTGTTGAAAATCCACGAAACAGCTCGGAGAAGGTTGATACTAGCAAGTGACAGAATGAAAGCACATTATGATTTGGAAACCAATTCAGGGGGATTCAAAGAAGGTAACCCGGTTTGGGTGAACAACCCACGTAGGAAAAAGGGCGTATCCTCCAAACCGACACCGTTTTGGGAAAGACCGTATGAGGTGAAGAAGAGGATCAACGACGTGGTTTACAGATTCCAGCGCAGCTCTAGGACTAAGATGAATATTATTCACCCGGAAAGACTGAAGCCCAATGCTTTTGATAGGGACGAACAAATCTGGAGGTGGGCAGTACGCTCCTGCGTTGTTTATCATAAGGAAGACGATGCCGGAAGCGACCGTTGACCTGGATTCTCCAACCAAACCGTCGCCAGTTCCAAGAAGCCCAGATGATTCAGGAATTCTAGACTATAAAAACAGCCATTGCCGCTTGTCAGTTGAGCTGATCATTGTGCAGTGAAACAAGTAGTAATTCATGTTAGCGAGCTCAAAGTGAATTTTGATTAAGTGTAGTGCGGTACATTTCAGTAGAAAACTGTGATTGAGTATTTCATTATCGGACAGCATTACTGTGTTGTGTTCTCGAAGTGTTATAAACGGCTATTAAAGTATTTTCAATAAACGAACCCGAGTTTGGTAACTATATAGACATTAAAAATCCTTTTTTTTGTACTCCCGTATTATAATACGCGAATTAAATATCTGCTACCGATTTATAATATTGTCCATTTCAACACGGATTTTCATTTCGAAACTGATTCTGGCCAATAAAAACACGTACTTTTCATTATGTTTGTTTTCATTAAGGGGTATGTTTCTACATACTTGTTTGATATTTATTTTAATCGACATTCAATCACAACGCGTCAAAAATACCTATAAGTATGTCGAGCAGTGAAGAATTATCTTGTACACCACCAGAAATTCTTGTTTTCATTTTATTATTCATTGGTCGTAGAAAAAATAGTGTATGCAACGATCTTGTGATGGCTACTAATACACTCGCACACGGTTCATCACACTCGCCT